>LR990305.1:2782366-3382366 GCA_905147355.2 Apotomis turbidana
CTCAACAGCTTCGACTGTCTCGTCTCACTCAGGACACTCGGTACGTCCAAGGCCCCTCCCACTAAACGCTGTATATGGAATTTTGATCCTTATAAATAAAGTTCAATTATTTTGTTGGCAAATTTTGTGAATATTAATTTGCTATTCAAAAATGGCAGGATGCTTACTTTTGTATTCACTCATTTTTATTACTTCTATTAAATGATGATGTTAATATTATTATATGGTGGAATATGATCTTCTTGCTAATGTGACGGGACTTTGATGATGATACTGATGATGTGAGTCCTACGATGGTGATATATGATTATAATATGATGGCGAGATCACGAGACCATGTGAATCGCCACAGCTCGTTGTGCCTCGTATGACATAAAAAACAGAATTTGTTTCGAAATTGCTGAAATTTATTATTTGTTACGTTATCAAACTCCGTATCTTCAACATTGAAGAACTGAATCGCTAAAAATAAGTATTTTATATATTTATCGAACCTGCTCACAAAATTTCATGAGAATCGGTGGAGAAATGCGAACTCTAGGCGAGAATGGCAGGAAATCCGGACAAAAGGACATCCAAAGATCCGGACGTAGATACATAAGAAATATTAGCCAAGCTGAAATGGAGACGCTTCGCTCGCTCGGTCCATGAAAGAAATAATTAATGAGTTCATTTCAGGAACAACCACGAAAAATCAGACAGAGATTGAATTTTTACCAAACAAGGGTAAGATATTGTCATTTTTGTCTACTAGATATTTGTTTACACGCGTCTTTATTCTGCCATTGTGGAAAAGAAACCAGGGGCCTATGTTGGTTGCGTTTATCACGCGATAAATAAGTGACATAGCATCCGTCACTCACACTCGCATTTTGTCAAAACGTGACGGATGCTGTGTCACTTATTTATCGCGTGATAATCGCAACCAGATTAGAGTTCTTAGTTTTGTTGAGTTATGTGGATTCATGAAAACAATAAAGAGCAGTGATATTTTACTCTTACAATACAATACAATACAAATACTCTTTATTGCACACCTCCAACATCAAGGAATATACAACACAACATAAGATACATTCAAATAACAGGCAGAGGTAAACAACAGGCGGTCTTATCGCTAAATAGCGGTCTCTTCCAGACAACCTTTAGGTAGCGGAGTAGTTGAAAATTAATGTTTGAAATTAGTAGGTGGTGCATAATAATAAAAGGACTAAATGAACGACTACCATAAAAGACAAAGGTAATAAACATACATAAATAAAAATATACAGATATACTTACATATATACTTAGACAAATAAATATATTGTAAAGTAATAAATGTAAAAAACTTATATTTAAACATAATGTTGCTACTTATGTATGCAACATACTGCGGCCTCACAATAACAAATATTTATCAGAATAACATTATCTAATAGGGCCTTTTCTAAATTACTGCAAAAGTTATTAACATAGCAAAACTATCTAAAACAATGTTCATTTACTATATTAATTTACTTTTGCTTGTTTAAAGAATAAAGTATATCATACATTGATACAGCATTATGTAACATCAAATTATTCAAATAAGATTATTACTAAATGGGTTGGACTAACGATGCAGCACATCTATATATAGTAAAGATTAGCATGTATGTACCCTATTCGTTTACATACAAAACAATAACAGAAATAAGATAACACTGCAAGACTATCCGACTAATACAGAACAATTATATGCTTAAACTAGCATTAACCCGCGGCTTCACCCGCGTTCCTATACAATATACATTATCCTACGGGAACGATGCTCTTTTTTTCAGGTTAAAAATTAGGCTATTTGTTAAAGTTAGGGTATTATCTGCTTATCCCTCATGCATATCCGTCTAGCCGTTTTATTGTTGAAAAGCTTGAATGCATTTATTACGGCTGCAGGAAGTTTCCCGATGACTACTCCTCCAGTCCCGCCGCGCCGCCCGCACTGGCCTTGACGACAATCGAGATGGCACCAAATACAAATTTAAACATCTATTAGGTTTGAGTTTAGGTCGTAACTCTCATATTCTTGCTCTTCTGTATAGTATACTTTTTCATCCTGCAACTCCCCGCTATCTCAAAGAGCGTTTCACTTATCTCACTTCTGCTCGATCTGCCCAAAATTTGCTCCTTGCCGTACCTTCTTCCGTCTCAAAATTGTATAATAATTCGTTTACTTTTAAAGCTGTCTGTTTATGGAACTCCTTGCCTGTTAGCTTAAGGCGCGCTAAATCTCTTGTTTCTTTCAAAGCTCAACTGAAAGAACACTATCTATCCCTTTCATAATTCGTATTTTATTCAAATGGCTGGAAATTATCTGTTGGCTGAATGTATTTATGTATTTATTTTTTATTATATTTATGTATTTATTTGTTTTTTATGTATATATTATTATTATTACTATCCGATTTTTGCACCGCCTAATAACAAAATCTTATTTTTTCATGTTCTCCACTACCCAAAGGTTGTCTGGAAGAGACCGCTCGTTAGCGATAAGACCGCCTGTTGTTTACCTCTAATTGTAATGTCTTGCATTGTATTTCTCCTGTATATTTTATGAGGTGTGCAATAAAGAGTACTTGTAGGTTTACTCATTTACCTATTGTTAGAAATACTCCTGTGAAGTTTCGAATATAAATAGTCTAATCTTGTTTCCCCATACAAACTTTGGATCTCTCTATTTCACCCCCTTTAGAAAAATCGTTTATTAGTGCGCCCCTAGACCTTATAAGGAACCACGTTCCAAATTTGGACTCTTTAGAATCAGCGGTTTTGGGCTGTGCGTTTAAAAACGACACCCATATTTTTAGACATTATTTAGACATTTCTACCCCATCGCGCCCTAACATGAGAGATGGTATTACACGTCCGCCACGTTGAATTTTAAAATCATTATTTTTTTAGTAATCAGCGACCCGATAATCCATAGAAACCAACTATTCTCTTCCCTCTTCCCTCTTCCCTCTTCCCTCTTCCCTCTTCCCTCTTCCCTCTTCCCTCTTCCCTCTTCCCTCTTCCCTCTTCCCTCTTCCCTCTTCCCTCTTCCCTCTTCCCTCTTCCCTCTTCCCTCTTCCCTCTTCCCTCTTCCCTCTTCCCTCTTCCCTCTTCCCTCTTCCCTCTTCCCTCTTCCCTCTTCCCTCTTCCCTCTTCCCTCTTCCCTCTTCCCTCTTCCCTCTTCCCTCTTCCCTCTTCCCTCTTCCCTCTTCCCTCTTCCCTCTTCCCTCTTCCCTCTTCCCTCTTCCCTCTTCCCTCTTCCCTCTTCCCTCTTCCCTCTTCCCTCTTCCCTCTTCCCTCTTCCCTCTTCCCTCTTCCCTCTTCCCTCTTCCCTCTTCCCTCTTCCCTCTTCCCTCTTCCCTCTTCCCTCTTCCCTCTTCCCTCTTCCCTCTTCCCTCTTCCCTCTTCCCTCTTCCCTCTTCCCTCTTCCCTCTTCCCTCTTCCCTCTTCCCTCTTCCCTCTTCCCTCTTCCCTCTTCCCTCTTCCCTCTTCCCTCTTCCCTCTTCCCTCTTCCCTCTTCCCTCTTCCCTCTTCCCTCTTCCCTCTTCCCTCTTCCCTCTTCCCTCTTCCCTCTTCCCTCTTCCCTCTTCCCTCTTCCCTCTTCCCTCTTCCCTCTTCCCTCTTCCCTCTTCCCTCTTCCCTCTTCCCTCTTCCCTCTTCCCTCTTCCCTCTTCCCTCTTCCCTCTTCCCTCTTCCCTCTTCCCTCTTCCCTCTTCCCTCTTCCCTCTTCCCTCTTCCCTCTTCCCTCTTCCCTCTTCCCTCTTCCCTCTTCCCTCTTCCCACTTCCCTCTTCCTTCCGAGATACAGCGACCCGATAAACCATAATAACAATACCCATGTTGATTTTCAGACTTTGTCACCACATTTCTCCCTTTTAGGAGTTGAATTCTCAAAAAACCGGAAACACGTGTTTTCCCATTTATTGTAAGAAATACTCCTGTGAAGTTTCGAATAAAATAGTCTAACTAATCTTGTTTCCCCATACAAACTTTGTACCCACATTTCTCCCCTTTAAGGGGTGAATTTTGAAAAATTCTCTCTTAGTGCACCCCTAAACCTTATAAGGAACCTACGTGCCAAATTTGGACTCTCTAGAACCAGCGGTTTAGTATTTAGACATTTCAACCCCATTTCACCCCGACAGGGGAGATGGTAATTCACGTCCGCCACGTTGGGTTTTAAAATCGTTGCGGTTTTCGTAATCAGCGACCAGATAAACCATAAAAACAATACCCATGTTGATTTTCAGACTTTGTCACCACATTTCTCCCTTTTAGGGGTTGAATTTTCAAAAAACCTGAAACACGTGTTTACTCATTTATCGTTAGAAATACTCCTGTGAAGTTTCGAATAAAATAGTCTAACTAATCTTGTTTCCCCATACAAACTTTGGACCCCCATTTTACCTTTAGGGGGTTAATTTTGAAAAATCCTTTCTTAGTGCACCCTTACACCTTATAAGGAACCTACGTGCCAAATTTGGACTCTCTAGAACCAGCGGTTTAGTATTTAGACAGTTCAACCCTATTTCACCCCAACAGGGGAGATGATAATTCACGTCCGCCACGTTGGATTTTAAAATCGTTGCGGTTTTTGTAATCAGCGACCCGATAAACCATAAAAACAATACCCATGTTGATTTTCAGACTTTGTCACCACATTTCTCCCTTTTAGGGGTTGAATTTTCAAAAAACCTGAAACACGTGTTTACTCATTTATTGTTAGAAATACTCCTGCGAAGTTTCAAATAAAATAGTCTAACTAATCTTGTTTCCCCATACAAACTTTGGACCCCCATTTCACCCCTTTAGGGGGTGAATTTTGAAAAATCCTTTCTTAGTGCACCCCTACACCTTATAAGGAACCTACGTGCCAAATTTGGACTCTCTAGAACCAGCGGTTTGGGCTGTGCGTTGATATGTCAGTCAGTCAGTCAGTCAGTCAGTCAGTCAGTCAGTCAGTTTCTTCTTTTATATATTTAGATTGTACATATATTATTAAGAATTGCTATTCTAGCACATTTTGATAGCACACACTAAGCGCTTATATTTGATATTATATATAATAACGTAACTGAAGCATTATTCAGTTTTATAAAATAACAACTAAACAAACGACATAGACATTAACTTCAGTCTTTATCTTAAACTAAAATACACAAACATTCATAAAAATAGAACATCTAGGGCTCTATAGGTAGTACACAGATTTTATGAATAGATCTTTTGTGAGTATGACCGCTTGCCGTTTGCACCTCAACTGCCCGTACCAAATTATCCTTACCGGGATATAAAGTGGTGACCCTAGCCATAGGCCATTCGAGGGGAGGCGAATTATCATTCCGTAATATAACTAAACTACCAACAGCGAGATTTGGCATAACCGACTGCCATTTAGGTCGGTTTTGCAGTTGATTTAAATAGTGCCTGCTCCAATACTTCCAGAATATCTGTTTCATGCTGGTTAAAATTGACCAGAATCTGAGTAGATTAATGGGTTTGCTACTTACATCTTGTTCAGGGTAAGTATTGAGCGGAGCACCAGTGAGGAAATGACCTGGCGAGAGGTACGACAGATCATTTGGATCAGTCGACAGAGCTGTGAGCGGACGTGAGTTTAGGACGCCCTCTATTTCCACCAGCACGGTGTTCAACTGCTCGTACGTTAGTAGAGCCCTCCCAACAACGCGTTTCAAATGATTTTTCATGCTTTTAACACCGCTTTCCCACAACGAACCGAAAATCGGGCTATAACACGGTATGAAATGGAAATTGATACCCTTGTGGGCTCCGTATGATTGTACAGCGCGCTGGTGGTCTTGGCAGGCATGCAAGCGATAGAACTCATCTAATTGATTCCTTGCGCTTTTATACGTAGATGCGTTGTCGCAGTACACGTCGCTGGGCAGGTTACGTCGCGCTATAAAGCGCTTGAAGCAGGCAAGAAAGCACTCTGTCGTTAAATCGCTCCAGAGCTCAAGATGAATCGCCTTCGTGGCAAAGCATACGAACAAAGCTATGTATCCTTTACCGATTACTGGTTTTCTGATGCGACTGTTTTTTACCGTCACCGGCCCAGCGAAGTCCACTCCGACCCTCTCGAAAGGGCGACAAGCAGTGACGCGCGCTGCCGGCAAGGCACCCATCAGCTGAGTCGTCGCAGCAGCCTTCAATCTGAAACATATTACACATTTATGTATAACCTTTTTCACACTGCGCAAACCGTCAGCTATCCAGAATCGCTGTCTTAAGGAACATAAAACTAGTCTTTGATCTGCATGTTGTAAGCAAATATGCTCATTTCTCACAATCAACTCTGTAATAAAGGATTTTTTCGGCAATATGGCCGGATGCTGTGCAGCATATGGAAGCGGCGCATTTTGCAGGCGACCACCAACTCTTAAAATGCCTTCACTATCAAGGAAGGGAGTCAATGACCTTAAATCACCTTTAGGTTGCTTGTGAGATTGCAGCAACTTAATGTCATCACTATAAAATTGAGCTTGCTCTTGCTTGACTATCAACATGAGCGCCTTATCTAATTCCGAAGCAGTAAGAAATCCTTTGACATTTTGAGAAGTTGGTTTCACATTATTGCAAAATCTAAGAATGTATGCTAAAACTCGTGTCATTTTACCTATAGTAGAATACCTTTTCAGAATGTCAAAGACATCAGTATCATTACTGACTGTGCTTGTAAGACACAGCGCATGATCAGATTTCAATTCAGGGAGCTCTCCAGGCGTAAGTGTTTCATCTGGAAAGTTATATTGTTTATCATGTAAAAATGATGGGCCATGCCACCATAAGGTGTGGCCATGTATTTCTTGAGGTTGAAGACCCCTGCTGAGACAATCTGACGGATTGTCATCAGTACTTACATAATGCCAATCACAACCTTGCGCCAATTGTCCTATGGAACGTACTCTATTTGCTACATATGTTTGGAGCTTTGTTGGATCAGTTTTCAACCACGCTAACACGATCTGTGAGTCAGAAAACAGGTGAGTTGCATGTATACTTATCTTTATAGAGAGTGCATTATGGACTTTCTTTATCAACCCAGATAACAGCAGTGCAGCGTTCAATTCGAGCCTCGGGGTGGTAAGTTTACTCTTACATGGATTAATGCATCGTCGTCAATAGTGCGCAAGTATACGCAGCAGCCGTAAGCCACTGACGAAGCATCGGCAAACCCGATCAGCTGATTAAGTACAGTCTTCTCCGGCTTTACACAGCGCTGTATAACAACTGGTTGCATTTGCGAAAGATCCTTAGCAAAGTCAGTCCACATACTACGAATACTATCTGGAGGAGTGGAGTCCCAGGCCAGGTTTGCTATATGCAGCTGTTGCATAATGACTTTTGCGCGGACGAAAATGGGCCCTTTTTTCCCCAATGGGTCATAGAACTTGCTTATATAGCTTAAAATGTCGCGTTTTGAATCGTTTGCGCTAGTATATGGCTCAGGGCACGTGCTCTTGAGGACATCAGACTTGACGTCAAATTGAATGCCTAGCGTCTTCACAAACGCGTCATTTTTCTGAAGCTCCACTTCCCCAAAGTGTTGACTGTCTTTGGGCACATTATCTAATATAGACTTACAGTTTGAAGCCCATTTGTGCAACTGAAAGCTTCTCTTCTAAAAGTTAACTGAGCTTGCGTTTGCAATAACTCTTGTTCCGTGCTACATGAGACTAGAATGTCATCTACATAAGTATTGTTTTGTATTGCCGATGATGCTAGAGGCAAAGAACTCTCATGCCTTTCAGCAAGGTCTCTGAGACAGCGAGTGGCCAAGTAACTTGAACTCTTGAGACCGTATGTGATTGTGTTAAGTTGAATGCACTTGACATCCTGCTCCGGTGATTCTCTCCAGAGAATGTTTTGCAGCAATCGCTGAGCTGGATCTATCTCTATACAGCGGAACATCTTTTTAATGTCACAGATAAAAAAGAACCTGTCCATTCTGAATAGCAGAAGGATATCAAAGAGGTCTCTTTGGACTACAGGACCATTGAGCAGCATATCATTGAGCGATACTTTTTTGTTAGTAAGCATACTACCATCAAATACAGTCCGGAGCCTGGTTGAGCGTGAGCTCTCATTTATTACAGCATGGTGTGGCAGAAAGTAAGCAGGATCCTTACTTAAATCGAATGTGCCAATATCACGATATTCACCATGGTTCAGCTCCAGATACTGATCTATAAACTTTTTATATTCGCTGAAAAGAGCTGGGTTTTTGTGCAGCTTCTTTTCTAAATTTAGAAATCTATTGAGCGCTAAGTGAAATGACTCCCCTAACTCAGAGTTCATTTGCTCCAAAGGGACCTTGATGGGCATTGTCACTTGGTACTTATTATTCTCAAGCTTAGTAGTTTCCCTAAAGAGATTTTCACAATACTCATGCTCTGGTAACTGCTCGGGGAAGATTTCAGGCACTTTTTCAGTTTCCCAAAATGCACTCAGTTGATTGCTAATACTATTGTCACATTCTCTACAAAATAAAGTTACAACCTGATTATTGGTCGCAGCAGGCGCCTGTGTGCGGCCAGCTACCACCAGGCCGAAGGATGTGTGGACTAGTGATGGGCTGCCAGGGTGTGTGTTGCTCGCTGTTGCAGATCTCTCGTTGCCGGCAGGTGTGAGGCGTTGGCTGCTCACCGGATCTCCACTACTCTGCGGTTGCGGCAGAAGGATCTGAAAGAATATGTCAGCTCCAAGCAACAAATGCACATCACCAGGCTTATAGAAGTCCTCATCTGCTAGCTTACAATTGGGAGGGAATGTTATTTGTGACATATCAATCTGAGTCTGTGGCAATTTGGTTGTTATTGTCTTAACGACATGACAGTTGACATTTACTTTGAATGGATAAACTGCAGAGTGCACATCAAGGTTTATACATTTGTCAACTTTTTGTTCCGCATTTGTGATGCCGATTATAGTGGTGTTAGCTCCATGCATCGACTTTCCTAATATATCCACCACCTTCTGTGTGATGAAGGATGCCTGAGATGCACTGTCAAGGAGCGCCCGTGCATATAGAACCATTCCCGATTCTGCTACAAGTTTTACGCGTGCAGTTGGCAACAAGACATAATTCTGACAGTGGGTTGCAACAGACATACTTACAGAGGTGCTTGTATTTTGTGTGGGTACATCATGATGAAGCAAAGTATTGTGCTCAAGCTTACACACGGCACACCGAAAATGGAATTTGCATTTGCGCTTGTGTTGCGACAAACAAATATTGCATAGTTTGTTTGCCGAAGCGAACTCCAAGCGTTTATTTATTTGAGCCAATTGAAAACTTGGGCACTTAAATAATTTATGGTCTGACTTACAGTAGAGACATGCAGCGGCTGGTGGCAGGCTCTTTGCAGCAACAGGGTGACTGACGAGTCGTTGCACCTTCTGCACGTTGCAGTCGGCGTTCTCGAAAGCCTGCGCAGTGCGCACGCTTCTCTAGATAATCTACAAACTCGTTCAGTGTTGCAGGAGTGGAGTTGTCCCGATCCAGCTGGAATTGCCGATATGTCACCATGTCTAGTTTCCTCGACAGGATGCAAATGATGATGGAGTCCCAGCTATCAACACTCTCTCCCAAGTTCCTTAATGCTGCGAGATTTTGTTTGACAACTGAAATAAATTGTCGTAAATTAGTCACACTTGATCGCGTTATTGTGGGCAAGTCCAAAAGAGCGGTTATGTGTTCGTGTATAATAATATTTTTATTGTCATAACGTTTCTTTAGGAGTTTTAGTGCTTCTGGATAGCTGCCGTCTGTCAGAGGCAAATTATTTATTAAGGCTAACGGTTCACCCTCAAGGAAACCTTTTAGGTAGTATAGTTTTTGCACAGCCGTAAACGATGTTGAACTGTGTATCATAGCTGTAAACATGCTCATGAACTCGATATAGTCTGTGTACTTACCTTTGAAGGTTGGAATTACTACGCTAGGTAACTTAATATTTCCCGGGCCTGAGGACATTGCACTTTCAGACGGCGAGGGGCTGCTCTTCTGACGATTCGTATTTATTATGGAGTCCAATAATGCAAGTAGGCACATATAGTTGTCCTCCACTTCATCAGCGTCAGAGTCCTCCGGGGCTTCGGTGCCTAAAGCGTCAATTTTAACGGACAAGCGCTCATACTCCGTAAAAGATTCAATGAGCCTTTGGCGCTTAACCATCACTAGCTCTAATGGGGCTTCCAGGAACTCATCCTTGTTGAAAGAGTTCTTTAAGCGCGTTATTGAACCTTTAGCGCGCGCCCTGGCGGCTTTATACAATTTTAGCTCAGACAATTTACAACACTACTTTTTATAGCTATCTTAATGTCTCTGAATATAAATAGCGACCACAACTTAAATATTTCAACACAAAACCGACAAAGAATTTCACTTAGTAAGTTTGAAAACTCCGTTGAATTGAAGCTTGAACACAAAACGGCAAAAATGGCGTCTGTTTCTAACACGACGTGAAGTTGCTGACGTTGGATGGCGTCTCGCTTGCTCGTTCGGCGATCCTATTCGTTGCAGCGGCGCAGTAGTACCAACCGCACGGCTTGCTTGGCGGCGCGGCGTTCCTATTTGCTGCGTCGCGCAGTAGGGCCACATTCATAGGCTAGTGTTGCGACAGTAAAAATACTTGTCGATTGCAGAAAATTGCATATAGAGTGCAATTTTGACTTATGACCTATGATGTTTGTCAAAGTGCTTTCCTTCCGGCGACTGAAGACGAAATAAAATGGCTGACCTTTTGTATGTCTTGCGATTTCTTCCTCGGGGCTCAAAATGGATTTTAGGACACAGGGCGTTTCTTTTTTCTTACTAACTCGAAGGACCAATGAAGAGCGCAGGGCTTATGTGTATTTCCAGGGTGTCGGAGCCGGGGAAGATGATAAAAATAAATAAAGACTTGATGAACAGAAGGACGGCGTGTATTCGTGGTGACACACGGAAGGAGAAGAAGAAGAAGGAAGTAATAAATAAAAAACAGTATGAGCCACAAAGTTAAAGGAGCGATTTGCAGTGTACTAAGGGAGAGACAAGTAGTGTTTTTTGATGAGGGTTTTAAATGTTGCAAGAGATTCGGCACGCCTAATATCCTGAGGAAGCGAATTCCACAGTAAAGTAGCCCGGAAAGTGAAAGAACCATTATAAAATTTAGAAGATGAAGGGGGAACAGTAAGAACTAAGTTTTGTGCAGAGCGAACAGAACGCAAATAACTGAAGCGCTCCTTGCGGTAGCGGGGAGTTGTGGGGTTAAATAGTACATTATAAAGAAGAGACAGAATATGGGAGTGACGACGAGAACGGATTGAGAGCCACTTGAGCTTCTCTTATTGATGGCTTTCGGGTTTATTTATACCTGTCTCGCTCGCTCTAATGTGGTCGAGAATAGGGAATGGATGAAATGATTTAAATAATCTACAAACTTTATTGGTAGGTATAACCCCCCTTGTTGTTAGAAAAAAGTTACGGGTGTTTCTCTAGCACACAAAATTAAAAAGATGAAAATATTTAAGCCAGTATGCCTGGTACGGTACGGCTAGGGCGAAATTGGTAGTCCCACAGAAAGCTGAAGACGATGATATACATACATGGTTGAGGTACAAATATTCACGTTCACGACACAAATATTTGCCCTTGCCGGGATTCAAAGTTAGGACTACCGGCAACTTTCATGTTTGGGCTCATAAATAAAAGCCGTAACATGAAAGATATTAAATACTTTTAATTAAAAAGCACAGCATAAGAAATGTACATCTTATTCGATCTTAGGTTAGTTCGCAAGAGACCTGTTTCTAGCTGGTATTGCCAGCAGTAAAAATATAATTAAACAATATTAGTATGTACTGTATTGTACATAAACTGCCGGCCAGGCCAAAGTTACTTTAACAAAGTTATACCTTACTAACTAAATAACCTTTATATGTATGTACACTCAGACACCGATAGAGTAGTAACATTACTCTTACATTAAAGAAGTAGTGAACTTAAATTTATTAACTTCTGAGTATAACTACATATACCACATTGTTCCACATATTGCTTAAGAAAAAAAAACAGGAGATAAGAACTACATAACACTAATAATTAACAGGCACATAGTTCCATTTTTCTAACAACTATAATATTGAAGATAAAATAATGTTGCTTATCTTTTAACTTAGGTACTGAATATACATTACATATATTTTAACAGGCAAATTTTTTTACTTAACTAGTGTGGAGATTGTGTTTGTTTATAAGACAAACGCAGTCCCGCCAGAAAGAGACAAATAGTTTTAGTCGTTAATAGGTAGTGGACAAACTTTCATTACACTTGTGCGCATAATATATCCAGACGCAGTTTTTACATCAAGTGCCCTCACCATATTGTCTTTACCTGGGTATGTTTGTACAATCCTGGCCATTGGCCATTTTAAAGGAGATATATTGTCTGATCTAAGAACTACAAGTTCTCCAACATTTAGATTTGGCCTTTCGCTTTTCCATTTGGGGCGATTTTGAAGCATAGTTAGATATTGCTTTGACCATTGCTTGAAAAAGTTCTGCTGTATTTGCGTACATTGCTTCCAAAAGGATAAGCGATTAACCGATTTATCAGATACATCAGGTTCTGGATAACAAGTCAATGGAGCTCCTGTCAAAAAATGGCCAGGAGTTAAGTATGATAAATCATTGGGATCAGATGACATTTTTGTCAGAGGACGTGAATTTAAAATTCCCTCAATTTGAATTAGAACGGTATTAAATTCCTCATACGTCAACACGCTGCTACCAACCACTCTTTTAAGGTGGTACTTAATCGATTTTACCCCAGCTTCCCAAAGGCCAGCAAATACAGGGCTGTAAGCAGGTACAAACTTGAATTCTATTCCCTGATCAGCTGTGTATTCGTGCACAGAGGATCGGTGACCAGCGGATTCTTGTAATTTATACAGCTCTTGCAACTGCGTGTTGGCGCATTTAAATGTACTAGCATTGTCAGAAAAAATCTGAGAGGGTTTATTTCTACGTGCTATGAAACGCTTCAAACAATTCAGGAAATTATCTGTAGTCATATCAGAGGCCAGCTCTATATGAATCGCCTTTGTGACAAAACAAACAAATATGAGAACATAGCCTTTATATAGTACCGGCTTTCTGACACGAGCAAATTTCAAATTAAAAGGGCCCGCGTAGTATATTCCTACTCTTTCAAAGGGCCTTGCAACATGCACTCTTTCTTTTGGTAATGAACCCATTAATTGAGTTGCATTTTTTGCTTTAAGTTTAAAACAGATAATACATTTGTAAATTACTTTCTTAATTTCTCTAAGAGCATCAATTAGCCAGTATTTTTCATTTAAATAACACAAAATTCCCTTTTGGCTGGTATGTAATAATTGCTTGTGAGCTTTAAGTATTAATAGGTTTGTAATATTGGAGCCCTTAACCAATATAATTGGGTGTATTGCAGAATAAGGTAAATCAGAGTTCTGCAAACGACCTCCGACTCTTAACATTTGATTATTATCTAAAAAACAGTTTAATGAACTCAAACTTCCTTTTATTGATCGGCCTGCCTTAAGATCACTTATTTCTGTTGTATATTTCTGATGCTGGTCAATTTTAATTACCATGTTTAGGCCATCCTCAATTTCAGTCGGTGAAAGCTCATCAAACTTACGCAACGTTTTTTCACATTTACAGTTCTTATAAAATCTCAGGACATAAGCCATTATTCTTTTAATCTTATCAATGCTTGAATATTTTGTCATGAATTTAAAATTGCTTTCAACATGAACAGTGTTACATACTTTACTTGTTTTAGTTTTTAATTCCGGCAAACTCAGTGGTGCAGGCACATTTGTGATATTATTTTTTGAGTGAATAAAATTATTGTCCTGTAAACAAGCTGGGCCATGCCACCATAAAGGATGAGATTGCAACAAATGAGGATGCACACCCCTCGAAATACAATCACTCGGATTTTGATCAGTTGGCACATAAAACCAAGGAAAGTTACATGTCAGTTCTTTAATTTTCTTAACTCTATTTGCAACATATGCCTGCAATTTTATAGGTTCAATGTCTAACCAACCGAGGACAATCATAGAATCGAGGTATAAATATACATTTATATCAAGATTTGCCTTAAGCAGGTTATAAAGTCTGTTGATAAGCATCGCAAGCAACAATGCACTGTTCAGTTCAAGCCGGGGAGTGGTCACGGTCAGGTCCTTGTTGATTGGACAAATTCTTGATTTTGAACATAATAAGTTCACCGTAACACTACCATCAATATGAACGACTCTTAAATATGCTGCACAGCCATAGGCCTTATTAGAGGCATCTCCATATCCAACTCGGCCTTTTCCACATTCCTCACATTGATGTATCTATTAATTTCTATTTTTGACATTTCAATTAAGCTTCTTGCAAATTCCCTCCACTCTTCATTTAGGTTAGATGGGAGTTCATCGTCCCATGATAATTGCAACTTACAATTTTTTTGTAAAATTACTTTTGAAAAAACAAACAGGGGCCCAGCTATACCCCATGGGTCATAGCATTTACTAATGAATGACAAAACTTGTCTACGAGTATACTTCTCTTGTATCTCAGTTTGAGGACAATTTATAAATAATTTGTCTGACTTGACATTATCTTCTTGAGCTTAATTTGGGACTAGATCGATTTGTGTGAGGTTGTCCGATATTTTTATTTTTTTTTTATTTTTTTATTATACCGCAATCCAAGAGTTTTTACATACAAGTCGTCGTTGTCTAAATCAATATCATCACCAAAACTGAGCTTATCCTGTGAAATGTCATTTATCAAGCGTTTATCATTAGCACACCATTTGTGCAACTCAAACCCGCCTAATCGGAGCAATTGTATCAATTGTTTTTTTATCTCTAACAACATTTGAATGTTGTCATGTCCGGTAAGTATATCATCTACGTATGTCTGTTGGCATAAAACTTCCGCGGCCAAGGGAAACTCATCCTTAAACCTTAGTGCTAGCTCATATAAACATCTCGTAGCTAAAAAACATGAGCTTTTGAGCCCATATGTGACTGTTTTTAATTGTAAACATTGAATGGGAGAATTTACATCACTTCTCCAAAGAATATTTTGTAAAGACCTATATTTAGGGTCAATTAGTATCATTCTAAACATCTGTTTTATGTCGGCAATCAATATGTATTTATGGAACCTGAATCTCAGAAGTATGTCAAAAAGTTCTTTTTGCACAATGGGGCCATTTAATAAAACATCATTCAATGAAATTCCATTTTTTGTTAACATTCCCCCATCAAACACACACCTCATTTTTGTAGTTATGCTTTGATTATTAAAGACTGGGTGATGAGGAAAAAAATAAACCGCATCATTGATGAGATCATATTTTGATATTTCATATACCTCAGCATGTCCTAACACAATATATTCCTCTATGAAATCCCTATATTTATCATAAAGAGATTTGTCTTTCATGAAACGTTTTTCAAGATTTAAAAATCTTTGTAAAGCACAACTAAAAGAATCTCCTAATTCAAGTTTATTCATCGCTTGCTTCAGAGGCAAGGCAACTTGAAATTTATTATTCGTTAACGAAACTGACTCTTTAAAACTAGCTTCGGCTAGCTCATGCTCAGTATTATGTTCCGGAAAGCATTCAGGAACTTTTTCTGCTTCCCAGAATTTCTTTAAATTTGTTTCAAGTTGTCTTGATTCCGAATCAAAAATGGATAAAGGCTGACTAACCTCTTTTGTTACAAACAAACTTGTTTTTTTACATGTTGTGTGCTGCGTGGGCACGGACCGGCGACCACGTGACCAAACTGTGTATTTAGCAGGAATAGCCCATCGAGGCTAAGCGGCCGGACTTGATGCAGTAGGGTCTGAAAAAATATATCACAGCCTAATAACATAGTGATCGGTTCCGACTTGTCAAAGTTTTTATCAGCAAGAGTGAGATGACTAGGAATTTTACTCAAGATTTCCTTTGAAATAGCAAATTGTGGCATATCATCAGTTATTTTCTCTACTATGCAACAATCCACATTTAACCTGAAATTATTTATAGCAGAATTGATAGTAACCTTTGCCATCTCTGTGCTTTTGGCTTTGCCTTTACAAATACCTATTATGGTATTATTTTCTCGATATTTAGTGCATTCAATTTTTTCAGCAAGGTCTGAAACTATGAACGAGAGCTGACTACCAGAGTCATAGAGACATCTAGTTTGTATATAAGTTCCATCTTTAGCCTTTAATTGGACTTGAACCGTAGGCAAAATCACTTCTTTTTTATTGCTACACAACAACCCTACCTTACTACCTGAAGGTATGCTTTCAGCTTCTTGCCCTATATTTTCAGAATGATTATGCATATTTATATGCAAAAGGGTATTATGCGACTCCTTGCATATCGCACATTTAAAATTAAACTTGCATTTACCGCTATGTTCGTTTAAACATACAATACAAAAACCATTATTTTGGTTCATGAACTGATTGCGCTCATCTGCAGTAGCCAATTTAAACTTTGGGCATACATACAGCCTATGTATATTTGATTGACAGTACTTACATTTAATCTTCTTTAATTTATCCTCTCTAGCCATTACCACGCTTGAGGCGAGCGAGCTCCTTCTTGCCCTGTCATACCTTGGTGGGCTTTCCGTCGCAGCCTGAGACAAAGTCTCCAACGCTGCTGCCTTTTTTTCTATGAAATCAAAAAATAATTCCAATGAAGGCATTTCTTTTGATGCTAGCTCTAAATAAAAGGACCTAACTGTGTATTGATCCAATTTCTTCTGCAATATACATATGAGCAGGCTATCCCACTCATCTGTTGGCTGCTGTAAATTCTTTAGTGCCCCTAAGTGTTGTCTAACAACACTCAATAAATTGTGTAGTGATGCACTAGTGCATTTGTTCAATTGCGGCAAGTCTAATATGCAGTTAATATGGTGCATAATCAATCTGGCCCTATTGTCGTATCTCTGTTTAAGCAGATCAAGGGCGATTTTATAGTTTTCCCCATCAAGAGGTAAATGCTTAATTACATCTAATGCTTCACCCTCTAAAAAGGAGTTTAGGTAATACAGCTTGTCACATTGTGACAGTTTAGTATTTTTATCTACAATAGACATAAATAAATTTAAGAAGTGTTGATACTCACTTAAATTTCCATTAAACGGTTTAATAACAATTTGAGGCAGCCTTTGAAACTGCTTTTCCTCTTTGCCGTTACACTCATGGTTGATAGGCTGATAGCTTGTTGTTTGATCACTGTATTAATCTCTGCCAACAACCTGCAGAACCTTTCTTCAATGTCGTCGAACTCGTCAAGGCCTTTAGGATCTAGTATACTAATTTCGACCGAAAGCTCCGAATATTGGTTAAACGCAAACACTAACCTATCTTTTTTAATCTGTAATAACTCAACATTACTCAAATCTGCATCCCTCAGGAAAAGCTCAGTCTTTGTGATGACCCCTTTATGATGCCCCCGGCTCGCAATCAACCTCTTTAATTCCTCAGCCATGTTAAACAACTTTGATTTAAGTTAAACAAATGCAATTTGTACTGATGCGCAATGCGCATACGCTTAGTCATTTATCAACCACAAGAACACGTTTCTTTTGTAAACCACTTGGAATTGAAATTACGTTGAACAAACGTAATACGTAACAGTGTATCACACTGATACGGTTTAAAGTTAGCTATTAACCACGAAAAAACACAATTTTTCTTGCAATGCAAAAACACGAACGAGCTTCATTAACACAAAATGCAATGGCGACGCATGATATGGGTAAGGCCGCGGAAAGTTACCAATGTGACATATAAGTAACATAAAAAGATTTACGTTATGTTATCATAAAACGTAACATAAGTCGTTATAAAGCTTAGATCATACTGGAAAATATTCCCATTAAATAACGTAGCTAAGAAAAAAAATCAAGTTATAAAATTATTAGTTTTTACTGCCTGTAAACAAAATTTTCATGGCACATTAAAATCAATATAATGAAACACGCGTGTGATGGAACTAATGAAACCCAAACCGCTCTAGTGTTTTAAAGCCTCTCATTTTGTACCAGGTGGCAGTAATTACTATTTGTTCACTGCTGGTACCCAATACTAGTAACAAAACGACCGTATAACAATAAAACAGCTTTAGAATCAATGATTCTACTGTGACTTGAGGTCGAAAATATTTTTTTTTCTTCTTAAAACAGTTTTTTTTATTAAGATGTTGTTTTTATTTATTTTATTATTGTACAGGACTTTTGTTCGACTTTGTATATTTTCGGGTCATTAAAAATCTAATAAAACTCATTTAAGTTAGTATATTCTGTGTGCACTTCCCTTTACAACATTTATTCGTTATGTTACGTAGAAAATACCTAACATTTTGCAAAAATGTAACATATTCGCAACGAAAGTGTAACGTATTTTTGAAAAAAAGTGGATTTTCATGGTGAAATAAAGACATTTTTAATACAATAATACGTGTCACTTGCTTGAAAACCGTTACGCTATTGTATAAAAAAAAAACTGATTAAATACAATCACTCCTTACCTTTAAAATCACACACGACACTTTGGGGGTACTTTCACGAAACTATGACTTTGTCTACTTTGAATTGCGTTTGTTGACAAACTGACGGATTTGGACTTGCTCATCGGTGTTGCCCTACTAGAATATGAGTTGCCAGTGCACGTAAACGTATTTTCGCCAAAAATATTTAAAAACAAGCTACATAAAGCGTCACGAAAGTATTCGTAACACAAGTGTGGAATCATGAACCATTAAAGTAAAGTAAGATAAAAAAATAAATTTGTATTACCATACTTATTCTGTAATCGGTATTACTATCGCTATGTCATAAATTTTAGTTTAAAACAAAAGTATGACCATGAAAGTTAAAATATCATGAAAATAACAGAGCACTTATGATGCGTGGTCGAAAAAATTAACCAACTTTCGTTACGTTTTGGACGGAAATATATTTTTTGTTTTTTTTTGAAGGGGTTTATATCAATTATCTATCTTGCGACCACGAGATTTCCCATCCCTACATATAATAAAAATATTTTTGAAACTGTAGGGATTACCATTTTTTTTTAATCAGCTGGGTAAATTTAAAACGTCCAAATTGGTAACTTTCCGCGGCCTTACCCATATACGTATAATTTTAACCACCAGCACAAAACACGCAATAGCACTCGAGCGCCCGGCTTATTCAACTTGGTCGGGTTATAGCAGATGGCGTCGGTCGGCTTGCCGGCTTACGCACTCAAATAGCGCGGCACGGCACGCTGTTAGGCACGCTGCTCACTGTCGCACCGAGTCGAGTCGATGACGTCAGGTAACCTCCCGCACGGCGGTAGGTATAATAACACTGTCGGTGCACTAGGCTTGAGCCCGTCAGGAACTAATAATTGTTGATTCAAGCTGATAATTATGGATTATCACTTTTTTATTGTAATTTAATTGAAGAGGAGAATTTTTTGGCAAACCTTATGGCTTTGATACTATAGGATCAACATGGCTGCCGCTCCAACTCGAACTTCCCGTGATTTCAACGAAATCTTCTTCGTCATCGACGCTTTTCTTCACCACTTTCACTAGTTCACTTCAACGAAGGACCATTTCATGTTTGGGCTCATAAATAAAAGCCGTAACATGAAAGATATTAAATACTTTTAATTAAAAAGCACAGCATAAGAAATGTACATCTTATTCGATCTTAGGTTAGTTCGCAAGAGACCTGTTTCTAGCTGGTATTGCCAGCAGTAAAAATATAATTAAACAATATTAGTATGTACTGTATTGTACAATTACCACCAACCGCGTCTTCATAATGACAGACAAATTGTTTTTAATTATCACGGATGGTTATCAGCGAGATATGGCCTTCATGATTGACATAAGTCTGCTCGAAAACGACCGTACTATGAAGCGCAAGATCGTGGAAACCGTCAAACAAATTGCAGAGGAAGCTGCAAAGTACTACGACGTGACCTCCTATGTCTTCAGCACCACAGCAAAGGGAGGTAAGTGACGGTGATAATGTTTTTTTCCTTGCCTATAGATATGTCCCACGGCTGGGCAAAGACCTCTCCTTTCTTGCGCAACTTCTCTCTATTGGCTGCTTGCTACTGAATCCGTCCTATTCGTCCCGCCGTCTCCTTCTCAGTCTGCCTCGGCTCCGGTAGCCTTGCGTTGTCCATTCGGTAATTATTCTGGCCCAGCGTTCCGGTTGCGGCAGACATGTCCGGGTGCGTCCCATGAGATATAACTACATAATATATAATTTCATATTAATAACGTTCACAAGATATAATAAACTTTTGCTATAACATCAAAATCAATATTTTTATTAGGAATAATGGTCAATTAGCATAATACTCATATTGTAGAATGATTTTTTATATAAGACTCAAATACTCTAAATTCAGTTGATATAACATGCATAACGTATATCGATCATAGTATATACTTTCTTTTAGTATAATGATTAGAAAATATAATAGCGTATTGATATACTAAATAGGTTATAACTGCTACCCCTATGCCCCTAAAATGGAACATGGGTCAAAAATCGAAAACTTTAGGTTAGGTTAGGTTTGTTTTATGACCATGGATAGCGGAGCGAGCAAAGCGAGCGGAGCGTCAAAATGCTTGCTTGCATGGAGGTACCTACATTAAAATTTAACAGCGAACTATTGCATACGTATGTTCACAATTGATAATGGCAGATGAAATTCTGGCAGGTAAAAGTATACCGTTTGGATGAACTGCGATAAAATGGAATATGGGTCAAAAACCCAAAACTGTAGGTTAGGTTAGGTTTGTTTTATGACCATGGATATCGGAGCGTCAAAATGCTTGCTTGCATGGAGGTATATTAAAATTTAACAGCGAACTATTGCATAAGTATGTACACAATTGATAATGGCAGATGAAATTCTGGCAAATACGAGTATACCGTTTGGAAGAACTGCGACAAAATGGAATATGGGTCAAAAACCGAAAACTGTAGGTTAGGTTAGGTTTGTTTTATGACCATGGATAGCGGAGCGAGCAAAGCGAGCGTAGCGTCAAAATTCTTGCTTGCATGGAGGTACATATATTAAAATTTTACAGCGAACTATTGCATAAGTATGCACAAAATTGATGTGCAGGCGGTTATTCTATACGAGCATTATGCATTTTGGTGTTAGATGTATTGAGTAATATACATTATAAATCTGAGATATTATGAACGTTATACGTTATGATCGTTATATACAATGATATTATACTTAAATAACGTTATACTTAACAAAAATAGATATTTTGATGTTATATCTAACGTTCGTTATACACCTTGAACGGTATGCAAAACAAGCTTATACAATATGAGCGTATATAATATGAATATTATAGTATAAGTTCTTATATCTTATATTACTTACCCGACATGTCCAGCCCAGTCCCACATTTTTTTTGCGATCTTGGCACCTTCATCTACAACGCGTGTTTTGGAACGCTTGGGTCTGTACCATGAATTTGAGCCCCTAGCGCTTAGTTTGTAGAACTACAATTCACCATACGAATCGTTAACGCAGTCGCTAGCGAGTACGCTCACTGTAAACTCATGGTAAGGATACTGTTCAAGTTGTTCTATAAGTATATATTATGTGTATTCCTCCCGTCCGTCAGTATACACAGAGGAAGATTTGTCATTTGTGATTTCATGGAGCTGAAGCTCTATAATAATGGCTGTCCCAGAAGAAGAGAAGAATTTCAAATTTCTTCTTCTTTCACACACACACACAAACAAGTAACGTAGGTTTTGAGCCATAGTGTCTGAACTATTTATAGTAATTTAACAACATGGGTCATGGGTGTAGATATAAAATTTCCAAATAAGGTCCTATTACTAAACATTTTAATGTTTTGTGTTTATTGCAGATGGTCCTTCCACATATATTTATAAGGATGGTCCATATAAAGACGTCACAGAATTCCTTAACAAATGGGCCTCCTACGTTTATGTATATGTAACAGATAAACCAGACTATTGCTATGGCATGATTTTGTGGCCAGTACGAAACGTCACCTTCACGGACTTCGGTGCTAACAGTTACTTATATGTGTTTACTCATAGTCTTGCCAATGATTATAATCTCACCGAGAAATGGCCTAGCAATAATGTAACGGTGAGCCTTAGAACGTCTACTCAAATTTCTGGAGCGTAAACTAGATATCCAAAGAAAACGGTCCATATTACAAAGAAAAATTCAATTATTTCTATACTACAAGCGCAAGTACTTATAGTATTTTATGCAATCGTTGCACATTTGCAGGTTTTTATTCTTAAGTCGAGTACCGCGCCATACATACTATTAAGTATTCTAAGCTGTGACCGGGTCTATTTAGTACGAGATTTTAAGACATACTTAATTCATAATTATAAAAACGGTTTAACCTCACGTAAAAATGGTCAGGAACGGCCCGACATGTTTCGAACTCATATGGAGCTTTGCATAAGAGGCAGCTATCCGTGCTGCTACGCGACTAGTTTTAATAAAATTACCTACTTAATTGTGTAACTAGTGCATACTTATAATAGTTTTTCTTTTTATACGAGCAAAACGCAGCTTTTTTTGTGGTAATGGTCAAAATCGCAAACAAATGCATTCCTATTTAAGAATGTAGATATACCACCGTAACATCGGGGTACTTGGGCGGGGGACATGGCCGGTGAGATGAGCAGTCCGCAAGTTGCTCCCGGTAGCAGTCACAGGCCACTCTGGCAGAAGCCTAAACGGAGAAACTTCTCTGGCCTTTCAGCACTGGCTGGGGCAAGGATCTGTCGGGGAGCCACAGTGGCGGCAATCCGGGTGGAGCTTGAGCTGCACACTCGCTGGTGTGTCCGATCGTCCGGTTGGCACTCCTCGAATTCCCCCCCCCCCTTAGTAATAGCAGTTGTAGCACCCGATGGAAAAGTAGCGAAAAGAGGGCATCGCGAGGAGACACGCGAAAAAAGACTCCAAGGCAAAAGAACAGGCCTCAAAGGGTGGCCCCACCCAAAAGAGGGCGCCCACAGCCACACAGCGGTCCACAAAAGATCTCCGACCCACTTCTTCCATCGGCGGGCAAAAGAAAGGCAGCCCGTAGTTACTAAGAATGCATGCATCAGTAGTCCCTATCCAAAAAAAAATTAAGTTAAGTAAATAAATGTTAGAATAAGTACGGGCAAAGGACAGGCATGGAGAGACCGGCAACGGTATCACCATGCTTGTCCCGAGCACCCCGCGGGAACCAAACGGGAGTCTCTCTCTCGGCCTTGCAGCATTGGCTGAGGCAAGGACCCAGCGGGTAGTTAAGTATCCTGTCTTCTTCCCCCCTCCACCACCTCTTTTGAACGAAAGTTTGTAAACAACAGTAAAAAACAGAGAGCGATGCAAAGAATGCGGGTTAAGGTTTTTAGCCGGTAAGAGTCCGGCACTGTCTGGGCCTCCCTTCCCAGTCGCCCATGATGGGTTTTCCTTAAACCGCACTCTTTGTGTCTTTTGAAAATTTTTGAAACGTAAATAAAAGCAAGGACTCTCGTCTTTGGCCCCTCAGGCAAAACTCCCCAAAAAAAAAAAAAAAAACATCGGGGTACTTTGACACTACAAGGTTACTTTGTCCACCCATGAAAACCCATTTTATTTAATTAATAAAATTAGAAAAACGACACCTAACGCTTATACAGAGACAGTTGAATCACGTGATGTTGTTTTAAAGAATTAATTAATTAAATACAATGGTTTTTTTGGTGGACAAAGTATCCTTGTAGGGTCAAAGTATGTTACGGTAGTCAAAATCACGTAGTACATCTTATTAGGTAACTCAATTATTATGTAAAAAAGAGTACAGGAATGGTTATTGGTTTGTAAATCATTCTGACTTTGTCTCTCTCATTGAAAATAGCCACGTATGAATCATTACTGTGGTCTTAACGTTCAGTTTTTAACCCCCGACGAAATAAGATGGATGTTATAAGTTCAACATGTGTATCTGTGTGTCTGTCTGTGGCATCGTAGCTCCCAAACGGATGGACCAATTAGAGAGTTTGGTGGAAATAGGACCAGTAGTTTCCAAGATATTCAGCTTTAATTGGAACAAGTGACAAGAGCTCAGCCAATATAGCTAAGAATTCTAAAATTTTGTAGTTATGTTCAGTTTTAGTAGCATTGACTATATCATATTGTGGTATGCGTGCCGGGGCCGCTGCAGGACACCATCGCAAGAGCAGACTTCTGGCCGAAGGGTGTCGTGTGTCGTGTGCGTGTCGTGTTTCGGCAGTTCCGGGGAAATCTGCCGCATTCTACGCCAGATCAGACGACGCAACGGAGCCACGCCATTGTGTCACCTAAGTCTAACTAGTTTTAAATCTTTGTTTATAGGTATTTTTGTAGTTCATAGTGCCTTGGTTTTTACTGTAGATGTAGTGCTGTGTAACTCATTTAAATAATAAATAAATAAATATTGATATCAAAATGTAACATTTCCGCGGAATTACTTGCGACCCGACTTATTTTAATTTGCACCATACATTTTTAATCTAGAGATTCTAGATTTTTTTATAGAAAATTGTGACAGTTCCAGTAGATATAATATGCAATGAAAAATGGCTTTAGTATGAATCAATTCGTGAAATCACATATTAAGACTTTATACTTCTTGGTTTTAATCGATGCGGGAATGTTTAATATAGAACATATTTGAAATTCATACATTATCTTTGTTCAGGCTTGACGCCTGTGAAACCAACACCGAAAAGACATCGAGGAAGCATTGCATTCGCATTCGTTAGGCGCTTGAATAACGTTCACACTAATGTGCCTACTCATGGCACTTGCAATTTTATACTTGTACAAGACACACCTTTTTTATTGATTATATTATTTATTAAGTATCTCGGCATTTAATTTACACCTGTCTATCAGCCAAAGGTAGAACATGGTGGCCCATGAGGGGAATAAAGAAGAATCCGCGAAAAGTCAAGAAATAACAAGAAATATGAAGAAATAAATGCGACGAGATATTTAACGGCGCGACGACCTAACGATCTTCAACTTCGCATCAAAAGTATTCCTGTTGACGGAGCTTGCAGTGGATATTCTAAAACTCACCGGCGTTATGGCATACTAGAAGAAAGAAAGAAGATTTCGAGCAGTGAATCAGCTAAAGTTTCACATCGAGCAGTTACGAGTTCGTCCGCTAAGATAAGTGTCCTTCCTTAACTAATTCCTAAAAAACCTAAAAACAAACAATAACACATTCAAAATCGTACTTCATTTGTGTAAATTAAGTATTTTTATGCAAGTATTTATTCATGTTATGCACGTAAAATCGTAAATTAAATCGCACGTGACGATGGCAAGAGACCCGACGGAATGTCGTTGATTCCGTGGAAATTGGGCCGGGTGCTGGTGTGGGACGCCACCTGCGTAGACACACTGGCCCCGTCCCACCTCCACAGAACATCGGACAGGGCGGGGGCAGCAGCAAAAGCGGCCGAAAAATTAAAAAAATATAAATATAGGGGTCTCGGTCCCGAATATAATTTTGTTCCTTTTGGGGTCGAGACCTTCCGTGGGGTCCCAGTGCCCACAAACTACTAAATTAAATTAGTAAAAGGCTCATTGAGTCCACTGGTGACCGAAGAGCTGGCAGCTTCCTCGCACAACGCATCAGCATTGAGATTCAGCGAGGAAATGCTGCCAGGTCTTCGGGACTATGCCGCGGGGGCACAGTTTTGTAGATTTATTTTATTTAGCATAATTTAATTTACTTTATTTTAGAGTTTAGTTTTGATTTTAATTATCCATTTATATATTTTGTTTTGATTCGTTTGAAATAAATGTTCTAGCAGTAGTTTAGATTTAATTGAGAGAAAAAAAAGCAAAATTGCAGCATCATTTTACATACCTACCCGATTGTACAAAAAGTGAACAAAGGAATTTACATTTAGCTATTTTATCGTAATATTGCCTAAATTAACATTAAAATCATTGAAATAAACGTTACATTTTCTCAAAAACATCTAGTTACACATATTTTAAGCAGTGAAAGTTTGCGAAATTAATAAAAAGTTCCGTTTTTGGTACAAACTAAAACGTTACCGACTCAGTTTAGGTTCCTTGTTTTTTATCTTGTTTCTATACAATATTTAGCATAATTTGCCGACTATTCCAGGGCAATACATATCATCGCTGTGTGCCGTTGTGCCACTTGCAAGTATACACCTATCCCGCGGGCAGCATCGACCGGCACCGGCCGGGAGCGATCAGCTGAGCGTGCGCAGCCGGGTTCCCTGAGCGGCAAGTACCACCAGTACGAGGAACGGTGAGCCATTTAATTTTTATTGTTCACTAACGAATTGCCTTGCTATTTAAATAAGATTAGTCTATATTGCGTTAAAAAACAGACTTGAAAAGTTAATATTTTAAATTAGTTTTTTTCTATTGTTTTCTTTTGTGAATTACAATCTATAATGGCAGAAGAAATCAATAAACGAGATTTAGTAACTAGGAGAGCGTCCGCGAAGGGACAAATCACAAAATTTCAACATTATTTGAATAGCATTGCAGGCTTAATGGAGTTAGATAACGTACAATTAACGGAGTTAAATTTAAAACCCACTAAAATTGAAGTATTGTCTACGAAGGTTGATGATTTGCAAAGTGAAATAGAGGTTTTAAATCATGAAAATATTTCGACTGAAATTGAGGAACGCGACCAAATTGAGCAAGATATTATTATTAATATAGCAAAGGCCAAAACTTTAGTCGAGAAATTTTCCAAAAAATTTGAATGTGAAAAAAGGCGCAATTCGGTTCACATCGCGTCATGTTGTATGAATGATCCTGGTCACCCCCAAGAATTAGGATTGAAACTTCCTCAAATCCAAATAGCTACATTTGATGGAGCATATTTTCGTTGGTTGGAGTTTAGGGATATTTTTGGGGTGCGTCCCATGAGATATAACTACATAATATATAATTTCATATTAATAACGTTCACATGATATAATGAACGTTTGCTATAACATCAAAATTCAGTCAATTAGCATAATACTCATGTTGTAGAATGATTTTTTATATAACACTCAAATACTCTAAATTCAGTTGATATAACATACATAACGTATATCGATCATGGTATATATTTTCTTTTAGTATAATGATCAGAAAATATAACATACATAACGTATATCGATCATGGTATATATTTTCTTTTAGTATAATCATCAGAAAATATAATAGCGTATGATATACTAAATAGGTTATAACTGCTACCCTTATGCTCCTAAAATGGAACATAGGTCAAAAACCGTAAACTGTAGGTTAGGTTAGGTTTGTTTTATGACCCCCCCCGACGTGCTGCCACCTTGTCGTGGTGGGGGGGCTTGCGTGCTCCTGTGATCCCCGAGGCTATACTGGACAGGGCTACCCATACCGGGAAGGCGAGGGGGGAGGGGTCAGACGAAGAGCGGCACACCCCGGCGGGGCCTACATGGGCCTGATAGGTGGGATAGACGGCCGGCTACAACAGCCGCGTAGAGGGTGTCATGAGGCGTAGTTCCCTGTTGGGGATCTACGAATAGGGGAGCCGGCGCCAGCTCCCCTTGAATCCCGGAAACCGCAATGTTGTCCAACGATCCTCAGTCAAAGCGCTAATGGGGTACGGTCACCATTGCGGACCGGAGGGCTTGCCTTCATCGGCCGGCCCGCACTAGTTTAAGTTCCTGTAAAACCGCCCGCAATCACAGCGTAATTAGGGTTACCCAGGTACAGGGGGCACTGCCTGGGTGGACTGTTTATTTCCGCCATACTCGTGGGATCAGATATGGATACTAATAAAAAGGGAAACCGAAACGATTTTGGGGGGGAACTTTATATAAGCGGCTCGGTTGGTTGGGAGGATAGCTGCAATGGGGATGGGGAGGGGGAACATCAAAGCGAACAGCGACAGCCGGTGGTGTTTCTGGAGCGGGCGTGTATGGAGTTGAGTCTCCAAGACTTACACACGCAAGAGGATTCTGACACTAGTCAGAGCATGAGGGTCACTCGGGCAAGATCAGCCTTGATGTCATCTCTTGGCTCGGTCGACCTAGAAATGGGTGAAATAAGTGAGGGAGTCTCATCTGAAATACAGGCCACCAAAGGAAAGCGCCTGCATGAAAACAACGGGGACGATTCCGAGCCGGAATCAAAGGTGAGCGTGAAGCGGAAAGCTGGCCGTGGAAAGGGTCATCAAACCGGCATAGCTACCGCGAAAGCCCAGCTGAAGGCTTTAGAAACAGAGGAGGTGGCGGCAGCAGATAGCTACCGCCGTTGTAAAAGTGGTGCTGCCATCACGATGGGCAGTACGAATGGGACTCCTCCCGGATCGAGGGACCGTAGTCCAAATAGCAGATCAATAGCAGGTTACGTGGACTACTTTGAGGTGGTCCGGAAAGCGGCTGAAACGGTCCTGGATGAGGCAAAGAAGTCCGGTCACCTCAGTGGGAAAGTGTGGGGCCGTATGAACCAGGCATGTCGCGATATCATAGTGGTGGCAGACATACTAGAGGACAGAAGAGAGGAGGATGAAGTGCGCGCCCTTAAGGCTGATAACAAGCGCATGAGGGAGCAGCTGGAGCAATTGCGAAAAGAAACAAAGGCGCTCAGGACAGCCTTCTCTGAGAGGAACGTGCGTCCAGTACCAGATGCTCCCGTTGACTTGGCAACAGTGCTGGCTGAACTAAAAGAAGACCTGAAGCGGGATCTCACTCTGTCCTTAGGTGAAATGATAAACGTCCGGGTAGGAGAAGTGAGGAAGCTGCTTCCTCCGGAGCCGATACTCCGCCCTCCCTTAGCGGCGGACAGACGGAAGAACGATTCTCTTGGCCATTCGGCCAGCCAGCAGGAGGTAGCGCAGACACAACGGGCGACCGATGTACCAAGGGCAGCTACTGTCACGAGTAGAGCGCAACAAGCCACAGCCAGAGCTCCGGCTGCAAAGGCTCCGAAGCCCACTCCCGCGCCTAGAGCGCGGAAAGTAGCCCCTGAGCCAAACACACGTGCAACTGGGGCCAGCCAAGTCTCCACTTCCGCGGGTTCAACGCCCCATCATTCTCAGGAATGGAAGCAAGTGGGCAAAAACGGTAAAACCAAGAAGGACAAGCCGAAGCCGCCCAAGGCTTCTTCGCCTCCAGCGGGTCAAACTAAAAATCCTCTGCCGGCGCCGAGGAAATTGTTGGCGCCCAGTACGGCAGCGGTCGTGATAGCCTTGAACCCGGACGTCGAGGCGACATACGCCTCGATTATGTCAAAGACGATCACTTCGTTTAAGTTGGCAGAAGTGGGCCTTGAGCACGTGCGGGTGCGTAAAACGGCTGCTGGAGCCCGCATAATTGAGGTGCCAGGTGCGAACAGCGGCAGAGCAGCTGACGATCTCTGCAAGAGGATTGGGGAGTTGGTTGGCGACGTGGCCAATGTTTACCGTCCCGTGAAAATGGTGGACCTCCGGGTAACTGGATTAGACGAGACAGTGACGGCGGAGGCAGTCGTTAATGCAGTCTCCGAAAAAGGAGATTGTGACCGAGCAAAAGTCCGAGTGGGATCAATTAGGAGGCTCCCCAATGAGACCGGTTCAGTTTTGGTCCAATGTCCAGTAACAACAGCCAAAACCTTGGCCCAGGCTGGACGTCTGCTCGTGGGTTGGTCCTCCGCATCAGTCAGGCCAATAGATCCGACACCGATGAGGTGTTATAGATGCATGGGGCACACTAGGGCGCTATGTCCATCAGCAGTTGACAGAAGTGCCCTTTGCTTCAGGTGCAGCAGACCTGGTCAACGCATGGCAGACTGCAAGGAGAAGTCTTTTTGTGCGGTGTGTCTTCACGCAAAGAAACCGGCGGGTCACGTAATGGGGGGTCAGGCATGTGCCCCACCACCAATGCGAGGAAGGGAGGCACCTGTTGGGATCCAGGGAGCCTCGCAAAACATCGCTAGGCAAGTGCCTGATGAGGGAGAAATCATGGATGACTAGATGCCTGCACAACTATATCTAGATATTTTGCAGTGTAATGCCAACCACTCCACTCGCGCTCAAGATCTACTCATGCAAACAATAGCGGAGTGGAGCGTCAGCGTGGCGATAGTGGCGGAGCCATACTTTGTCCCTCGTCATCCGAACTGGGTTGGGGATACAGATGAGAGGGTCGCAATAGTAGTGCCAACAACGGGTGACTTCCCAACGCTCTCGCTAATCGAGCGTGGATCGGGGTTTGTGGCAGCTAAATGGGGAGACGTCGTACTGGTGGGAGTGTACTTTTCCCCTAACCGGCACCTGCGCGAATTCGAGCGCTTCTTGGCAACCCTCGGCGGAGTCGTAGGGCGGGCGACTCCAGCTCAAGTTATGGTCATGGGTGACCTAAATGCGAAGAGCGTGGACTGGGGCTCTCCAGCCACTGACCCGAAGGGGGCGGCCCTCGGGGACTGGGTGGCGAGGATGGGGCTCACTGTCTTAAATAGAGGCAACGCCAATACATTCGTGCGACGGCAGGGGGGTTCCATTGTGGACATCTCGTTCGCGACCCCTGCCATCGCCGATCGGACAACTGATTGGCGTGTTCTGGAAGACGTGGAGACCCTCTCAGATCATCTTTACATCACGATGAGGGTCCATTCACTGGGGGCACCATTGGCTACCCCAAGCGGTAACAGAAGAGGTCGCCGGCAGTTGCCAAGGTGGACAGTTTCTCGGTTGGATCGGGAAATGGCGGAGGAAGCTGCCATGATACAAGCTTGGTGTGCCGATCCACCGGCTGCGCTGGGGGTTGAAGAACGCGCAGTCAAGTTTCATGGAGTGCTGCAGGACGTGTGCGATGCCTCCATGCCACGGACGAAGAAACTCCCTGGTAAAAAACAGGTCTACTGGTGGTCGGAAGAGATTGCGGCACTCCGTGCCACCAGTAACAGTGCCCGCCGTGCCTATACCCGTTGTAGGCGAAGGCGGCACACCGCAGAGGAGAAAGACACCTTTCACAATGCCCTCAAAGAGGCTAAGGAAGCACTGCAGTTGGCGATTGCCAAGCGTAAGGACGAGGCGCGGGAGGAGTTACTTGCAACCTTGAACAGGAATCCCTGGGGCCGGCCGTACAAGCTGGTACGCAATAAAATGAAGCAGGCACCCCCCATGGATTCCCTGGAGCCGGAACTCCTTACACGGATTGTGGAAGGTCTCTTCCCTGAGGCACCAGATTTTGACCCGCTGATAATGGTTGGCCCCACAGAGGAGCTAGAGGGCCCATTTGACATCCCACCAATAACGGACGACGAGATGGTGTGGGCGACTGACGACCTTCGTTCCGGAAAGAAGGCGCCGGGACTAGACGGAGTACCGGGAAAGGTTCTCCCGTTGGCGATGAAGCATCTCGGGAGTCGTCTTAAAGACCTCTTCGACGACTGCTTAAAAGAAGGACGGTTCCCGAGATGCTGGAAAGAGGGGCGTTTGTGCCTCCTTCGGAAGGACGGTCGCCCGCCAGACTCGCCTTCTGGCTATCGGCCTATAGTCCTATTGGATGAGGTGAGTAAAATGCTGGAGCGCATACTGGCCAGCCGCATTAACGGCCACCTAGAAGACGTGGGTCCCAACTTGAGCGACCACCAGTATGGGTTCCGGACAGAGCGCTCAACAATTGACGCCCTGAAATGCCTCAGAGGGTTTAGTGAGCATGCGTCAGGCAGAGGGGAGGGAGTCATTGCGGTGTCACTAGACATCGCCAACGCATTCGGAACCGTCCCCTACGCGGTGATAAGGGAGGCACTGCGATTCCATCAAGTGCCATCATACCTGACAAAGTTAATAGGGCACTACCTCACCGACAGAGTAGTGACATATGAGAAGGCGGGCCTGTACGTGGCGCGAAGTATGTCGTGTGGTGTTCCCCAGGGGTCTGTTCTAGGACCCCTGTTGTGGAACATCGGATATGACTGGGTCATTCGAGGGGCCCAACTTCCCCGCATGACCACCATATGCTACGCGGACGACACTATGGTGGCCGTCCGGGGAAGGGACAGCCGCGAGACACTGAGAAGAGCAGCGGTAGCAACAACGCTAACGGTGGGCCGCATCAAGCTTCTCGGATTAAGCGTGTCCCTACCTAAGACAGAGGCCATTGTCTTTGGAGGCCGGGGCCAGGGCTGGCGCATGAGAGAAGGGACTACAATCCCCGTGGATGGCGAAGCGGTTCAGATCAAGGCCAACATAAAATATCTTGGCCTTGTTCTGGACCGAAAGTGGGATTTTGGAGAGCACTTTAAGAGGCTGGCTCCCCGATTGGTAGGCACGGCGTCGGCTCTGAGCCGGCTGCTGCCCAATGTAGGTGACCCAGTGAACGCATATAAACATAGAAGTCTCATAAGAGCTCAAAAATGACCCCACGTGAAGTGTACCTAGAACGATTCATTTGTACCAAGGCCAAATTGACAGTTTTAATACGATGGCGTCTGTCGATGGCAGAACATGTCAGGTTGTATAAAATTAGAACATATCTGAATTTTATTCAAAATGCCTTCTTGTGCAGTGAAATGGTGTAGAAACCACTCCAGCAATAACAATAAAAAACACGGCATGCATTGGTTCGTGTAACTAACGTTTTTTGAATTATTAAAATATAAAACATTTTTAGAAGACATTTGTATGGGGATGGTATTATGCATTACCTTTTAAGGTATTTATATTTTACGTACAGGTATTAAGATTTACACCTATAATCTGCTCAAATTGAAAAATGTTATAACAGTATATCTGACGGTCTTTAGGTACTAAAGGTGTTGTACTGAGTTTAGTGTCCGATTAATGGTCATGTTTATGAAAGTGCTCAAAATTGATTTAAATTAGTTTATGTTAAAATTTATCGATTTGGACTTTAAGCAATATACGTGTGTGTAAGGATAATTTCTAATTTAAAAGTATTTGCAACGAACGATCACGTGATAGTCACGTGATCGCCCCTGCCACTCCGAGCAATGGCGACCGGTCACCTGGCTGGGAATAAGAGGAATTCGCTAACGGACATTGGCCGTGGTCGGTCGGTTGCTCGCCGTGGAGGCATTGTTGGTTATTTAAGGGCTAGTTATAAGTTCAAGCCTACTGAATTAAGTACAGGTCAGTGTCGCTCTCGTATTGATTGGGTATAATCGATATTAATACTATTTAATGAAGTCTATGCCGACTCACAAGTTGTATTCATTGTGCGAATAAACACCATTTGTTATCAACTGTCGTTGTTTTAATTAAACGTATCGATTCCTTATATATCAGAAGTTGGGATAGGCGAGTATTCTTATAATCACTTGCTTATCCCGCCCGCAAATTTCGAATTATCGGCCTTCACACAATGAATACGTCTAACGAGTATTAAGAATAAGTATTAATTTCATCCCTAAACGGCGCGAAAGTGCTAAATGTTTTTAATTATTTTGTGGAATTTTTGATTTAACGTTTGAGATAAATTTGCAAAAAAAAGTAAATGCACTTGTTTATATAATTAAACGACTACCTTAAGGGTATGCATAATTCAGCGTTCAATATGTTCGTATACCTTTCACACCCATTTACTCGGCGCTTAACTACAAGAAATCCCTTATAAATAATGACGGGTTCGTCCTTGTATACTTTGATTGTTTTTATGTTCTATTTATAATATTGCTGTTATGATAAAGTGTCTACATACATAAATGCATAATATCAAATATCCTCTTAAATTTGTGTTGTGAAATAATTCAAGGGCTACTAATACTATGGTATTTTAATTACCAACTAAAGGGATATAATATATGTACATTCAATTAAAAATACAAACTCACTTAAAAATGCAATGGTGAATATCCGTAAAATTATAGTGTTCGACCATATTCTTTTGTTGGGTTTTAGATAGTTATCTTAATTATGTTTAGGTGGTTCAGATTGTGTATCTGAGATATTACGGGTTCTAGTATAGGTACCTAAATACCTGAACATTACTTATGCGAGAACTATTTCTCATTTATAAATGTTTCTGGGCTTTGTCTCTTGAATGAACACACAAAATATACGTAGCCCTCCAACTGAAAAAAAATAATAATAATGTAATTGTATGTATAAAATATACTTACTGTCTTACAAAACAGCCGGCATTCATAAGTGCATTGTAATTATGCCTAATTTGAAGAATGAACTACTTTGGCTTTGAATGTACCATACCATACTAGGGTCTACTCTATTCTGATCTTTTACTAAGACTGTACTTTGAAACGTAAAGATGATAATTTTCGTGAGAATGGAATTTAAATACTACAAAGAAAGATACATACATGGTTATGGTTTAAGAATCTATTTCTCTAAAAGAATACAATTCACTTAACTAGAGAAATACATGCACATCATTAACTAAATACTTAACTAAGCTCAAAGTGTACGAATCGCAAATAATACAACATAAGGTAACTACTAATAACAAAAATATAAACCACAAAGTGGGTGACTAGATAAAATATTCCAGTTGCTTATCAATACGCTAACCTCTGCGCTCGTAAGTTGTAGGGTTTTATTACGTATCGGCTTGTTATTGCTATGCCGCTCAAGGCGACCAACAATGTGATAGCAATCAGACTATTTTGTGAGTTACATACCGATACATTCTCGAGATCGGTCTTAAAATCTCAAGTTCACGACCATCATCGAGGTTTCCTGGAATCCTACCATAATATACGAGTAGGTTCTGAGAACTTACCCCAAAGGTAAATTAGAAATGATCATGGGTTAATTCGAGAAACTGGGAGTAAGTTTTTGGCACTTGGTGAATTAGAAATTTAACTAGCTTTTCTTCGCGGTTTCGTTCGCGTAGGGAGGATGAGGTGCGCCCGTAGAAAACCTCGGCTCCTATTTGTCCCTCCTTTGAATGAATACCGTATGATTTGTAACCATAACACTGTGTCTCACGTTTGTAATAATGTACAATATAAGATAATCAGGCAGGACTTCTCGAAAATGACGGACTAGTAACTAAGGAGTTTAACAGCTGGACCCTTTCCTGGCTTTGTTCTCTATACGATATATGTGTTTCATTTTTTATGATCGAACCACTGATGTATGCATGCTGATAAATAAATTATCAGTGTAATCACTGTTTAAGTGCAAGTTTCAGTGATGGAGGCTGAGAAATAAGGAGGGCACTGATACTGAGCCCAGAGAGGAGCGCGAGAGAGGAGATACGATGAATGTTAGATTCATCAACATTCGCCGCGGAAGTCACCAGCCATGCTAAGTGAGGGAGCGGAAGGGAGCCTGAAAGTAGGCAAAGCCGCAAACACTTACATGCTGGACGCGGTTATGATCGCGCAGTATATCGTGAGTGAGTTTCACACTCGTGGGTACGTATATGATCGAGGTAAATATGGCAAGATCCCGCGACGACGCCGCTCACGCTGCTAGAGCGCGAATGTTGGCCGTCGAAGCACACACCACTCACGCTGTTAGAGCGTGAATGTTGGCCGTCGAAGCACACGCCACTCACGCTGTTAGAGCGTGAATGTGGCCGTCGAAGCACACACCACTCACGCTGTTAGAGCGTGAATGTTGGCCGTCGAAGCACACACCACGTGATCAGCACAGATCGCATGATGTAGACGAGCGGCGGGAAAGACGGTTGCGGAGGTCGCGGAGTTCATCGTATGAACGCTTTAAGGAGCATGACACGTACTTGTAACGTCATGTGAACCCAAGACGGTATGGGTGCATGGAGACGAAGAGGCTTTATATTTATAGTAGTAGTAGTAGTAGTTGTGATTATTAAGCTTCTAAATTCAAATTTTCAAAAGTTGTACTCTCGTTCTCCAAGCGCCGCCCAACTTCTAAACTAGAGTCCGGCTAGTCAAATAATGTTGACAGATATTTCTTCGTGGTATCACCAAATGTTTATTTTAAATGAATGACTAATATTAACAATAACCATACCAAGTGAGCAAACTATTATTTAAGCTCGTAAATAATTGCGACAGTGTGCGAAGCCGATGTGAAGCGTCGTATAGCGAAAACATTGAATGTTAACAATAGAAAACAATTTAGTAGTTGGGTTATTTGTAAATATTTTGATACTTTATTTACTAGTTCAATCTTTTACCTATAACTTTGATTAGGTTCGTAAGTTTATTAATTTCTGTGAATCTCATAAACAGGACAAGTGTGTAAGGAAACGGACAAACTAAAAGTCCTGTAGAATATAAATAAAATCAAACCATTTGAACGCAAAAATTTACTGAAAACCCATATTTAGAAAAAGAAATTTGTGGAGCAAAAAAAAAAACATTGTAGTGGAATATTTAGAGGCCGATTTTGACTATAGCGAATAGGTAATGGTTAGTAAAATTAAAATGCGTTAATATTCATCTTAGTCAAAATAATTGGTTGTAGTTTATAGTTAGTTTCTCGTGGTTTTACCTATTCCGGTGTCTGTCCTGTCTGGAAGCAAGCAAACAAGAAAGGCGAATATACTAAGTTAAATTTGACCCACTTCGCGGTTTATGGTTAAAGAACTTTATTTCTCAAAAGAAATTTTACATTTCACTTAATGAGAACTTATTGTCTAAAAAAATAGTTAATTATTTCAGTGAACATCGATTGCGACATACAAAGTTACGTTAAATTATCTAAGTTTTATTTATACATTACTAATAGCACTTTGCACTTACATACCACAAAATTATTAGAGAGATACATAAAAACACACAGACATAACATAAAATATGCAAGTAAAGTACAATGTGGGTACGCAGAGATTTATCTGTACGGTTTTATAAAACACCTTCATTTATGTTTAGTTTGAATGTACTTCAAATAAAATTTTAAGGTAAATGCTTAATGACATCCTTATCAGTCGTCTTTTGTATACGATGCAGAACTCCCAGGGCCGGATTTAGACGTTGTTAATTACATGGTCTCTCAGTTTTCGTTTAAACATATTAAAATTTTTACATTCCTTTATTTGTTTTGGTAATTGGTTGTAGAATAATACTCCTTGGAACCCTATGTGTTTCTTGCCAGTTTTAGTACGCGCTGATTTGAGACATAGATTATTAGCGTTCCGCAACGGGCGTATTCCCATTTCACTCTTAGTTTTAAATTGTATTTGGGTATGGATTTTCTTATCTAATATTTTTCTTATTAGTAGTTTCCGATTGAGTTGAAATTTGGCATAGTAATTATGTAAATCTTTTTGTGATGAATTATTATTATGGTATTATCGAGCTGGGTTTTATTTACATTACATTTCATCTTTCACCTTGGTTATGGTTAGAAAGTGTAAACATGTGTTTGTTGCTGAGGGTACCGTACATAGTGGTAGAAATTATGTGAGCTGACTATGAATGCGCGACAACATATATTTAACTTATTTGTTTGGGTGCCTTACGTGTGAATAGAAAAAAAACCCTTTTTTAGTACCAAAACTATAATTCCTACTACACAAAGTGTGGCTAGCCACAGATTTTCTTTAATTTTTCCGTCGTAACTTTGAGTATTAATTCATTAGCTGGACAATATCATTAAATAATGTCTTTCCTGAATTCAATGTCGAAATATCACGATTTTGACGTGGCCCACCAAAGTAAAGGAGTGTACTGAAATTGTGGATGGACTGAAAGAAAGACCGCACTTCCCAAACTTACAGAGCTTGCCAGGTCTTGATACCGGGGTCTCGGCACATTCATGGTCAGTGTGGAAGATACAACTTATAGAGTCATTCCCTTGCCGTGACGATTACGCAGAGCTTTTGTTCTGGCCAGAAGAAAAAGATCGATATAGTGATTCCCTTGAGCACTACTACTATGCTGAAATCAATTTATTGAACAGGTGTAGCATAACTAATATAATATATAACACATAACTATAACACACACGAATGTAATATATAACAGGTAAAGGGTGAATTATTTATTCATATTCGCTTATTGCTGTCATGAGTAGGTATGGTGGGGTGTTAACATATATGGCAGTTAAACGCCCTGATAGGGCATTGCAATTATCTTATAACTAGAAACTAAACTACTTATATTAGATTTACACATCAGTTTTAAGTTAGGTAAATAATTTCAGTTATTATAATATCAGTTATCAAACGGTATAGAAGATCGTGTTGTACGAGTAGCTGCTCAGGCCGGATATATCAGAAAGTATCAGCTACAAAGGAAGTCAAATGTTATCGAGTAAATTTGTCTAATGAACTAAATTAATGTAGTTACCGACTTTTACAAGTTGATAAAGGGTAGGATGCTTTTAAATTTAATTCGTTTTATTGCCGGGAAGAAAAAACCATGCAAAAATGTTAAATTACAAACATAGATAGTCTATAATTTAATTAAAATAACAAAATGAAATTAAAATACAATAATCAAATTCCATAATCAATAAAATCACATAAGAATATACCTAAATAAGTATACATAACAAAATCAAAGGAGACTTTTATGCCATGTCGGTAGTCAACGCACCTTCTTTAGATAATTCGATTTATTAGATACCTAAATATTTAAGTTGTCTGATACGAGGCGTCGAGCCCATCATTGACATCATTAAGTAGGGCGCCTCGAGTGTGTCAGTTCTAGGCATGAACACACAATCGTGTTCTAAAATATCCGATTCGGTTTGAACTCATGTTTTTACTGTTGCCGAAAATACTCAACTATTATAAGGATTCCACATCAGTTAGTTTCGAGAAAGTAGAATCTAACAAACTGTTCTTGCAACAAATCAAGAAAGATTCAGTCGATAAATCTGTGAACGATTCGGTGGATTAAAACCTTAATTGTGTGTCAACTAGCTGCGCCTACGGGTGTCAGCCGTTCATCCTACGGGAACGCTGCATTGGCCTATGTGTTGGTCCAAGGTGTCAGCTACGTTATTTTCATACCAAAACTTATTAAAATTGGCCCAACCGTTTGAGCGTGGGGAAGTAACAGACATACACATAAACACGCTCACAAACTTTCTCCTTTATAATATTTATGAGATAATATTAAGGTGGTAAAGCTTAGTAGTGGTTTTATTAATGATGAAACGTAATGTTCCCGCGAAATTGCTGGTGACGGTGACACGACTTTCCCCCTCCTCAGAAACTTAATGTCACAAATGATTACCGAACATAGGTGTTTACCTGAATTTTTATATGAACATTTCATATCTATCATCTTTCTTGTCAGATACGTACTTAATAGATGCTGGGAGGATTAACCATACCATAATACATACCTCTGCCTGTTATTTGAATGTATCTCATGTTGTGTTGATGTGTTCTGTATTCCTTGATGTTGGTGTGCAATAAAGAGTATTTGTATTTATATTTGTACATTTTAAATTAAGACATGAATCTTTGATTTTAAAAAATTATAAGGTTTACCTAGGTTTTCGCAATATACTTACAATTTTATTAATATTACTATGATGTAGTTATAGAGCGAAGAGACTTGCTCTAAGCAGGATGGCCGAGCTGTAAGGATAATTTCTAATTTAAAAGTATTTGCAACGAACGATCACGTGATAGTCACGTGATCGCCCCTGCCACTCCGAGCAATGGCGACCGGTCACCTGGCTGGGAATAAGAGGAATTCGCTAACGGACATTGGCCGTGGTCGGTCGGTTGCTCGCCGTGGAGGCATTGTTGGTTATTTAAGGGCTAGTTATAAGTTCAAGCCTACTGAATTAAGTACAGGTCAGTGTCGCTCTCGTATTGATTGGGTATAATCGATATTAATACTATTTAATGAAGTCTATGCCGACTCACAAGTTGTATTCATTGTGCGAATAAACACCATTTGTTATCAACTGTCGTTGTTTTAATTAAACGTATCGATTCCTTATATGTGTAAATTAATTTCAGTAAGTTTATGTTTTTTCGTAGCATAAATAGTAAAATGTCCTTGTCAGTGTCACATATTCTGTTTCCTGCGGTATCCACGGTATATTAATATTCATGAGTAACTTGACATATCGTCGGGGATAGTGCAATACCGCGTTAATAACAGCTGTCGATAAAGTTGTCATTTCAATAAAATACTTAGCATTTGTTTGAATATTGATTCGTATCTACACTTGTTACTTACGCGTTATTGCACTATCCCCGACGATATTCATAATTTAACATACCTTATTATTTACTTGCGGACAAATGCAGTTTCTCTAGAACGCAGAGTACCGCAGTGGTTTCCTACAGTATCTTCGCCGATCTGTAGCGTTCATTTTAATTACGATGATTATTATCAAACCAATGCCGGGTTCATCCAACTAAAACGCAATGTGATACCAATTTGTACGGTATGTGTGCTTTATTGTCTTGTAAGTCATTTAAATTTGATTAGTCTTAAAAAAAATGAAAATAAATTATAAAATCAAAATTTACTGTGATTTGAGATTTTGAGAAGTTGCATTCGATAGTTTTCAAAAAAATTACGTTTTTTACACATTTAGAAGTAAATCACGAAAGTGGCACTATTATAAAAAACGTTCTTAAATGAATGAAAAAAAAAATAGGAGCTAGAGTAATATATTTTCTAAACTGGTTACCTTTCGATTACTGCATCCATATTAGTTTTGACAACTACCCTTTTTCGTGCGCCGCGCATGGACTTTGACACTTACACTAGGTACGATTAGATACGGTATAAGAGGGCCAGCACTAGATTGGATAAAAACATATCTCTTTAACCGAACACAATGTGTAGAGACCGTGAGATACTGCAACCGTTCAAAATTATTAAAGACTTATAGATCACCCTATGCCATAAACTGTTTCGGCGTACCCCAAGGCAGCATTTTAGGCCCACTGATGTTTCTAATGTACGTGAACGATTTACCTAATAGCCTTGATCATCAGTGTATTTTATTTGCCGATGATACTTCTATTATTATTAAAGGTCATGATTTAACAACTTACAATAAGGAAATAAACGAAGCATTGGCAAAAACAATACAATGGTTAGAGATGAATAACTTGAAGGTAAATGTGGAAAAAACCAAGTATGTACAGTTCTATACATGTAAGGGTAACTCGCAATCGTTAACTGTAAGTTTTAATAATAAACTAGTGGAAGAATTGCGTCAAATAAACTTTTTGGGAGTGACGATTGATTGTCACCTTAACTGGAAGAGCCAAGTAGATATTGTCTGCTCTAAAATAAACCGATTTGTATATGCCTTGAGGAGAATCAATCAGACAGTATCTATTCAGGCCGCCTTAATCGCTTATAACGGGTATGTTGATTCTGTGCTTCGCTATGGTATAGTTATCTCGGGAAACAGCGCAGACCGAGAAAAATTGTTTTTAGTCCAAAAGCGCTGTATTCGAGCCATATTCAATATAAAGCAGTATGAATCCTGCCGCCCATATTTCCTAGAACACAAAATTCTTACTGTGACATGCTTGTACATTCTGGAGGTTGGTGCTTTTGTACACAAACATAAACATCTTTTTGTACAGAAACAGGATTTATGCAATCACAGGGTTCGTTCACAATTCACAATACAAAAACAAATTATATAAGCCGCCTGTCAAACTTGCTCTGAATTCCAGGAATGCTTATATAATGTGTATAGAAATCTATAATAAGCTTCTTGATGCACTTAAAGACTATGATTTATGTATATTTAAAAAAAGAGCAAAGAAATGGCTAACAGAGAAAGGTTTTTATTCTTTAAATGATTATTTCAATGCTGATAATGAACAAATTGATATTTAAATATAATTTTTCTGACGTCTAATTTGTATAATTAATCTGACATGTTATATGAATAGTTCCTGTATTATAAATTGCTAGAATAGATTGTAAGATTAATGTGTGTACACCTGAAAAGGTAGGATTTAATGGAACTATTATGAAATTGTATTTACTCATCTTGTACTTGACCTGAATTCCTCACACAATAAATGATTATTACTGATTATTACTGATTATTACAAGTCTATTTTAGCCAATGAAAACTTTAACTAACCAATCACAACTACTTCTAAGAGGAGGGATGACTTCGTATAGGCTAATATTTAAAACTGTTGGCAGGACAAATTCTTGTAGAGGGGATAGTTGTCAGTCAAATGTTGGGACCGTTTTTGAAAGCCAATTTTGTACTGGGAGCGATGTCTATATATTTTCCGGTCACTGAGGTGACCCTAGAGCGCTATGTAGGCGGCTCTTTGCGGGAATAGTACGAAGTATGGCCTTATATGGCTCACCTATCTGGGCGGACCGGCTTTCGAGGACAAACGTATCTCTCCTACGGAGGCCGCAGCAGGTGGTGGCAGTTCGCATCATCCGAGGGTACAACACTGTGTCCTACGCGGCGGCATGTGCCCTTGCTGGTACGCCACCCTGGGATTTAGACGCCCAGGTGCTGGCCGAGAGGTATCAGATGAAGTCGGAAGCAAGAGCGCGGGGAGAACGCCCGGATCCCGAGGAGATGTCGAGGGCCCAACGCGAGGCAGTGGACCGGCTCAGAGAGAGGTGGAAAATACAACTAGAGGAGTGCCCCTATGGAACCCGCACCATAGAGGCGCTCCTCCCATCATTTGAGGGCTGGTTGGATAGGAAGTTTGGCCACCTCACGTACCGGCTGACGCAGATAATGTCCGGACACGGCTGCTTCGGACATTACCTGCGTCGAATAGGACGGGAGCCGAGTGCGGTGTGCCACTAATGCGGGGACGCCGATGATACGGCACAGCACACCCTGCAACCAGGTGGGACGCAGAGCGCCAAAATATGGTCGCTGTGATCGGAGGAGCAGATCTCTCGCTGCGTGCAATTGTAACCGCCATGCTGCGCAGCGAGAGGGCGTGGAGAGCAGTCGCCTCCTTCTGTGAAGCGACAATGTCGCAAAAGGAGGCCGAGGAGCGGCAGCGCGAGGAAAGTGCTGATGCGCACCCGCTGCGGCGTAGACGGAGGGGACAAAGGCGACGGCAATTTGCTGCCCGCGTTGTACCCTAGTGGAGTCAGTGGGTTGGGGACCCACATTGCACGGCTCCACATGTAAATGGCCTCCCCAGCCGGGGGTATGCGTAAATGCATTCCCACTCCGACAATGAAAAAAAAACAAAAAAAAAAAGGTTTGTTTTATGACCATGGATAGCGGAGCGAGCAAAGCGAGCGGTGCGTCAAAATGCTTGCTTGCATGGAGGTATATTAACATTTAACAGCGAACTATTGCATAAGTATGTGCTCAATTCACATCCTGAGGAACAACGTAGACAGTATGGGTCTTTCGGAATGGTTCTTAAAGCTGTCCGTACCCGATGAGTACTGCAGCAGACGGCGCCGCCCGCCGCTGCTGACCGCGGAGCACCCGCGCACGAGTTAAGGGTGCTGCAACGCCCAAATCCTCTCGCGTCAGCGATAATTATCGCATATCAGCATCAACGCAGTAAACACGTTTCTGGGACATGCGTCAATGCTGAAGATGCAGAAATTAGCTATAAATAGTAATATTAATTAATTTTAAGATTAGAATACTTTTGATTGTAAAACTGTAGGTACTGTTACTCTGTTAGTTTAAATAAAGATTTTTTTTAACTTAAATCTCTGCCGTTCACTTAATTGGCGCTGAGGACAGGATTCCCGTCGTCTTCCTGACACGCCCAGTGACCGATATTTCGCGATCGCACCGTGCCGGGCAACGTACGTTTCAACGTTTCAACGGGAAGCCGAACAAATAAATTTATTAAGTAACGCAAGAAGACCAGTCGCAGCAGTAACAAGCAGCCGATCCAGAACGCTGTCGAACTCCAGCCGACCGGAAACAATCCAGAAGGTTCCACCACAGTGAGGACTCGTGAAAGCAGCCGGGGGGAATGTGAGTCAATCTTTTTCATCATCCTTTTCTTGCTCCTTTTATACGTATCCTCAACTTGTATTAAATATATGTGTGTTATTAGGGATTAGCAACGCCGTAATAACATTAATATATCGTCATTGAAGGTATCAAATTCTACTTTCAATTGACATCGTTAGTTAGGTACTATATTATAAAACAAATAAGTAGTTATTTCTGTTGAGTGTATTTATATCGCAATTTTAAAATAATGGAAGGAATTACGGAAGTTCCACAGTCACTTATCAATCTTATCCCGCTTTTTGAAGGCAATACGAGACAATTGCCAGTTTAAATAAAGAAATGCGAGTATGTTATTAGTAGGTATACTAGGAGTCCCGAACAGGACCGATATCTGTACGAGATTATTACTAGTAGGTTAACAGGGCAAGCAGCTATTTTAATAGCCGAACAGGAGGACATCACAACATGGGATGACCTTAAGTTAGCCCTTAGTAAGCATTTCGGGGATCATAGGAACGAGCATAGCCTCAAATTGGCTTTAGAAGGACTCGCTATCCAAAAGGACGAAAGTTATTTAGAGTTTTGTCGACGAATTCAGCATCATCTTGGTATATTACTTGCGAAAGTCACAGAGACAGTAGCAGACCCGAATACGCGAAGGTCCAAAGGCGAGCTTTACCATCAGTTAGCTTTTGATACCTTCACTTACAATTTACCACAGAAGTTAGTTGAATTAATTTACGATAAAGGCGTAAGTAAGTTAGAAGACGCGTTACGAGTAGTTTTAGAACGCCAGAACCTCCAAAATGTGTATAATTTAAAGAATCCCTTCAGGAACAACGTTATTATTTACGTTGCAGAATCATAATCAAAATAATTTCGAGCCTCATAATAGGCAGGATAGATATCCGAATAGGAATAATTTTAATTCCGTTAGTCAAAATAGTAACCGTAGACCGCCAAATAATTTTAATTCACCAAATAGTTCATTCCAATATCGAAATAATAGGCCACAAAATAATAATTCTAATAATATGCGCAATCAATGGCAACAACCGCTGGTATCGGGGCCGCCGCAAATGCACAATCAGCAACCTTCGGGTTATTCACCATTCGCTTCGCAAAACCAACACGTGCCGCCGCCGCGTAATGTACCGTCGGGCTCTAACACTGACGTCACTATGAGAACGGCTAGTTCGAGACGTGTTAATTATACGGAAAATTATGATACGAACCCTGTACATTTTGAATCAAATGAGAAACCAACCCCGGGACCATCCCACAGCTATACTGAGGCGGATTTTTTTTTCATAATGGCCTCCACGATAGAAGGCGAATAGAGTTAAATTTTAATAGGTTACGTAGACTGCCGCACATTTTAGTTCCCGAATCGCAAGGCGTTTTTATTATAGATACTGGTAGTACTAGATCGTTTATAAGTCCCGAAAAGGTAGAAAAATATTACAAAAACTATAAGCAACAGGAAAGATTTGAAGTGGTCAGTACCCACGCATGTAGCAAACATGACACGGTTGTCTCTATCCCGTTACCTAAGATTTTCAATAGCTTAGAGCGGCACAAGTTTTATGTATATAGTGTCGATAGTAAATACGACGGATTAATTGGTAGCGACCTGTTGAAACAATTAGGTGCAAATATTGACATGAAAAGTCAAATGTTGTATACAAATACAACACGAATACCTATTGTTTACACGCCGCCAATGCGAGAGAAACTCGAATTACCTCCTCGCAGCGAGTTACGGGTCAAGTTACCGGTAAATTTATTAAATGGCGATGCCATATTAGACTTTAAACAATTTACAGAAGGCATAAGAATGCCAACCGCACTTGTTAGCTGTGTCAATAGATACGCTACAACTGTGATTCAGAATTATAAGTCAGAGAAATTGACTTTAGTAATTACGGCACCTTTCAAAGTCGAGCCTTATTCTGACGAAAAAATAAATTTAAATTTTTCGCAAGACGCGACCTCCACGAACCAATTATTGTCAGAAAATCTCTCAAAATTGAGATTGGATGACCTGAATAAAGAGGAAAAAGAACAAATAAGTCAGCTATGTGAGGAATATAAGGACATATTTTACTGTGAACATATTCCGTTATCTTTCACTAACCAAGTTCTTCGGAACCTTAAACAGCAATATCTGAGTGGTCAAACAATGCTTGACAAAGTAACGCTTGTACTCACTCATCTGGGCCCATATGTCTAATCCCAAGAAGATAAACTTGCTTTCCTGGAACGCCGATGGAGTGCGTACCAAAATACACGAGCTACTTGACCTCGCAGTAAGTACCCTATCTACCGATATCATTGGTGTATGCGAAACCAGGTTAACTGATGCGATTTCTATTATCACACCTGGCTACGTCTGTCACCGCCAAGATAAACATCATACTGGGAAGGGTCAGGGAGTTGCTATTCTCATTAGAGAAGACCTGCCACATACTTTGTTGACAATACCACTGACTACAAGCATGGAAGCTGTTGGTATCAGTATCAATATTTCTAATATTGATTATTTTATCATCTCTGTCTATCAGTCCCCAAATCTACCCCTAGCTTGTAAAGACTTAGACATACTGCTTGGTCTTGGCAAACGTGTTCTCATAATGGGTGATTTAAATGCAAATCATTTCTTCTGGCACAGCAGTTATGTCAACACTCGTGGTAGGACTCTCTTTAAGGGTCGTTCTCTCGTTTCGTCCCAATTTGGCTTTTTTTCGATTTTGTTTTTTTTTAGGAGCTATTTTGTTGATATTGATATCAATTATGTGGATGCTCGTTTTATATATCATTCAATGAAAGGCACGTCTATATTAATGTTATTTAGAAAAAAAGGGGTGGAATGTAATGAAGGCGTAGATGGAAATGAAATTCGACTGGAAGGAAATGAAACGAAAATGTATGGGAATGAAACGTGTACAAAATGTATTGAATCCAGACTGGAATTAATTTGATTCATGGCAATTTATGGAGGCCTAGGAATAAAATAAAGTATATACTCCTAAGTATTTACTTTTTCAGACTCAACATTCAAAAACTTATCTGTTACATTATGATACGAAATCTTAAAATTTCTCAATTACAATTTTTTTAATTTAAATTGTGCATGTTACATTTAAATAAGAAAAACCTTCTTAGACTTAATGAACAAAAGTCCAAAATATTGTATTGCAAAAATTATTCTGTTCAAGTGCACTACAATACACTGCACTCTTGTCTTTTAAATTGTTTAATGAAAAGTAACAAACGAGCCTAATATATAAATCACAAATCCACTACAAAAATCCACACCTGGACATAGAGGACTCTCCCATGGAGGAGAGCTCAGTGGCGTGAGCTCGGTTTTCAGCTCTCCTCCTCCAGTTACTACCCGCTGTCCTACGAATGTCGTCGCTCCACTTTGTTACAGGGCGTCCTACACTACGTTTACCGATTCGTGGCCTCCACTCTAGAACTCGTCGCTCCAGTGGACATCGGTTCAACGACAGAGATATGACCAGCCTACTTCCACTTCAGCTTGCTTATTCGTTGTATGCCGGTAACTTTGGTTGTCTGTCGAAATAGTTAGTTTCGGATTTGATCCCTAAGACTAAGACACACCGAGCAGCATAGCTCTTTCTATGGCTCGTTGAGTGGCTTTGAACTGGTGGACTAGTCGTATGGTGCGTGGCCACGTGTCAGCTCCGTAGTTCATGACAGGTAGGATGCACTGATTAAAAACTTTCATGGATTTGAGGTATGGGCGACGTGAAGACTCGACGCAATTTTACGAATGCTGCACAGTCCAGTTATATTCGCCTCTTAGCCTTCTTGTCGATGTTGACTCTGCCTAGTTGGAGCATTTGCCCAAGGTACACGTATTTGGAAACAACTGCAAGGGAGAATCCATTTACGGCGACCAATCCCGGATCAATATGTTCATTGAACATTACTTCGTTTTTATCTAAATTCATCCGGAGACAGACGAACTTTCCAGGCTATCTAGCATGAGTTTCAGGTCCTGCAGAGTCTGAGCCATGATGACGATGTCGTCTGCGAATCATAGGAGAAAGACTTGTTGACCATTTATATTAATGCCACTATTTTTCCAGCCCAGCGTCTTGAACATATCCTCCAATGCGTTAGTGAACAGTTACGATGATATAACGTCACCTTGTCGCACTCCTCGACGCAGGTCCATATATGTTCTTCCTGCTGGTTCTGTACTTGCAAAATCATCGTGGCAGCTGAATATAAGCATCTCCTCCAGTCGGCTTGACATCGCTGCAAGGACTCCAGAACAGACCAAGTTTCGAATGATCGAAACTTGGTTATTTTCACAGCGTTATTTTAAAACTATAAATGAATGTTTTCTTTCTTTAGATTTAGATAGACTTATTTTTATTGGGTTATAGTTAATTTGTTGTGTTACTAATTTACTTAATCACATCGAGACAATAAATATCCATAAGTACTTTATTTCAGACTTGTTGACTTTGTCTCCAAAATTTTAATCATCACTTTGACAACTAATTATCACTCATTCAATCTAATTGAACCAGAACACAATATGTTCGCAGGGTATAAAGCTGCCTCGACACGCAAAACAGCTAATAGATCTGAATGCTACTGAGTGCGGCAAATCTTTTGTCTAAATTGCCTGATGTACTTTTGTTGTACCTTTAAATCTGGGGATGTGAGCCAAAAACCTTTTTTTTAAACCTCCTCGGGAATTATCATCAATTCCACTATCTGAACATTTTGTTTAACTACTTGTTCAAAATCTTGAAAAGGCCCAACGTCTCCTTCATATTTTACATAGTGACCACTATCAGCCGTCTTCTTTACGACTGCACCAACAAGGAATAGATTTCATCTTTCAATTTTGTCAACATGTTATGATTGAGGGTATTGGCTCATGGTACAGAATTTGGTTCTTACACATTTATGATCACATTTATGATCATCGACGTAATATAGAACGCCAGTATCTACGTTACATGTAACAACGAAATATATTTAATAATTCCCATCCAAATCCATTCATTTCCTTCCTCAAAAAAAATGGAAGGAACGGATGGAAATGAATTGGAAAGAAATGAACTATCAGCACTTAAATCCAAATTATTTCACTTTCTTTCGTTCTTCAAGGTCACCAAGGAAACTAAATGATGGTCCACTCAAATGTTGATAAATAACGTGCTAGAGAAATAATTTTCATTAGAGAATTTCTAAATATACCAAGGATAGTAATTAAAGCTTACCCGTGACAAAATCAAAAACCAACGGAGAGAATTCAAATATTTCTCAAACCACGTGCGTGCGGTCTCCCTCGTTGAGATGCTTTGGTAGTCTGAGGTAGGGAGAACGAACGGCGATTACGGTCGTCGTGGATAAGGATGCGTATATAAACTTAAAAAATACATTTCAATTTTCGCGGAGGGAAATGAAGTTATTCGTTTGACAAAGTGAAAAAGTGCGTTCTCGGCATGGTATATCTACTCTAGTTAAGTTTTCAATGCACTCACATAATATTTAATACGTATTTTACGCATAAACTACAAAAACACGATGGGTTTCTATGAAAAAAAATGAGGTATTTTGGTTATAAAGTTAATGGAACGCATTTTGACACAGGAGTGGAATGAAATTTTGATAGGTTTTTCAAGAATATTTTTTAGATTTTCAGGTTTAGCCTAATTATTTAAATTATTCCCTATGCGTAACTTGTTAACGAAACTTTATGAAGTAGCCATGTTCGGAAATTATTATTTCTTACACTCGATTCGGGCCCAAACACCAAATTGGGACGAAACGAGAGAACGACCCTTAAACACATGTTAGAGAAAGATTATGTCATCCATTCTTCCAGTAAGCCCACTCAAGTAAATTATCGCCATGATCTAGCAGCCACAAACCCAGATTTAGTTCTTTGCAATAATATTTCAGACTTAGGTAAACTAATAGCACTACCAGTGGCCTATCCCACAAAACTTTACAAGCGTACAATTCGACAAAATTGTTAAATTGTAAACAAATAAATGTACCACAATAATCACAAATATCTGTTCGTTACAAGTTTGTAGTATACAAATATGTCACTTTTGTAAATGGGTATCACAAAGAATAAAGGTATGTCACGACAGCTACATAAATTGTAGGATTGTTGATTTGTAAATATACAAGCGAAAAATTGTAATGTTACAACTAGAAATATGTAACAATTTATTTAGCTGTTTTTATGTTGAAGGTAGTTTCACTTTATACGCAAAACGCAAGATTTACCTACAATAATTATAAAATATTAATTTTATAGTGATCTATCTACGAGCATTAGCCTAAATCCCAACTAACATTACAATGGACTTGCAAGCTAAACTGACCTTTTTAGAGCTCATAAAAGAAAACAAAAATATTATTTTTGGTAAATTTAGTGACGCACACTGTGAAAATTAACAAATGGAAAGAGATAGCACAAAATTTAAATGATTTAGGAATAATGGAGAATGACTGGAAATACTTAAGGGACACTATGTGGCAAAATTGGAAACGGCGTACAATGGTAAGTACCCTTTTTTACCGGATTCGCAATTTGAGTGTATGCATTTTTTCTTATTTCGAATTGAGGTTATTAAATTAAAAATAAGTAAATCTCCAATTTTAAGGCTTTATTTTTCTTACAATTATTTCTTCTTCACTATCACTGCTACTGGAACTAAATATTTCGTAGTACAAAGAGTTGGAATCTCGAAAAATTATAAAATATACTGCAATTATTAGTATTCGTATAATGGTAGCAAGAGGGTGTGACACATGTTTAGAGAATTGTTAACATGTAGGTACAATTCTACATATATGTATAATAATGACTACAATTTAATGTCGCACAAAACAATTGTCACCTACAAATTTGTACGTTTTCCGGAAAATATATGTATCGTATGTAAAGTTTTGTGATACAACAAATTGTAGACTTGTCGATACTGTCTAATGTATTCATGCATAGAAGTATCAATGTTAAGTTAGTTGCAATTAGACCAGCATCAAAAGAACATGTCTTTTTCTGTGACTCCGCTTCCCTACACAAAATTGAACCTTAAACACAAGAACATATGGCCCTAAGCCGAACCGGATCGAATACGGGAGCGATGCAGCTGCGCCCGGCGAAGACAATAGGATTGCAGATAAGCCGAGTTGTTTACGTCGTTTCGTGCAGATTTAAGTTACTTTAAATAATTATCGACTTATAACGAAGATTGAAGTGAATTTATAAGTGGAAAATAAACTGTTTTTAATACGAATACGTGTATATTCCGTGACTACAAACTTTGATATGAAGTTATACACATTATTGTGACTTATAAGTGAATAAATAAGTGCTAAATAACTAAAATGTCGCAACCAGCAACTCCGGAACAAAACAAATTATTGACGAAGTTAGAAGATGTGGCCGGCATGTTACAAAAAACGCAAGCAAACATAAAAAAGTGTCCGAAACAGCGACTTACGGAAGGTTATGTTACACAAAGAATAAAATTAATTGTCAATTATTGGGATATGTTTAGACAAGCGCATAATAACCTTCTAAGTTGCACGCCACGCGAACAACGGGGAGATTTGCCGTATTTTCTTAATGAAGATTACTACTCAGTGGAGGACCTTTATCTTTGTTTACAAGCCGACTTAACTGATTTATTAAATAAATGGGAGTCACAAAAGAAATCAGTGGAGCTGTGCAATAATATGTCAACGTCGTTACACGATGAGAAATTAACGTTCGTGAATCTACCGAAAATTCAACTGCCTACGTTTTCGGGAAAATATGAAGATTGGCCTACGTACCAAGATTTATTTACGGCGCTCGTGCACAACACAAAACTTACCAGTGTACAGAAACTTCATTATTTAAAAACAAGTATCTCCGGCGAAGCCGAAACCTTATTGCGACATATACAAATCACGGAAACAAACTACATACAAGCGTGGGAACTTCTTAAAAAACGCTTCGGCAATAAGAAAATGATTGTTAACTCTCTCTTAAAAAAGTTATTTGGAATTAAGAAGATTCAAAATCAGTCAGCGAGCCAAATCAAGACTTTACTTGATACTACGATGGATTGTATCAACAGTTTAAATAATTTAAACATAAAAACTGACTCTTGGGATCCTGTTATTATATTTCTGGTGGGACAGAAGTTGGACACAGAGTCATTAAAGGAGTGGGAGCAATCTGCGCATAAAGATGACTGTGAAGACATGCCCAAATGGGAAGATTTAAGGAAATTTCTTGAAGCCAAATTCCGTACACTGGAGTTAGCCGCGGCTGCCGTGGCGCCAACAAGGGAGAGATCACAAACACACAAGTCGTTCCACGTCACAGCTGAAGATGAAGAAGACAGTTTATTTCAATCTGCACATGCTAGCGTAACGGCACAACCTACGTGCACTTATTGTAAAGGCGATCACTATATATTCAACTGCAGAGAATTTACGAAACAATCAGTGGAGCATAGACAGGATTTTGTGAAGAAAAACCGATTGTGTTACAACTGTCTTGTTCCATATCACAATGTTATGCGATGTAAACAAAAGACGTCGTGCCGAGTCTGCAAGAAAAGACATCATTCTCTTCTACACCAAGTTAGAGAAGCAAATCAAGAAAGAGAACCACAACTACAAGTACAACCAGAACCTGAAACAAAATTAACAACTGCACACCTTTCAAAACAACAACCCGGTCGAGAAGTGTTACTTGCAACAGCACAAGTAGAAATCAAGTCAAGTGATGGTGATACACACATACTTCGTGCTTTAATCGACCAGGGTTCAGAGGCTTCATTTGTATCAGAGAGAGTTGTTCAACTATTGGGCTTGAAGAGGACCAATATCAACGGTGTAGTCTCAGGAGTGGGGGAAAGTGCACAAATAAATATCAAACACTTAGTTGACCTTACAATTGCATCGAGATTTGAAAATAAGAAGACGATTCGAGTTACGGCTTATATTTTGAAGTCGATATCTACACTTTTGCCATCGAAACACGTCTCAATGGATTGTCAAGATATCCACAATTTACAACTAGCTGATCCTACTTTCTGCACCCCAGGCAAGATAGATATCTTGCTTGGCGCCGACGTCTTCTGTCAAATTATTGAAGAAGGACTGAGGAAATTAGATGATGGAGTAGTAGCCCAGAAAACAAGTTTAGGGTGGATATTGTCAGGTCAGAAACAAAAAGAAAAACACAAGGACCAACACAATGTAGTCACGCTACATATCACGAGGATGGTTGCAGAAGACAACGATTTATTACGAAGGTTCTGGGAGATAGAAACAGATTTGTACACAAAGAAGAGAATACTGACAAAAGAAGAAGAACAATGTGAAGAAATATACAAACAAACAACAAAAAGAGACAAGAGTGGAAGATATATAGTACACCTACCATTAAAGCAAGGTATTCAAGAAACAGTAGATCTATGTGGAGATACGAAACAACAAGCTATAAACAGATTTAAAAATCTTGAGAGAAGATTTGGAAAATGTGAAAAGCTGAAAACGGACTACATAAAAGTAATAAACGAATATAAAGAAATGGGTCATTTGCGAAGATCAGAACATCAAGACAACGACAATTCAATATATCTACCTCACCTCGCTGTAGTTCGAGAGGACAAAGACACCAGTAAAGTACGAGTTGTTTACGATGCTTCTGCAAAAGGATCGCATGGCCACTCGCTCAATGACACAATGATGGTAGGACCCGTATTACAACCAGATCTTCGGAGCTTAATTATAGCTTGGAGAAAACACAAGATTTGCGTAGTAGGAGACATTGTCAAAATGTACAGGATGATTAATATAACAGAGGAACATACAAATCTACAACGCATCGTTTGGCGAGATAATTCTGAAGACGAGCTCGAGAGTTATGACTTGACAACTGTAACGTTCGGTACCGCTGCTGCTCCATTTTTAGCAGTACGTACATTAAATCAACTTGCCGACGATGAAGCACACGAGTTCCCGGATACTGCGCCTGTAATAAAAAAGTCATTTTACATGGATGATTTGATGGTAGGAAATGAAAATATAGAGAAGACAAAGAAGACGTGTCAAGAAATTAAGGAGATATTGAGAAGAGGGGGATTTCAAATGCAAAAGTGGTCAAGTAATTCAGATGAAGTTTTAGAAATTTTGAAAGAAGAATATAGCACAAAAGATACAATGGAGATAAAGCTAGACAATATTATTAAAATTCTGGGCTTGACATGGAATAGAAAAGAAGATACGTTTGAAATAACAGTCAACTTACCTGAGATGAGAAAACCTGTAACGAAGAGATCGATCCTTTCTGATGTTGCACGCCTGTATGATCCATTCGGATGGCTATCGCCCGTAATTATTACAGCAAAGGTCCTAATTCAAAAATTGTGGCTGAGCCATTTAGGATGGGATGATGAATTGCCATCGGACTTGACAGAAGAATGGACATCCTATAGAGAGGATTTGATTCACTTACAAAACATAAAGGTACCACGCTGGTTGAAAACGACAAAAGACAATAAAAATGCACAATTACATGGTTTTGCAGATGCATCAACTCAATCGTATGCAGCTGTAACTTACCTCAGAGTTGTTACGAATGATGGCGTGCAGGTCTCAATGATTGCATCTCGCACGAAAGTGGCCCCTTTAAGACAACTTTCTGTTCCAAAATTAGAGCTGTGTGCTGCAGCACTACTAGCAGAATTGGTTAATGATGTCGCAGGAATTCTAGACATCCCAAAGAACAATATATTTGTCTGGACTGACTCGATGGTCGTACTCTCATGGCTACAATCTCAGCCTAATCGTTGGAAGACGTTTGTAGCAAATCGGACTGCAGAAATAACACGCTTGATAGATAATGATCGATGGAGACATGTGCAATCAGCAGACAATGCTGCTGATATTGCAACAAGAGGTTGTAAAGCGCAAGATTTAGCTACACAAAATATTTGGTGGAGTGGACCAGATTGGCTTAAAGAAGATAAAATAGAATACGATAAGACAGAAATAACACAAACAGATTTAGAATCAAAACAATCACATCACACAGTTATAGAAGAAATACCAATTTGGGAACGATTTTCAACTATGTCTAGAATGAAACGAGTTTTGGCATATTGTAGACGGATGTTAAATAAGGAAAAAAGAGAACTACCAAAAAATACACACTTAACACCAATAGAATTAGACAAAATTGAAGAAGAATGCATAAGATACTATCAAAAGAAAGTATATGGAAAGGACATAGAAGATATAAAGAAAGACGGAAGAGTTAAAAAGAGGAGTTCTCTCATTACACTTGCACCATTCTTAGACGAGAAAGGATTGCTAAGAGTAGGAGGACGCCTTGAGAATGCTACATTACCAGAAGGAACTAAGCATCCGATCATTATTCCCTCTAATCAACACATCACAAAATTAATAATTAAAGAGGCTCATACTAGAACACTCCATGGTTGGAATCAGTTAATGATGACTTATGTGAAGACCAAGTATTGGGTTATCGGATTAAAGTCATCCGTCAGAAAATGCATTCATAATTGCAAGATATGTGTGATAGACAAGGCAAAGGTCAAGAACCAGTTTATGGGCCAACTACCAGCTATGCGAGTTAACCAAAACCGTCCATTTATAAACAGCGGTGTAGATTATGCTGGCCCCGTGCTAGTAAGAACATCAAAAGGCCGCGGACACCATGCAACAAAAGGATACATATGCTTGTTCGTATGCATGGCTACTCGAGCTATTCACCTTGAAGCTGTGACAGATCTGACTTCACAAGCCTTTTTAGCAGCTTTTAAAAGATTTGTTGCGCGCAGAGGCCATTGCAAACATATATGGAGTGACAATGGCACAAACTTTATAGGTGCTGCCAAAGAACTGAAGTACATGTTTGAATGTGGCAGAAAGAATATGGCAAGCGAAGTGGCAGAACTGCTGGCTACTGAGGGAACAACGTGGCACTTCATACCTCCAAGAATGCCATCATACGGAGGTTTATGGGAGGCGGGAGTACAGTCCGCAAAACGACACTTAGCTAGAGTAAACCGAGACACCAAGCTTACATATGAAGAGCTGGCAACCTTGCTAGCGCAGATCGAGGCGTGCCTAAACTCTCGTCCATTATGTGAAATAAATAAAACCACAGGAGTGCCTCTAACACCAGGACATTTCTTAGTGGGTGAACCTTTGGTCGGTGTTCCAGATATAAACTACGATCATGAAAATGTTAACCTTTTATCCAGATGGCAGCTCATACAGAAGATGACACAAAACTTCTGGCATCAATGGCAGACCGAATATCTAAACACTCTGCAACAAAGATATAAATGGCAAGTCGCCGTACCATCGCCCTGCATTGGAGATTTAGTAATAGTCAAGGACGAGGCTATGCCCCTACTAAATGGCTTTTAGGAAGAGTGAAGTATCTTCATCCTGGAGCCGATAACCTTGTGAGAGTAGTCACGATACAGTGCAAGGGTGATCACGAGCTCAAAAGACCTTTATCAAAATTAATATTCCTTCCTAAAAACATTGAGTGACATAATACATATACTTACTTGATGACTAAAGTGTTGTGTGATATAATTTATACATGGAGAGTGATTAGTGATACATTTCTTTACAAACATTGTAATTTTTGTACATTTAGTCATTAATGTAATGAAATTGCATGCTCTATTTCATTTTTAAATTTATTGAAAACTATTCGTTTTGGTGGCCGGTATGTCTAATGTATTCATGCATAGAAGTATCAATGTTAAGTTAGTTGCAATTAGACCAGCATCAAAAGAACATGTCTTTTTCTGTGACTCCGCTTCCCTACACAAAATTGAACACAAGAACAGATACAATTTACATATTTGTAAGAATTTTCCTCTACAAATTTGTTACTTGTACATTTCGTGGTACGCACACTTGTATTATTACAAACTTGTAACTTGACACTTGTAAAGTTGTAATTGTAAGTTTTGTGGGATAGGCCACGGGCCCTATTCAATAAAACTTACAATTTACAATTTGTAATTACAATTACAATTTACATTTTTATGTATATCCTGTTCAATAAAAGATACAAGTTACAATTTTGTAATGGTGAAAAATTTACAAAATTGTCGGATTGTAACGACAATTTTACATATCTCTGTTCAATAAAGATTTTCTCTTGACAGGCAATAATTTACAATTTTGTCAGAAAAACCAGTTTATTAAACGCATACTTGTAGTTACAAGTTTACATATTTGTAGAATCGTAACAAAATTCTGACAGGCGCACTCACCCAGTGTAAAAATTGATGAATACAGTTTAGACATAATAATTTACATACTCGTAGCTTTTCGAAACATAATAATTATGATGCTCACGTGATCATCAAGTAGTGAAAGTGACGAAAAATATCCAATATTTCGAAGAAGGAGGAATTTCAATCGTGATGTTACCGATTTCACATTTAATGAGAAATTCAGAGTAAGCAAAACTACCGTCGAATATTTGATAAATGCAATGAGCAACGAGCTTGCTCACGGAAGTAACAGAAACGCAGCTCTTACACCCGCCGAGCAAATTTTGTGCGCTTTGCATTGGATGGGTTCTGTTCTGGCTCACAATACCATATAATAGCAGTACACAACTGTCTGACAGGGTGACAACTTCAATTGTTAACAGATTCTTCGGTGATGAGGTCCGCTGGCCTGAAAACTGTCATGAGATTTCTAGATTATTTATGACTCATGATATACCTAGAATAGATGGTATTGTAGATGGTTCTCTAATTCAAATGGATGCTCCTTGGCAGAATGAACCAGTATTCGTAGATAGAGATTTGAATCATTCTATGAACGTCATGGTGGTATGTGGTCCAAATTTAGATTTAGGTTTGCTTTTTCTAATAATATGTAGTTACCAAGTAAGAAAAAAAAAGGTATGAAATAAATAGTGCTTAACTTAAAATAAAATATTATTTATGTCCAAGTACCGACATATGGTTGAAATAATAACTGCGATTTAATCGTGAACGTACTCTGAAATTGTGGAACAAGTTAGAAATTGAATTTTATTCTACCGCCATTGTTAGTCATTAAAAAACATGATATTACACTTAATTGTGAATTGTAACTTACCATGACATATTTGTAAATAACAATTGCGACAGGCGTTTTTTGCAATTGTAAAGTTTTATTGAACAGGGTTTACAAGTGTGACATTTTAACATTTTTTAGCAGTGGTACAATTACAAATTTGTACTTTTATTGAACAAGTTTTTACCTTACAATTCTACAATTATGTCACTTTTTTACAAATTTGTCGGATTGTAATGTTTATTGAATAGGGCCCAGTGCTTTCCTCAAATCACCTTCCACTTCTTTTTGACATCCATGGGACAATTGAACGTCATGTTATACCTAGTTTTTACAAGTTTAATACAGCAAATTGGCGTGGATTCCGTTCAGCACTGAACTCTAGCATAGTTTTAAACAATAAAGTTTTTAGAAATGATGTAGAAATTGATAGTGCAATTGAACATCTTCAAAATTCCATATTTTAAGCTAGAAATCTTAATGTTCCTACAGCTAAAGGTCAAACACGTAAACCTAAATTACCTAGAAACATTAAGAAACTTATTAGAGAGAAAAATAAACTCCGCCGTCAGGACCAGAAGCTACGTGGAGGAAGTGCTAAAAGGGACATTCGTGCTCAAATAAATAGACTCCAACAAACCATTAAGCTGTCTACGCAAAAATTTGTCGATAAAGCTTGGAACAATAAATTAGCAAAAGTTGATAATCCTACAAATGACGTATGGCGCGTTATAAAAAGCCTGAAACCAAACAGCTCCAATATCCCCGCTCTGAAGAGGGCTGATGGCACTTTAACTTCTAACACGCTAGAACAATGTGAAGTATTAGCAGGTACATTTCAGAATAATATGAGATAACATTTTTCATTTACCCAATGATACTTTTGGCACTGCATACATTTAAACAAATTTTCAGTTTACCTTTTAACTTTTACCGCCCCATTCACTTGCCCTCTGAATTGAGTTGAGATGTCTTTCGTTTAATAGGTACCTATTTTTTCATTTACGTGATATTTTTGGCATTACATAAGAACTGCGACCACAACAGCGCGCCAGCCGAGCGAGTGAACCTAGCGTGCCGCGGCAGCAGCCGGCAAAGCTCCAAAACCGACCTGGCTGGGTTAGGTTAAGTTAGAACTGTGACCACAACAGCGCGCGAGCCGAGCGAGCGAAGCTAAGCGTGCCGCGGTAGCAGCCGGCAAAGCTCCAAACCGACCTGGCTGGGTTAGGTTAGGTTAGAACTGTGACCACAACAGCGCGCGAGCCGAGCGAGCGAAGCTAAGCGTGCCGCGGCAGCAGCCGGCAAAGCTCCAAAACCGACCTGGCTGGGTTAGGTTAGGTTAGAACTGGGACCACAACAGCGTGCGAGCCGAGCGAGCGAAGCTAGCATGCCGCGGCAGCAGCCGGCAAAGCTCCAAAACCGACCTGGCTGGGTTAGGTTAGGTTAGAACTGGGACCACAACAGCGTGCGAGCCGAGCGAGCGAAGCTAGCATGCCGCGGCAGCAGCCGGCAAAGCTCCAAAACCGACCTGGCTGGGTTAGGTTAGGTTAGAACTGTGACCACAACAGAACCACCAGTCCACTTGAGAACAGTCGAGTAGTTAATAAACCGAATCGTTACATCGGACGAATGAAACCAAAGTCATACAAAAAAAGTCGAATAATTAATAAACCGAAACGTTACATCGGAAAAGTGATATTACGGACAAATGAGATTTAGGGAAACGTGTCATTAGTCGAGTGAATAAAAAACCTAAACAATTTATGCCCAATCGTAAAATATCGAATTGAATTTTCGGACAAATGAAAAAAAGTTAAAATGATATTTGTCGAATAGTTTTTGTCGAAACGAAATTCGGATTAACGTTTTTAGTGTTTCAGATAGGTAACCCATCCCATGCCCATCCCATCATGAGATCTGTAAGGTCTTGCGCCAGCTTAAACCTCGTAAAGCTCCTGGTGAGGACGGCCTACATAATATCCTACTTAAAAATTATCACAAAAATCCATTGTTTATGTCACCAAAATCTATAACGGATGTCTTTACACCGGCTATTTTCCTAAGGCTTGGAAAAATGCCAAGGTCATTGCTCTTAAAAAACCAGGCAAAGATAAAAACGTCCCTGTTAACTACCGTCCTATAAGCTTATTAGTAGCACTTGGTAAAGTATTTGAAAAGATTATTGCTTCTCGTTTACTATATTTTTCTAAAGACAAAATTATAAATGAACAATTTGGTTTCCGCTCACATCATTCAACAAGCTTACAACTAACTAGACTCACCGAACACATAGCTGACAATTTAAATTTAAACAGATCGACTGGCATGTTTTTACTCGATATAGAAAAAGCATTTGATTCTGTTTGGCATGAAGGTCTAATCCATAAGCTTATCTCGTTTGGTATACCTCTACACATAGTCAAGATCCTACAATCCTATCTAAGTGACCGCAGTTTTACTGTTTACATTGGTGATACGAAGTCTACACCCCACATGATACCAGCCGGCGTGCCTCAAGGATCAATACTAGGTCCCCTTCTATTTATTTTATATGTTAATGACATTCCGATCCAGACTCGTACAGGCCTGGCATGTTTTGCTGATGACACAGCTTCATACACTTCATCCAACGATATAGATCTCATTATAGATAGGTTACAATTATCTATCGATCTTTTACATGAATTCTTTACCAAGTGGAAGCTGAAGTTAAATGAGGGCAAGACTGAAGCTATTTTATTTACACGTAAACGTCAATGTCCGCGAATTAGTAGACTTATCAATATTGCTGGCCATGCAATATCTTGGAAAAAGTCTGTGCGGTACCTCGGTGTAACGATGGATAATAAAATCAATTATTATTATTATTATTTATTAAGGTTCACCAACAGTTATTACATCCAAACATTCATCAGATTACAATCTATAAGGAATTACGATTGATGCATAACCAATTATAGGTAAACACAGCATGCACTATTTACAATCTAAGTAATACCTACATGATATGTATTTATGCTAAAGTGGAGCAATCAAGTTTTACAACAGTTGACACTTTGGTATTTAAATCTAAAGGAAAGAAGTTTTCAGATAAGTAAGTTAGTAGCTTAGTAGTACAATTATTCACTATTAATGGTTTTGTTCAAAATAGTGTTTATCGTCCTTCGAAATTTAGGTAGTGGGTCAGCGTGAATATCTATAGACTGACTACATGCATTCGCTAATTTACAGAGGCGGCATATGGGAGAATTAGAGCCAAGTACAGTTCGACGGAGCGGTGGGCAGCGTGGGGCGGAGCGGTGGGTGGGTGGGTGAGCGGAGGGGTGTAATTTTCTTTCTGGGAAATCTACTGGGGGCTCGAAACTTCATGAGATTTAGTAACTGCGGGCAATCTATCTGGTTTCTTACGAGCTTGTACAAGAATATTAAATCAAGTATTTCCCTACGCGTACTGAGAGAACTCATCTTAAAATATTTTAATCGGTTGTTGTAAGACGTCCTCCTATTGGCTAGTCCTAAGGGTCGGGAAAGAAACCAGAGAAATCGTTTTTGGATCCGCTCTAGCCTGAGCATATGTGTCGCATAATGGGGCCGCCACACCACACTGCAATACTCCAATCTACTCCGCACTAAACTGTTATATAACAATATTTTAGTCGACGTTTTTTTTAACATTTGTGAATTTCTTATAAGGAAACCTAGCATACCTGAGGCCTTCTTAATTGTTTGGTCGACGTGTGGTATAAACGTAAGTTTACTGTCTAGTAGTACACCTAAGTCACGAATGCAGTCAACTTCATTTAAATTAGTATCATCCACACAATAACTCGAATTAATAATTTTTTGCTTACGAGTGAATTTTATATGGGTACACTTTTTGGCGTTGAGAGTCATACGATTTCTTTTACACCATTCAGTAAGGTTATTAAGATCGTTTTGCAATAATTCTACGTCATTGTTACCCTCTATTACCCTAGAAAATATAAGATCATCCGCAAATAGATAAGGAACTGAATACTGAAAACAACTGGGGATATCGTTGATGAATATATTAAACAAAATGGGACCTAAATGAGACCCTTGAGGGACACCCGATGTTATATTAAAATCTGAAGAGTTGTATCCATTGACGACCACGAAAAATTGCCTGTTACTTAAATATGATTCAATCCACTTCAGTGTTGTTCCAGCTATTCCATACGACAAAAGTTTCTGAATCAGTATGCTATGGCAAACTTTATCAAACGCTTTGCTGAAGTCTGTATAAATTACGTCAACTTGTTTGTGAGCATCAATGGATTCTATAAGTGACTCAGTAAAACTGACCAAATTGGTGTTAGTGGACCTGGCCTTCGTAAATCCGTGCTGATGCTCCGTTATATTTTGTTTTACGTGGTTTTCAATATGAGGATATATTAAAGTTTCTAAAATTTTGCTAAAGGTAGATAAAATAGAAATTGGTCTGTAATTACTGACTGTTGTTTCATCGTCTGATTTAAAGATTGGGACCACCTTAGATAGTTTCCAAACAGTTGGAAAGACTCCTGATCTTAGTGATTCATTAAAGATTATAAATAATGCATCAACTAAACCCGTGGCGCAAGTTTTTATAAAGATTGGTGGGATACCATCCGGACCGGGTCCCTTGGTAGGATCCAACTGCTTAAGTCTATTCAGAATGGATCTGTGGTCAATTACTACCGACGTAAGACTTTGACTGTTGCATGCTATTTTATTAAGATAGTCATTTTGTGGATATTGGGTATTGATAGAATTGTCTGATTCATATACTGATGAGAAATAATTCGAAAACATTTTGCATATCTCAGACCCGTCTGAGGCAGTATTTACGCCATTGGTCATACAGGCTGGATATGTACTGTTTCCACCACGTCTCGCTTTCACAAAGGACCAAAAGAATTTGGGGTTGACGTCAATTTTTTCTTCTGTGGCCTGTCAGTATATAGTTGTTGTAACATTCTTGGGCTAGCTTCTCGCATCTTTTACTAATTAATTGTAAGGACAGTTTATCGCGTGGGTTGCCATAGGTTTTATACTTTTTCCTTATTTTATTTTTTTCGTTTAGAAGTTTTATTAATGATTTATTAAACCATGGCGGATATTTATGATTTGTTTTAAATTGTCGTCTAGGCACAAATTTGTCAACACACTCATTAATGACGTCATAGAAAAGATCTAACATTTTATTAACGTCATGTCCATAAAGAAGTTTTTGCCAATCGATCTGCTCTAATGCGTCTAAAATAAGTGGGTAGTTTGCATTATGATAGTTAAGTCTGTGTTTTTGTTCGTTTGCTTTTAAATGATTAGGGGTCTGTTCATTAATGGTTATTTCTAAGGGTGGATGTAAAGGATCGATGGCAGATAGGTCAGTAGTTGAATTAATAATATTACAATGAGGCAAGTTCGTTAACACCAGGTCGAGTACTTTATTCTTGATGTTGGTTATATCGTTACATTGTCTGAGACAGTTGAGGTGAATGAAATCTATCAATAATTGACCAACAGCTGAGGTTTGATAGCTTGTATTATGTTTTTTTTCTAGCGACCAGTTTATTCTACTAAGATTAAAATCGCCCACGATAAAAATATGATCATTCCACTTTTCTAAGACAGCGTTACAATTATTACTAAATTTTTTGAATAACAATTGATGAACGGGAGGAGGTAGGTAGACACCACAAAATGCAATACACGATTTAACATTACCATCGATGGACTCTATTGTGACCCAAACTTCTTCACAATTAGATTCCCATTTAAATACTCTTCTCGAGTTATATTTTTTCAACACCGCAATCAGAACCCCGCCACCGTCCTTTTTGTTATTGAAGCATGTGGTCTCCCTGTCGCGTCTGTATACAGAATATCTATCATCAAATAGTTCTGAGGAGGACACGCTCTCCTTTAATTAAGTCTCTGTTAATACTATTACATCATAATTAGAGCAAATTAATTTACTATAAAAAGAGTTTGTTTTGGTACGAAGACCTCGAACATTCTGATAGTAAATACTTAATGCGAACATAAGTTAGTTGGTACGTTCCAATACGTGCACAGATATATCTAAATATTATTATGTCTAGGTAAGTCTATTTAACATTTCCTTATTTCTAACTTAAATTTTCTCTGATGACTCATATTTCCTCAAGAATATTCTGCCGTCCCTGATCCATATGAATGTATATCCTAATTCTCTTTTCTTCATCCTCGCAGCTGCATGGAGGGCCTTGTTGGCGGCAGACAGATGCTCCATGACGTATATTGGTACCTTGTCGTTGCCTAGTCCCAGGAGAGTGCTGTTAAGCTTGTCCGATGCATTCAGTTTGTTGTACGCGGTACACGCCGCTAAAAAGTGATCTCGAGTGTTAGGCGAGTTAAACTGCACTATGATTGATCGCGGACGAGAACTCTCCACGTTTAGTTTTGCAATGCGCGTACAGTGAACAATATTTTCATTTGTTATATTGCAGGAAATTACTTTAGCCAAGTCAGACACCATTTCGACAAGGTTTTCAGTCTTCTTCTCAGGCACGCATTGTATTTCTATGTTGCTACGTAAGGCATGCTGCTCAAGTTGGTTTAAGCGCGAGCTCAGAGTGTCCACAGTTTCCTTTAGGTGCTGATTCTGGGTTTGAAGATCCTTCACAGTCTCCTCGTTCGCCCTATAGTCTATCACAAAGTCGTCGTACTGACGGCTCATGAAATCAATAGATTCTTTTACTTCTTGGACGTCTTTTTTCATAGTTTTAAGTTCAGTCATCAAGGAGCACTGAATCTGCGAGAGTAGTTCACCCATTTCCTTCTTTATAATGTCCTGTAAGACGTCACGTACCTGGTCCGCAGTTAATAATTGATTCGACGGTCCTGGTGGAGAATGCAGCGCCTGCCTCTTGCAGGCCCTGGTCGAGGTATTGTTTGGGTTGAAACGGACAGGAGTATTGTCTTTGTTATCAGATTTACCGCTGCGGCCCGTACAAATAGGACATGTCCAGCTAGACGCCGGCTCGACGCCTTGCCCACGATTTGCACTTGCCGATAAACATGCAAGATGATAAGCTGTGTTACATGAAGTGCATTTTACAAATTTATCGTCCTCCATCCCAAGATTGCAACAGCCCCATGTTAATGCAGTGGCAGTGTCTTCGTTATCCATGTTATACGGTCGAGTACGCAAAGTAGCGTTGAGATTTGTAGAAATTAGGTTATTAAAACGACAATATTCACTTTAATACGCGTATTTTTGCAAGGATAACGTGTTATTTGCATTAAAATTGTCAAGTACGTGATGAATAGTTCGAACAAATGATAATAAACAGGTATCTTAACCAAACAGTTCACTGAACGAGGGGATCTCAACAAAAGGGCTTAAGCGCCATGAAATTCTTGGCGCTTACGACGTTCTTGTCTATGTATCGCTCACAGATCAATGTCGGTATTAATGATTTTTACTTGATTTTGTTTTCGTTAATTTCGTGTTTAATAGTCACTTTTATCGGACGATAACACCACTGATCACTTTTTGCACTTTGATGAACGTTATTATGCGGAATTTAGGTCTTATCACGCGTTTTAAACACTGAAACGAATTATTTATTGTAGCAGCTAACTAAGAACTTGTTTACTCCGCCGTAGTAGGTAGGTAGGTAGGTAGGTAATTGGTCAGAACATATAACAAATCTCCGTACCAAAGGTGCACAAGTCTTGGGATCCTTACATCCGGTTATGAATAGAAAAAGCATCCTTAGCCCTATAACAAAGCTGAGAATTTATACGACGTTAGTTCGCCCATGCCTTACATATGCGTATCCAGCTTGGAATAGCACTTGTAACAGTAATTACAAACTACTCCAAACGATACAAAATAAAGCAATTAAAATTGCTTATAATACGCCATTTAAAGAAAATCTAGCCAAATTACAATCGACTATAGGCCTACCACCGATACGTACTTATATAATTAATTTATCCTTAAAATTTTTCACTAATTCCAATCATGGAAATCATAGTAATAACCTGGTTTCACACATTGGACAGTCAACTGTTGCAGACCTGCCGTATATCGATAGATATGGTACATATCGCCTGCCCCATCACTACGCCGGCGCGTTGTTGTTTTGTCCACCCGCAATGTTACCGAATTGTTAAATGTTTTATGTAAATCTTGTATTGATCTTGTTATAAGTGAATTTATAACTAATACATTCACAATATTTATTTTTATGTCAAATATGTTGCATATAATGGTAAGATTAACTAGTACTATCAGGTATAATATGTAATAAACTTTTATAGACGCGTCAGTCTGAGAAAGTACTTATTAGCTTAACATGTTTTGTATCGATTGTTATATTGTAACAACCTAGTACCGTGTATTTGTATTATTATTGTTGACATAAAGACCATTTAAAAACAAAACAAACTAACCAAGTGAAACATAAAATTCGAACGGTCAACGAAGACCCTATATATATTAAAGCGCATAGAATGCCTCCTGTCCAGACACAGGAAATTAAAAAACAAGTGGAAAAGATGCTTAATGACAACGTGATTCAAGAGTCACACTCTCCATGGAGTGCCCCAGTCCATTTAGTACCTAAGAAGATGGATATATCAGGGGAACAAAAGTGGCGTATGGTCATTGACTACAGACGTCTTAATGACATCACAGTTGATGACAAGTACCCGCTACCAAACATAAATGACCTGTTTGATATGCTGGGAAAAAGCACATACTTCACCACTTTGGACCTGGCTAGTGGGTATCACCAGATCGAAGTGAATGACGAAGATAAGCCCAAAACAGGCTTCAGCACGCCATTTGGCCACTACGAGTTCCACAGGATGCCCTTTGGACTGAAAACGGCTCCAGCGACGTTCCAGCGAGCCATGGACAACGTCCTGAGAGGACTTCAAGGAATACATTGTCTTGTATACCTTGATGATGTTATAATCTTCTCAAGCAGCCTTCAGGAACACATAATCAAACTGAAAGCGGTATTTGATAGGTTCAGAGAAACAAATTTAAAAGTCCAATTGGATAAGTCCCATTTTCTCAGGAAGGAAGTCCTCTATCTCGGATATACCATAACGAGTGAAGGACTTAAGCCACACGACAAAATTACTGCGGTACTTAATTACCCCATCCCAAAAACCACTACTGAAATAAAAAGCTTTTTAGGACTCATAGGATATTATAGGAAATTTATAAAGGATTTCGCAAAAATTACTAGACCAATGACTGTATGTTTGAAGAAAGGGAAAAAGATTTTATTAGATGATGAATACAAGGAAAGCTTTGAACTTTGTAAGAAAATATTAACTAACGCACCATTGTTGCAATTCCCAGATTTTAAGAAACCTTTCATCTTGACGACAGACGCTTCGAACTACGCAATAGGCGCAGTATTATCTCAAGGAACCATTGGTTCAGATAAGCCCGTAGCATACTTTATCAAAACATTAAGCGACACTCAAGTTAGATACAGTACTATAGAAAAGGAACTTTATGCCGTAATAGAGGGTGTAAAACATTTTAGACCTTATCTGTATGGAAATAAGTTCTATATTTATACCAATCACCGCCCCCTCGCTTGGTTGTACTCGTTGAAAGAACCCAACAGTAAACTTACGCGATGGCGATTAAGGTTAAACGAGTACACATTTGAAATTTTATATAAAAAAGGTAACCAGAACACAAACGCTGACGCTATGTCTCGTATAAAACTTAACATAACAAACGATGACAACGAGTCAATGACAGTTAATGTAGACGAACAAGAACAAAAAATACAAAAACACGTAGAGTCACTTGTTGATCAAATAACAAAACTAAGTAGGCCTGAATCGGAACCAGAAATAGAAACTATAGAGCTTTCAGATTCAGATGATGGAGCCACAGCTCACTCTGTCTCGAACCGAGAACATGAAGGTATCCCAATAATGAATGAAGCAATAGATATGAAACCTAAACAGATTTTAGTCTATACTTGGTTCGAAAATGATATCAGTGTCAAGGATAGTTCTAATAAAAAACAGAAAATCCTTGAAGTCCACATGCCAGTTGGGAACGAACAGTTAGTTAAGAAATTCTTAAAGGAATATGTAGATTTTAAAAATAAATACTATATTTATTTTGAAGTACCAGAGTTTCGAAAGACCTTCAGTCACGTTGTAACGAAACTTTACAAGAAAGGTACGCAAAACTTAGTAGAATGTACAGAACGAGTTGTGAACATGACGGATGAAGATGATATAAAAGAATTAGTCAAAGAATATCACGAAGGCAAGACATGTCACAGAGGAATAAATGAAACTTTAGCCAAACTTAAAAGGTCGTATTGGTGGAGCAATATGAAAGAAACAATTTCCGCAATAATTAATTCATGTAAACAATGTCGCAAGATGAAGTATGAAAGAAAGCCCATCAAGCCATTTATCGAACTCACTCAAAATCAGGAATCACCATTCCAGGATTTTTTTATAGACCTCTTATTTATTGAAGGTAAATATTACCTAACAGCAGTAGATGCCTTTAGCAAATTAGCACACGCAATAGGTATACCAAATCGAAGCACTCCAGAAGTCGTAAGAGCTTTGATTAAGTATTTCAGCATGTATGGTATTCCCAGGAAAATCAGTTGCGATTCTGGCGCAGAATTCAACAACGAACTAATGAAGGAACTATTGAGCTTATATAAAATTGAATTGCACATAGGAACCCCAAATAACCCTAATTCGATGGCTATAGTAGAACGATTTCATTCTACTCTCATTGAAATTTACCGTTTAGCTAAATATGATAAAAGCGAACAGGACGCGGCATCTGTCATGACCTATGCTATAATGGCCTATAATAACTCCATTCATAGCGTAACAACGTTTATCCCATTCGAAATGGTTTTTGGTCATACAGACACCGGAAATCTGTTCGATATAGATAGGGAACGAAATCTTATGCAAAAATTGCTTATAGACCACAGGAAACGATTAAAAGTACTATATGAATATGTTAGTGAGAAATTAGTAAATGATAAGGTCAAAGTTAGGGAAAAGAAAGGAGGCGAAATCCCACCAGAAATTAAGGAAGGCGTTACGATTTTTATGAAGGACATGAGAATCCGTAAAGCTAAAGAGTTACCTAGATTCGAAAAAGCTAAAGTTATAGGCAAACCAGATAGGAATATAATCCCTGTCCAAGTAAAAAAGCGTAACATCCGAGTAGCACTCAAGAATATCAAACGACCTCCACAGGTGGCGTGTGATATTACTGATGGCCCTGGCGCATCAGGGATGCAGCCTCAACATCCAAAACCTCGAGCGGAGTCCGGGGATAGCTCCAGTCAAGATGGGAACAGCTCTGATGAGGACTAGTTCCTGGAGCATTTTTAAGACAATAGATCTAGAATCGATAAGTTTATTATTAGAAGCTAATTTAGAAAGAGAGGGCGCTACCATCGCGCTGTCAACATCTACCTGTATCATCTCCGTACTTTAATAAATCACAAAAAATACAAGGACACAAGAAGTTGTTTCTAAAGAATACTCAGACAATTGTGTGCATCGAGAACAGTGAAAATAAACAAAAGTTGGACTAACTGAAGATAAACTAGCAAATAAAATCAATCAAATACAGTGACACGCCAGTGTCAACATCAAATTCAGTGTTTACAAGTGTTTTAAGTGACCAGACAAAATTTTCAAATTTAAACATAAACTTTATATATTACTCTAAAAAAAAAAAATAAGTGCAGCAATCATAAATAAAATAAATAATTGTTACTTCATAACCTCAAATTGATACTCATATTCTGCGCGATCATCGTTAAGCTGTCTTGATTACAGCGCCATCTATTGTCGACTAGCGGAAGTATTAAGGCGTCGTACCGCATCGGTCGATACTGCTTAGCTATTTGACTACAGCGCCATCTAACGACAAATAGAATTACCAAAATGGAGCATATAATGAATATGTTGAAATCTATTCAAAAAGAAATGAAACTACAAAAGGAGATGAAGGAAATGCAAAAAGAAATTACCCAAAATATAAATTACAATATCGACGAAAAAATTTCTGAATTGGACAATAAATTTAAATTACTTGAAAAGAAATTAGAAACTCAAGAAACACAAATTGATTTCTTAGAGAGAGAAAATAGAAAGCGTAATTTGATGTTTTTCGGATTGATCGACAATGAAAAAAATTACTTTGAGCTTCAAAATAAAATAAAGGCAATAATTAATACTAACATTAAAGTGTCCTGTGAAAAGTACGATATTCAGTATGTGAGACGAATAGGGAAAAAAGGAGTCAAGCCTCGACCAATAGTAGTTACGTTCTCAACAATGGGTAAAAAGCTTGAAATATTAAAGAATAAAAAATCATTAGAGAGTACCGGATACTACATTAAGGAAGACTTCCCACAAAAGATTCTAGAATTAAGGAAAACTTTGCAGCCAAAGGTGGAAGAACTGAGACAAGAAGGCAAAGAAGCGATTTTGAAATACGATAAAATTGTTATATTGGAAAACTCTGAAAAACGTAAACCCCAGAAAAGGAGTTTTTCCCCATCTCCAGATAAAGAAAATGAAAAAGAAAACAAGAAAATCGTCCAGAAATCTAAGAAAAGCAAGGCAAAACAAGGCATAACGGATTTCTTCGCTCCAAACAACGACAAAGCCATCCCCGGGTTATCTCAAGAGAAAGCAGCCCCTTGTAGTTCCACCTGAAACAGAAAACCTATATAGCAACTAACGATGCCCTCTCCGACTCTCCCAATCCGGCCTGTCACCGTGGGAGAAGTAGACTAAAACCCTCCAGTAAATTATACAACAACCAAAAATTATATAAAAAAAAAGTAATAGTAGTAAATAATAATTTATAAAAAAAAAAAAAAAAATGATGGAGCGTTTCAGAAGTCTGGAGGAGGCCATTACCCTTAGAGGGGTTCTTGCATGTTATTCTTGTTAAATTTATAGATTTTGTTTTTTATTGTTGTTATTACCATTAGTTACCTGCTAAAATTTATAATGATTTGTATATTATCACTGCTAATAATTTGAATTGTTGCATGAAATCTATTCAAAGAATATACGTAGGTAAATGAGTATTGCAGTAATATAATAAAGCATAATAATGAATATTTTATTTTTTATATGCTAAAAATAAAATAAGATAAGTGAATAAATATAATTGTATTGTATAAATGAAGTAATTGATAGATTATCTATTATCTTATATCCTATAGTTAATTAGATAGATAGACAAATGATACAAAAAAAAAATACAATAATACTCATGTATAATATATTATAGTCACATTTCGATTTCGAACATATACCTAGTTGTTACTTAATCAATTATTTTAAGTTTGTTTAAAATTTAAATCTGTATTCTTGCAAGAAATAAACGGCTTTATTATTATTATTATTATTATAATTTAGAACAGTATAGTAAGTTGAAACAAATTATTGATAGTAACATAGATACTAGAAGAGAACTGATGGGTTTAGAAGTACAAGTAAATTCTTTTATAGAGCTCTCTAGAGATAGATTATTACAGATTCTGCCAACGGCAAGAACAAAACGAGGTATTTATTCTCAACCCATTAGGATCAGTTGTTAAATTAATTACGGGAAACTTAGATAACGACGATGCAATTAGATTTAATACGGCAATCGATAATATGAAACATAAGGAGACATCAGTAGAAAATAAGGTAACATTACTTCAAAAAGCTCTTGATAAATTAGTAAACGTCTCAAGTGACATTAATTTTAACGTTAAACATTTAGGTTATAAAACTAAACAATTAGTCATTTCAAAAAGAAGTTTAAACTTTTTAATTTGGTTTCCATAATGAACAGCGTTTACCAGATTCTAAATAACTTTCGGACTATTTATAATATGATTCAGGAAATAGAGACCGCCATAGCTTTTAGTAAACTGTCAACGCTACACCAGTCCGTAATAAATTCAACTGAATTAATTAATGTTCTTTTTGAAATAGAGAAACACGCTACTGTAGTTTATTTAGTTTCAAAAGAAAATTTAGTTAAGATAGAACGTAGTATAGAATTAAAATCATTTATTAGTAATAATCGCTTAACCTTTATATTAGATATCCCACTTATTGAAAAGAACACATATATTTATTACAAGATTGTCCCTATTCCAATATATAAACCTGAAACCGATAAAACATTCACAATAATTCCCAAATATCCATTCCTCATGATGAATAGTTTGCAATTCAAACCTGTAGCTAGATATTGCGAGGAAATAGAGGAAGACAAATACCTCTGCACTGATGATGACGTCGTGCAGCATCCAACAGCAACCTGTATAGAACAACTGATGCTACTTAAAGATAGCCTCACAAAATGTAACCAGCAGACAATCAAAACTGAAGATACAATTATCCAGAAAATTACATCTGACCACTGGCTCCTCTACACTAGAAGATCAGTGATAACCGAAACCTGCGGAGATGAAGTCTCCAAACACAACCTAGAGGGAACATTCATACTGACACCAACCAAATACTGCGAAACCCAAATAGATGATATAACCATAAAGGCAACGAGCAATACTACAACAACCAGCTATACATTACCGTCTGTAATATTACTAGAACCGCAGCTTCAGATCCAGAGGAACGAGAACGAGGTAGATCTTCGAGGCGTGGACTTCAGCGATGTAAAGGACATCCTCAACAGCGTCAAGTACAATAGTGATAGTGATGATAGTGAAAGCTATGTCATTAGCTATAGAGTCAGTGTGTGGACCATTGCGTTATACGTCGCAGCACTTATTATAGCATTAACATATATCTCCCATAAGCTACATTCTGTATTTTTCAGACGAAATTATCTGAAGCCAACTGTGTCACCTTCAGATAACTTCTCTCTTGAGGAGGGAGGAGTTAAGGGTGCTGCAACGCCCAAATCCTCTCGCGTCAGCGATAATTATCGCATATCAGCATCAACGCAGTAAACACCTTTCTGGGACATGCGTCAATGCTGAAGATGCAGAAATTAGCTATAAATAGTAATATTAATTAAATTTAAGATTAGAATACTTTTGATTGTAAAACTGTACTGTTACTCTGTTAGTTTAAATAAAGATTTTTTTTAACTTAAATCTCTGCCGTTCACTTAATTCACGCGCCTGCGCCTGCACTCGCCCGTTCCGCGCGCGACCGCGCTCATCAACTCCCTACTCTTAGCACAATCTGAATGCGATTTGTTTGCGGATGGGATAGCGAGACTGATGACCGAATGGAAGAGAGTGCTAGAGAAAGAGCAAGATAATTATCTTGTAGTTGTAAGTTAGTTAGGTTTTAGTTAAGTATTAAGCTTAAGAATCCGTGTAACGCTTTAGTGTATGAACTGTCATGTTACATTTTATGTGATTCAATAAATAAATAAATAATTGATAAAGGCAGATGTAAATTAAAAATTCCGTATACAGAGAACAATTTTATTTATTTACCTACAACATTATGTGTATTAGGTATACATTTTTATTGCTTTTTTAAACTTAAATTTGACACCATCGCTCGAAGAAATTCACAGAAATCGTATTCATCTTTTCGTTTTAATATATTATCGATTCTTAGTTGTTATTCTATGTACATCCTTTTACGCTTACCAGTAGATTCACCATTTTTCAATTTTTCTATATCTGCCATAATTTTGGTACTCTCGTGTAAAAGCTCCATCGCAACGTGATAAAAAAGGGCATGTATTCCACTCTGGTTTTGAGTGATCTTTCTATCGTATGGTATTGTTATATTCTTGTTAATCGGCATTCGAGTGTCCAAAAAAGGCAAAATATTGCAATAGAATTGTATTGTTATCGCTAAATATGACGTTTCTCGCAAGTCGTATTCCACTTGCCAATATTAAACTGTCAAATCCCATACTAAATTGAGCTGTCAAACTGACGTATGAACAATCTCATTTAAAGACCAATCCAATTGCAATACCATATGTATAAAGTGGCATTCCACTGTCAATTTCAATTTGACGTATTGCTTTAATATGTTTACAATCTTGCATTTAACTGTCAAATTAACAATATTTTAGCACTCATCGCAGGGGCAGCAATTATCGTATTGTTATCATATTGTTATCATATTGTTTTGAAGCTTAGTAGAGAAATGGTTTATACAAAATAGTGTTTTGTTTAGAAGAAAGATACTACTTTGTGAAGTGATTTAGTTACGTTATACTTACTACAATAAATCCGCAAGTTTTTCTGTGGTGATGAGCATCTACTGAGAATTATATTATTACTACCTACGACTAATTAAAATGCAAATTTCATGGACAACTAAAATAATAAATCTCTATTCTTGAACAACTTGGTACCTATCAAGAGTCGGCTGTCTACTGCTTGCTGCCAGACTGATTTTGGACACAGAGCACCGATAACTGGACAACCAGAAGTAGCTGAGGCTCACGGCCGTTCTCCTAGCTAATGGATGGACATGGTTGCTGAAGTCAGCAAAACCTTTCAAGACGGACATGACCTTCTGACCAACATAATATTAATATGTAAAAATCTGTGTAGGTAATCTATTGGCTAATTTGAATATAGGTAGGTCATTATTTGTGTTCGTACTTGAAGGAAGATGTTACAAGAATTATTATAAATGTGCTTATTTCAATAAGGCTAGTGATAGAGAATATTGATGGGTTCGCTAGTTAGTATTTTAGTGTGATATGTATAGCAACTTTAAAATGTACAGAAATAATAAACTTTATTTGCAGATATCAATTATATTCTTCGAACATTGTTTCATTAAGTTGTTAATTTACCAATTAACCATGACGATGGGAGTTATATGTAATACTTTTCATGTCTATAGTGCGGAAAGTGTGCTTGAAATTTGAAATCTTAACATATGATGCTGTGACGATGATGCACTATGCTTGTGTTAATGTACTTTAGATAATTATGAATTTAAATATGTGCATTAAATATATTAACTAATCTTTTTCATAGTCCGTAGGTACCTGAGAAGCATAAAACTGTAAGTCCTAAGAGAAACAAGTGTTATGCATTTCAGGTACAGAGATTATAAGTTTTGTAAGTTGTCAGTGATAAGCTGTATTATTATTATTTTTTTGTAAGCAATTAGATATACAAACAGTGGGGACATTCATCAGTTGTTCATTGGAACATCATTATATATAACTCACTAAGTACCTACTGCCTAAACCCTACCTGATGTCCAATATCCTTATACCAAATTTGGAACCTAAGGGATTAAGTAGGAATACCTGCTTGAGTCAGCACTGTATCTGTAGCTATTTATACTTAGGCCTAAATTGACATTGTTGGTTGGTCGCTTAATTTGTTACAATTATGTTGTATGGAATGAAACAATATTTGAGTTATAGAACAACGCTTTATTAAAATAAAATGAATACACAAAATGATACACAAGCTATAATTTATTTCAGAGTCCTCTCTATGTTCTGTCATACATACCTACATAACTATTATCTTTTCACTAGGTACCTACTCTCTTTTATTTTTGTCAGACTGTGGTGGTATGTATACACTATACACCAAAGCGGAGATGAAGAGAATAGATGTGTTAAAGAACAACCAATTAGATTTTACCCATCTTCTCTCTGTGTAGCTTTGTTGGAAAGGAAAAGGTTTTTGTGGAGGGCGATGGCTAGCAGTGAGGGAAGATGTGAGCGGTGGTGTGAGGCAGCATTTCTACGCCGCTACTAACATCATGTCTCCGATTTAGTAGAAAAGCTACCTCTCTCATCTCCACTCCTCTCGTCTCCGATTCGGATATACATCCTTAGACAGACTCGGGCAACATAAAAAATGAAAATGAAATGAAAAATTATTTTTGCTAGATAGAGATGTTAGTTACATAATTATGGTAGTGGATCAGCATATCTCGCCAACTACTTGGGCATGCAAATTTTTAATTCTTAGATCTAGATTTTTAATGATACATTATTTTACTAAGTATAACTATAAGTAAGTACCTACATACGCCTATGATTCCAAAATAATCCTGTAATGAGTAAAAACATTTATTTACTAACCATTATTGCAAGGCAGATTTAAATTGTTTTAGAGCAAGTTTTCTTATGTCACTTGGTAAATCATTATAAATTTTGATTGCCATTGCATAACTGTTCTTGCTACAAAGTTTAGTTTTGTATGTGATTTGTAAAACTAGCTTAACTGGATATCTAGTGTTGAATTGACATACATTCCTTAATTCTAAAAATAGTTCGGATGTAACTTGATAAATTTTACAGGCCTCAAAAATGTACATTGAAGTTAAAGTCAGTATTTGGAGATCCTTAAACAGAGGTTTGCATGAAGTACGCGGTGGGACTCCACAGATAGCTCGCGCACATTTTTTTTGACTGACAAACAACATACGCGGATTCCGATTGACCAAAGGAAGCTGATTTATTTATTTATAGTACAGGGAGGAGCCAGTAAATTCTTTCTTTACCGTAGACAGGTAATAGTAATAATAATAATAAATAATAATAATTTATTTCGTAAAACATCTTTACAAATTTTCCTTATAGCTAGAGACTGCTTCCTAAATAGGTAAAACCTGTGCTTTAGGGTAAGCTGTGCTCTTCCCCATAACAATATCTTGACGTTATACAAAACTATATTTATTTGAAATTTATGACTAACAACAGTATAGGGTTACCGCATGCATGGTTTACACTGTTTGTAGTTTATTTTTCTATTTTATTAAAGACTAAGAGAGGGTGTGTGTGTGTGTATGAGTGAGTGTGTGTGGGCGCGAATGTGTGTTTATGGTGAGTATACGCGCAAGTGTATCTGTAAATCCGTATGCCGTGTCTTGCTAAATAATAATAAGTAAAATTCATGTGGAAGAGTTTTGTTATTATTTAGAATATAGTAGGTACATTACAAAGTTAGGGCGGTGTATTTGTAAATATCCCAGATCGTAGGTGTTTGTGGCCCGAACTGAAAGTGAGAGCAATAAATGTGCGATCTGGGACTTAACGAATTACCGCCCATGGTTTATCTAAAAGAGACGGGTTAAAGTGGCGTAAAAAGTATCCTATAACCATCCTTGGATGATCAACTATCCTTCTACAAAAATTGGTTAAATTTCTCCAGCCGTCTCGGCGTTATATTGGAGGACAAAGAAATGATGACCAATAGATGGTGTCAGACTGGCGGCGGACGCTCATACAAAATAAAATACGATCATTTCTGGATCCATTCTTTACTATTCTACATCCTTTTAAAATTATCCCTCTCCATAGAGAAATTCAACAATTTACAATAAATCAAAAAGTTCATAGGGCGCACAAGGCCAAGGGCGCTTTTACAAGATTGAATCACAAGAGGAGACCGCTGTTGAGAAGGAAGCCGTAAGAAACTCAACAGTACGTTTTTTTGGTTCGTAAATAACACTTAAAACTATCACAATGATGTTATAATTAAATAAATAATAAAAATAATAAATATCAGACAAAAAATTTGGTACACGTACCGTACACGTCATACACAATTTAAACTATCGTTTTTTTTTAGAGATGTCAAAGGTCTCTAGGCGTCAAAATGGATAAAGTATATTATACGTGCATTATAATAATATAAGATCAAAATTCCTTTGAAATGTGTCTAAATATCACAGCATCCTATAAAATAAAAAACCAAATCTTCAGATTTTTTTCAAAGCTATAGTGAATAAGAAACAATACAAAATCATTACTAAAACTGAATTTCTTAGATATGTATATGGGCTTTATGCGTTGCAATTTACGAAACAATATATGGTAATAATAGTTTCTTATAGATGTATTACACAGTCTCCAAGTCAAATAAAAATTCAATAACTTCAATCGAGTACAGGATGATGTCTCTTACTCGTATATGTTCATTAAGTTCAGTTCATAACACACTGGTAAGCAGTAACCTAAAAATTAATTCGGCCCATGCTAGTATGCGACCTGATCTAAAACGCCACCGTAAGCAACCTTTAAGCGGGCATGACTTGCTCACACTGCCGGGAATAACTATTTGCCCACTGAGAAACAACATGATCTGCTCTCATGTTTCATTAAATACAAACTAATTGGGTATTACCTGATAAAATAGTGCTTACTTTACATTCACAATAAACTAAACGAATGGCTTATAAATACATCCCTATCATCTATTTTTTTTTCTATCTTATAAGAACCCCGCGCTCGTAACTGTACCAACAGATAGCGCTGTGCTGCTGGCGCCGCGCACCCATACGAATTTTGCTTCACACTGTTAAGATTTTCTGAAAGCGCGATCCTGCATCGCCCTAATACTAAGATGTTTCCTGAAGTCATGACCCCTCTCAAATCCATAGAAGGTTATAGGATACCTTTTACCCGAATACGGTAAACAAATGTATTAATCGCTTAATAGCTGCATACACTATTTTATCTACAAACATATTCATCATCACTATCATAGATTTTATTTCATGAAGTTATGAAACACTTGGTACTGCCAGTCAGTCCACGGAGCTAAGACCGAGCGCCGCGGGTGAGAGTCAGAATGGCCATCATGGATTTGTAAAACAATTATACCAAAAAAATGTTTACTCAAAATGTACTATTTTGTAAGTACCTACTTTCCAAAATTGTACCTCCGCACAAAAATTTATTACAATGTTTAGGTACACCCGCCATTCTGACTGTCAGGATGACGGGTGTATCGCAGTTTACCATGAAGCCCTTGATTATTGAGAAATGTTATTACTTTAAAAAAAATATACCAAAATTGTACTCTAACATACAGTTAAAATATTAGCAATCTGATGTGTAACTTGCGAATTATACACACATTAAATTTTGTTCGTAATAAGTGAAGCGCCAAGCGGGAGAACTGGGTAAGTCACGTTTGCAAAATTTTACAGTACAAAAGATTGAGGTTGTTTAATCCTTTGATGGCTGTATGGCTTAAGTAATAATATAGCAAAAAACCGACAAAGTGCGAATCTGACTCGCGCACCGAGGGTTCCGTACAAACACTTACCTTAACTGGCAGGGTTAAGTTTGCACCCAGTTTGTATGGCGCCGGATACAAATGAGGTGCAAATTTAAGACAACCGGGTTCTCCAAATAAGATTTTCGAACTAAATAATATATTTTTTAAATTTACCTACAATGTACAGTTTTCCGAGTGTTCCCTTTACTTGTAGTATAAGACGGGTTTTACTTGTAAATTTCTGTTCTAGGTCACAAGTAACACCATAAGTGTTTGTACGGAACCCTCTACTATCTACGTCGTCGATACTTTCTACGTCGGAAACATCGTAATGTTATGAAATATAAAATAGGTTACCTATAGTATCTGAACTTATAGTAATTTAACAATACGGGTGTAGATACTTTACATAACGACCAACATAACTTGGCAGCGACCAAAATTAGAGATGTTACTATGTTTTAGATTATCAAGTATGCGACTGGGTAGCTTCATTACCTAATTCTTTCGCTCCACGGGGCTTACATAAAATGAAATCTATGATAATGATGATGAAGTGTAGTTAAATTAGTGTGTGCAACTGTACATAATTAGTCTTTAAACCATCACACTCATATTCTAAGACCTCTCATTTTCGTGGCGTAAACAATTATTAAAAAAAAAACATTACATATTGCTGCTTTTACTAGTTTATATAAGTAACAACAAGCTCTTGGTATAGGTTCTGAGTATTAAGGTCACTTGAGGTAATTGCGACTATAAAGCCTTTCGATTATATTATAGAAAAAGCAACATTCATACTATACCCAGCCCTTAACTGCTTAAAGTTTCGCAGTATTAAGAGAAAAAAAAATTGGGCAAGTGCGAGCTGGACTCGCGCACCGAGGGTTCCGTACAAACACTTTTCATCCTTAAGTGGTTAAGTTAAGTTTGCACCTGGTATGTATAGCGCCCCATACAAATGAGGTGCAAAGTTAACGCAACCAACCCGTTTGTTGTATGGGAGCCCCCCTTAAATATTTATTTTATTTAATTTTTAGTATTTGTTGTTATAGCGGCAATAAAAATACATCATCTGTGAAAATTTCAACTGTCTAGCTATCACCGTTCTTGAGATACAGCCTGGTGACAGACGGACGGACGGACGGACGGACAGCGAAGTCTCAGTAATAGGGTCCCGTTTTTACCCTTTGGGTACGGAACCCTAAAAACCGGCCAAGTGCGAGTCCGACTCGCACACCGAGGGTTACCTACAAACTTTCACTTATCGCATCCGTATGGGCCAGGTTGAGTTGAGTTTGCACTTGAAATGTACGGCGCCGCATACAAACGAGGTGCAAACTTACCGCAACCGTGTTCTTCAAATATGATGATGATGTTTGAAAAGGGCTGAGTATATTTTTTATGATTTTATGACAAATGTATAGTTTTCAGGGTTTTATAAGAATTTGTAGTTTGCGACGATATTACTTGCCAAATTTCATAAGTAGTTCTAAGTCATCGGGAAGTACCCTATCATTTTGATTCCCTTCAGAGTGTCGAAATGTACGTTTTTTTACATTTAAACGGCCGTATCTTTTTTTCACGTTAACTTAGAAGTTTTTTCTCAGCTTCAAGGGACCGTAGACCTGAGTACTTATATGGTGTTAATTTGAACTCGACACCTCAACGCGTTCTCGAGATAAAGGGTCTTGACAGACAGACAGACGGACGGACGGACGGACAGCAAAGTGATCCTTAAGGGTTCCGTTTTTTCCGATACGTACGGAACCCTAAAAATTAAATATACTGAAAATCGGAAAGTTTAAGTTAGGCGAGAGTATTTTTGTTAAAGTTAGCAGCGTTTTGCTATTTGTGACCTCAATCAAAGGAAACTGTTACAATAGTCCTAATGATATACAGCTTTAGCAGAATTGCAGACTTAAAAACAGTGACTCAGTAGGTAAGTAGGTACTGTGACAGAAATTATAATATGAGTTATTTTGTCAAATGAGTTTTCCTGAGAATCATTTTTATTATCGACTGTACTTTCTTACATAAACATTGATTGCTCATCAAGACCAATCAGACGAGACCAAACACCATAAGTTTATTTTTTGCTGTTTAGGAGTTCCTACGGAGATCTTCAGGTCCAAGATACAATATTATTGTTCTGTCAAAATTTTATTAAATTGTTGGTTACAAACTAAGTCATCATGAGATCTTCATTTAGTAAGTGATATAGAAAATGCTAATAAAACTTAACATTTAGCCAATATTTGGAATCATTGGCTTCAATATTGGTTGAGATCTTGTTATTTGTTCCAATTAAAGCTGAATATCTTGGAAACTACTGGTCCTATTTCCACCAAACATAACTAAGAAAGTACCATCTCGACGGAAAAGTTTTTCCATTAAAAAAAGATCAAATTGGTCCATCCGTTGGGAGGTGAGAGTCAGAATGGCGGGTGTACCATCACGGATTTGTAAAACAATTATACCAAAAAAATGTACTCAAAATGTACTATTTTGTACCTACTTTAAAAAAAATTGTACCTCTCTGTACAAAAAGTTATTATAAAGTTTAGGTACATAATTCAGTGAATAAAGGATTTTTACCTTACAAACGGTCCGGTAGTTTTGAATTTTTGATATGTTGTCTAGGATGGTTAGTCAGTGTTTAAAATGCAAAATGCACAATTCCCCCCCTCCCTCCGGTGCTTCTCCAAGCGGAGTAGCACGTCTGGCACCAGCAGTGCAAAGGGCCCTTCGGACCCGCAAGCAACCATGGGAAAAAAAAAATAAAAAAAATCCCCCCCTCCGCGCCCGCCGTCATATTGAAAAAACCGGCGCTCTCTTCATATTTTGCTCATATCTTCCTTTAGGAGCATTTAAGCTAAAATAAAGCTTCGACAATATTATAGAGAGTTAAATTTACTAAATTTTCCATTTTATATTTTTTTTCTAGGACAGATAGTTACGGAGATATCCAAATTTAAAAAAAACGTAAAAAATCGCAATTTCCTACTGAAAAACTAACTTCTGGATTATATCTTCGTTTAGGAGCATTTTAGCTACAGCAAAGCTTGGGCAATGTTGTAGAGAATTAAATTTACTTTAATTTACACTTCAAATTTTGTTTCAAGGACAGATAATTACGGAGATATGTAAAAAATAAAGTCACATTTTCCGAAAATGTATGTAAAAATGGACATGAGTTTTATAAGCAATTATATTTCCAACATGTTTAAATTTGTCCTAGACTAGTCCGTCACTGAATGACAGCGTTCTAAACCAAGAATTTTGAGAATTTTTCGGAAAATTCGACTTTTCCTATTTCTTAAATGTGCATATCTCCGTAACTAACCGTCCTTGAAACAAAATTTGAAGTGTAAATTATAGTAAATATTTGTATAGAATCTTTTTATCGATTCATATTTTTTATGTGGTACCACATTTTTATTTTTATAAATAATGACACAAAGGTAAATTAAGAAAGAAAAATTGAATGCGATCTACTACAATCGAAGCGGGATTTGAACCCGCGACCTCTGCGTTTCCGGCGCATTGCTCTTCCAACTGAGCTATCCGACCGCTACGTCAATCGCACGAAATCTTTCATCCCTTAATTCCTTACGCTACTGGAGCGCCCTCTGCGTCATATATGTTTTTGAAATGCTTATGCGCATTAGCCATACCCTAGGATGTGCGTTTTACACGCACGATCCCCAATCCCCATTGCTTTACAGCAAGTGTGAAGATTGCGAGAGAGATGGCGCTGTTCTAAATATTTGTATAGAATCTTTTTATCGATTCATATTTTTTATGTGGTAATACCACATTTTTATTTTTTTAAATAATGACACAAAGGTAAATTAAGAAAGAAAAATTGAATGCGATCTACTACAATCGAAGCGGGATTTGAACCCGCGACCTCTGCGTTTCCGGCGCATTGCTCTTCCAACTGAGCTATCCGACCGCTACGTCAATCGCACGAAATCTTTCATCCCTTAATTCCTGACGCTACTGGAGCGCCCTCTGCGTCATATATGTTTTTGAAATGCTTATGCGCATTAGCCATACCCTAGGATGTGCGTTTTACACGCACGATCCCCAATCCCCATTGCTTTACAGCAAGTGTGAAGATTGCGAGAGAGATGGCGCTGTTCTAAATATTTGTATAGAATCTTTTTATCGATTCATATTTTTTATGTGGTAATACCACATTTTTATTTTTTTAAATAATGACACAAAAGTAAATTAAAAAAGAAAAATTGAATGCGATCTACTACAATCGAAAACGCACATCCTAGGGTATGGCTAATGCGCATAAGCATTTCAAAAACATATATGACGCAGAGGGCGCTCCAGTAGCGTAAGGAATTAAGGGATGAAAGATTTCGTGCGATTGACGTAGCGGTCGGATAGCTCAGTTGGAAGAGCAATGCGCCGGAAACGCAGAGGTCGCGGGTTCAAATCCCGCTTCGATTGTAGTAGATCGCATTCAATTTTTCTTTCTTAATTTACCTTTGTGTCATTATTTATAAAAATAAAAATGTGGTATTACCACATAAAAAATATGAATCGATAAAAAGATTCTATACAAATATTTAGAACAGCGCCATCTCTCTCGCAATCTTCACACTTGCTGTAAAGCAATGGGGATTGGGGATCGTGCGTGTAAAACGCACATCCTAGGGTATGGCTAATGCGCATAAGCATTTCAAAAACATATATGACGCAGAGGGCGCTCCAGTAGCGTAAGGAATTAAGGGATGAAAGATTTCGTGCGATTGACGTAGCGGTCGGATAGCTCAGTTGGAAGAGCAATGCGCCGGAAACGCAGAGGTCGCGGGTTCAAATCCCGCTTCGATTGTAGTAGATCGCATTCAATTTTTCTTTCTTAATTTACCTTTGTGTCATTATTTATAAAAATAAAAATGTGGTATTACCACATAAAAAATATGAATCGATAAAAAGATTCTATACAAATATTTAGAACAGCGCCATCTCTCTCGCAATCTTCACACTTGCTGTAAAGCAATGGGGATTGGGGATCGTGCGTGTAAAACGCACATCCTAGGGTATGGCTAATGCGCATAAGCATTTCAAAAACATATATGACGCAGAGGGCGCTCCAGTAGCGTAAGGAATTAAGGGATGAAAGATTTCGTGCGATTGACGTAGCGGTCGGATAGCTCAGTTGGAAGAGCAATGCGCCGGAAACGCAGAGGTCGCGGGTTCAAATCCCGCTTCGATTGTAGTAGATCGCATTCAATTTTTCTTTCTTAATTTACCTTTGTGTCATTATTTATACAATTATAGTAAATTTAATTCTCTACAACATTGCCCAAGCTTTGTTGTAGCTAAAATGCTCCTAAACGAAGATATAATCCAGAAGTTTGTTTTTCAGTAGGAAATTGCGATTTTTTACGTTTTTTTTCATGTGGATATCTCCGTAACTATCTGTCTTAGAAAAAAAATATAAAATGGAGAATGTAGTAAATTTAACTCTCTATAACATTGTCGAAGCTTTCTTCTAGCTAAAATGCTCCTAAAGGAAGATATGAGCAAAAATATGAAGAAAGTGCCGGTTTTTTCAATATGGCGGCGGGCGCGGAGGGGGGGGAATTGTGCATTTTGCATTTTAAACACTGAATAACCATCCTAGACAACATATCAAAAATTCAAAACTACCGGACCGTTTGTAAGGTCACACATAGTACTTTAGTCTCTATTCACCGTATTAACACCCGCCGGTTCACTAATATGTTGCATAAAATTGATACTCATAAATTATTTTTGTATAACAAATGGTATGGTCGCAGTTCTAACCTAACCCATTAAGTTCGGTTCTAACCTCACCTACTTTACTGTCAGCAGTTCGGTTCTGTTGTGGTCGCAGTTCTAACCTAACCTAACCCATTAAGTTCGGTTCTAACCTAACCTACTTTACTGGCAGCAGTTCGGTTCTGTTGTGGTCGCAGTTCTAATAAAAAAATATGTGAAATAAAAGTCGATGATACTAGTGTTCTGCCATTTAAAATTATGCTAACTGACAATTATGATACATATATGATTATGCTAAAGAATCATTCGGCTAAAAATGATTCGGTGATAGCTGCTATGCGAAATGTATTTCGGAGAATCGATATTATGCAAGATAAAGGGAACCCACACCCGCCATCCTGACTGTCAGGATGGCGGGTGTATCGCAGTTTACTATGAAGCCCTTGATTATTGAAAAATGTTATTACTCTAAAAAAATGTACCTACCAAAATTGTACTCTAACATACAGTTAAAATATTAGATAAGATAAAGATAAAGATAAAAATCATTTATTCAAGTAGGATTCATGGGAATCACTTTTGCATCGTCAATAAATTAACACACAACAATCGAATATAGCACTTACATTTATGAAAACAAATTCAAATATTTCAGCTCAAACGCATCGTTAAAAGTAAGTAAAAAAAAATTTAAATCCATGAACTTTATAAAATACATTAAGTTAACAGTTAAAAATAAAAACTTGTATATAAAAAAAAGTAATGTTAATGTCAACAAAAGTGAACAAATTATTAGAAATATAAATGTACGTTCCAAATTAAATATATATTTAAAATATTGAGACATATTAAAATTATACCAAAAAAAAAAAAAAAAAAAGAAAGAAAAAAAAAAACCATCATATAACATTAGCACTGTCCAAATCAGGCCAAGCTTTTTTATCGTTCAGATAATCCTCGACACTATAGTAAGCTTTCTTCAGCAAAACTGATTTCAAATAGTTTTTTAAAGTAGGTAGGGGTAGTTCCATTGCTTCAGCAGGTAACTTATTGTAAAACAGTATACATTGACCCATAAATGACCTATATATTTTCCGCACACGAAATTTCGGGATAGCAATTTTGTGTTTGTATCTAGAACTTAGCATTTTTTTAAATGAATCTATATTTTTAACCGCGTAAATAATGTTTTCATATATGTATTGAGATGGCACTGTCAAAATATTAAATTCTTTAAAACGATCTCTTAGCGAGTCACGTGATCGCATGTTATAAATAAAGCGAATTGCTCTTTTTTGTAATACAAAAATGGTATGTATGTCTGCAGCCTTTCCCCATAGCAAAATTCCATAAGACATGACATTGTGAAATTGGCTAAAATAGACTAAACGCGCTGTCTCTACGTCCGTCAGTTGCCTGATTTTTTTGACAGCGTAAGCAGCTGAACCCAATTTGTTGGCCAATGATGATATGTGGGGACTCCACTGAAGATTTTTATCTAGAATCAAGCCTAAAAAAGTAGTTTTATCAGTCAATTCTAAGAGCTCCCCATTTAAATACAAAAAAGGACTATCTAATTTTACGTTAGGTAATGTGAACCGTATACATTTAGTTTTTTTAGAATTAAGTAATAAATTATTAATAGTGAACCAATTTAAGACTTTCGATAGTATATTATTTATGCTATCGTAGTCCACTAATGCTCGATTAATTTTAAAGATCAGGGATGTGTCATCTGCAAAAAGAACAATCTTGCAATCATTTTCTACGATACATGGCAAATCGTTTATATAAACTAAAAAAAGGAAGGGTCCCAGAATCGAGCCCTGGGGCACGCCTAGAGTCACAGCTGCTCCATCCGATTGTGTTCTATTTATGACTACAGATTGCATTCTGTGGCTTAGATATGATGATACCAAATTTAAGGCATTTTCAGATATCCCATAATGTTTCAATTTCAATAATAAAGTCCCGTGTTCCACACAATCGAACGCTTTCGAAAGATCACAGAATATGCCTATAGCATCGCAAGAACTTTCTCATATCTCATATATACATTTTATGAGTTCCGAAGCGGCATCGGTGGTCGATCGCCCTTTTCTGAACCCAAATTGCTGACAGTGAAGCAAGCAATTTCTATTGAAATGCTGAAGTAATTGATCTAACATAATTTTTTCGAACACTTTGCTGAGGACTGGTAAAATAGAGATCGGGCGAAAATTTGTGATGTTCGTTTTTTCACCTGATTTAAATAATGGTACAACTTTACTTACTTTCATTGCATCTGGAAACACACCTTCCATCATGCAACAGTTGAATATACAACTTAAATAAGGTGCGATTAAACTAATAATGTGATCTATAACGTTAACTGATGTCCCCCACAAATCCTCTGTATTTTTTTTATTTATGGATTTAAAGGTCTTACATATGGTTTCAGGATTAACTGGGCAAAATTCAAACGTTTCTGTGCATTTAGGTACGCTAGACATTAACAGAGATTCAGCTCGTTCTGGAGATGAATTGAGATTTTTGGTGGTGGTAATAGCTATATTTGAGAAAAATAATTCAAATTCTGATACCACTTCTATATCTGATGTTATAACTTTTCCACCCTGCGCTAAGCTAAATTGAAAATTGTGAGGTTTGGCTTTACCAGTTTCATTGTTAATAATTTTCCATGTAGTTTTAACTTTATTGTTGGATTTTAAAAGTTTTGACTTAATATTAATGGATTTCGCTACTGTACATACTTGTTTAAATATTTGTGAGTATTTCTTAACATAATTAGTAAAATTTTCATCCTTGTTAAATTCTTTCATACCATAAAGCTCGTAAAGTTTATTCCTACTCTTATAAATTCCTGTAGTGGCCCAATCACTAAACTTTTTTTTATCTATACCACATGTAATCGTTTTTAGTTTAAAATTGTTATTAAATTCTTTTAAAATTACGTCAAATAGATCATTATAGGCTCTATTTGAATCGTGTTGAGATAATGACAAGGAAGGTAATTTGCATTGAATCCCATATTTGAATTTGTCTATTCGAGTATCAGTTATGGGTCTATAGGTAATACATTGAGTAACATTTTCAGAAGTATGCTGAAGTGTAATTTTTTGCCCAGAATGGTCTGAATTGAAACAATGAAATACTTCCTGCTCCACACATTTACAGTTACAAAATATGTTGTCTAGACAAGTTTTACTAGTTGCCGAAACCCTGGTTGGTTCAAGAAATATGTTTTTTAAATGAAAAGACTTAAAAAAGCTTAATAGCCTTGCACTTGAACGTGACGTCTCCAGCAAGTCGATATTAAAATCACCGCAGACTATAACATGTTTGCTACTTTTGGAAACTAAGCTTAACACATTTTCCATTGTTGATTCAAACTCGCAGTAAGTTGCTGATGGAGGTCTATATACACAAATAACTATGTAGTATTCCAATTCAACGCAAGCTATTTCAACTACTTGTTCAATCGAGTGCTTTACAATATCTAGACGTTCTTTTAATTTTACATTATTTTTTACAATAATTAAAGAACCTCCGTGAATTGCGTTCGTTCTTGTAAAATTACTAATTAATTCGTAGTTATCAAAATTTACAGTTAACTGACATTCTTTAAGCCAGTGTTCTGTAATGCACATTATTTGTATGTCATATGTATCTAAAAATAAACCTATTTCCAGTTCTTTGCTGGAAAAACCTCGAATATTTTGATGTACTAGTTGAATATCCTGAGGTTTTTCCGTTGTCTTATTTAAAAGTTTAAATTTGATGTCGAAGCAAGCGACGTAGTGGTAACAGCGCTCGTACCAGTTTCAGTAGTGGTAGTAGCAAGGGTCGTAGCCGTGCACGTAGTGGTGACAGTAGTATTAGTAGTATAAGTCTGAGCTCCATTTTTTTTATTGTAACGGTTTGGCTCTAAGTTGTAGGCCAATAACGTTACTAAAAGTATTTTATACTTCTTTGAGATATACATCTTATCTGATGAAAACACAAAACAGTCTACAAACTTATTGGTGTCAAAGAAGTGATATTTCTTGTTAAAGCAAATGGCGTTATACATAAAAGAGTTAAGCTTTGATAACTTAAAATTATATTCACAAGACAATGTCTGGGAGTATGGTAGAGCGCACATTATTATTTTACCTATGCCTGAATTCTCTACTGTATCCAAGGTTTGAATTAGCTTGTCAATATCTGCTCTAGTCACTCCAAGACTATTGCCCAGTAAGACTATAAGAGTAGTATCAGAATCAAATTTATCTTTGGAGATCAAGTCACAAATATGGCCCAAACTAGCACCGGGATAGCAATTATTTATTATTTTTTGGCTTAGCCTATAGTTCAGAATTGAAGCCACCCCGGCTCCGATTTGGTCCGAGTACAAAACTACTTTATTATAATTTACACCTCTTTCACAAATTTTCATGTCAGTAATTGTTAATACACTATTGTCCAGGTCTGTAGTTGGCACAATGTCTGGACTCGCTGAAAGGTTGACGTAACCCCTCTTCTCATCAGATGTTGTGGGTTTTAAACAAGAGCAAAAGTGATTGTCCATTAATGAGTTGAATTGCTCTTCGATAACTTTATTGTTTTCTAATAACTGGGAAAAGGCCATCACATGTTTACTGTTTTCCTCCACAGATTTAGCATACATAAGAGAAGTAGCCTCTAGTTTTTCTTTTAAACTGTTTATTTCGGTCTGTAAATCACACATATTTCGGTCATATGCAATCTTATTGTTTCCCATTTGTTTTTTACATTGTTCTGCTGCGTTTTTCATTGTTATGAGATCTTGCTTTATTTTTAAATAGTTCTTAAAATGCTTATTCTTCTTGACAAGTTTTTGTGTACGCCGTATATATCTGTTGATTTTTACATATTTTTTTAATTTATTATTACTACTGTAGAACAATGCATTTTTAGTTGATCCTGTGTCTACAAATTCCTGATAAAGGTTTTGGGTATGCATTGATTCTCGTCTTTTTTCTTCATTTCTGTAAAAATCTAGCTCCTGCTGTGCATCACCCAGTTCTTGTTCTAAATTAGTGATGCGCTTCAGTGCGACTTCGTGTGTTGAAGCACAATTATTAAAAGAATCCACTAACTCCTGCAAACGATCACACTTATCAGTGGTGATATCATGTTTAAGATCAAGTTCGACAAGGCTATTTTTCAACTCTGTGTTTTTCTGTAATATTTTGTGTAGTTCCAGTTCGCTGTCGTCCCGTTCCTTTAAAAGCTGGTCGCATTCACTTTTGGATATTTTTAGTTCCTTTAGAACGGTTTTTAGTTGAGTTTCCAGTTGTCGAATGGTGGTTTTACGGGTCGTTGAACTCATCATTACGTACTATGTAATTTAAATTAATTAAATGAAAATTAAAAATCTATTTGTGTGATGTGTTTTGGAACGCTCCCTCAGCAGTTTGAAATGACAAACATGTTTGCGTTTAGCTTCGTAAAAACGCCTCTGCATATGCATGTGTGCGTCAGTGCGTAAGCGCTGATTGGTGGGTCATTATCATGCCATTCACAAAACAACAAAGCGAATTTAAACTTTTGTACCGGTAGAAAGATCCTATAAATAGTTTGAGTGCAACTCACAGTTTCCGCAGTTTATTGTTGGATATAGAAGCACTAATTTGTTTCACTAATATGTCTGTGCGATATGGTGGTCCTTTTTGCAAAGGCAGAATAAATTTAATATTTATTTTCATTTAAATTCTACGAGACACAACAAAACACGTCTTGACAGATGTATGCGCTTAGGCGTTTTTTCGCAATCTGATGTGTAACTTGCGAATTATACACATATTAAATTTTGTTCGTAGTAAGTGAAGGGCCAAGGGGGAGAGCTGGGTAAGTCACGTTCACAAAATTTTACAGTACAGAAGATTGAGGTTGTCTAAGCCTTTGATGGCTGTATGGCTTAAGTAAAAATATAGCAAAAAACTGGCCAAGTGCGAGTCTGACTCGCGCACCGAGGGTTCCGTACAAACGCGTATCTTAACTGGCCGGGTCAAGTTTGCAACTTGTGTTTATGGCGCCGCATACAAATGAGGTGAGGAACAACCAAAATGAATAAATAACGAATAACGAAACTTAAAGGCATGCGGCCATCTTGAGTCACAAACCGAAAGCCAGCGAAAACATAACTCATTTTTTTTAATTTGACGTTGACAGATGCATACCAAATTTTATTAACGAGATTTCAAATAAAAAACTTGCCGTGTTACTTAATTACTTACGTATTTGCTGGGATTAATTTACAAAAATGGATAGACTCGCACCCGTATGGTTGATGTGGTAAAATACACTAATTATTATTTTGTGCCGGACTGTAAAAACAATTCCACCCCATAAACATTTATTTCATGTGCCACATAAGAATTAAGGAGATTGGTGTCGAGCAGTGGGGAAATTGGGTGTGCCAAAGAGACCATTATTTATTTATCTGCGAAGACCATCTTGAAGTAAGTTCAATAGTTTTATTGTTTCTAGAATCAGTAATATGGATCAAACCAAACCGACAATTTTGAATTTTGACAATGTAATGTGTCAACCTCAATGTCATACAGTTATTTCTTTATTAGAGATCGGACTAAAGTAACCGTTCCATTGAGTTATAGTTTAAAAATATGAAATGTTGTCAATTATCCAATTCAAATGCGCAGGCCCAATTAACAACATTTCATATTTCTAAGACTACAATTTTATTATTACTTTTCTGAATTCTGCTTAGAAAGATGAAGTAATCTTTGTTTTTATATTTTTTGTATGATAACTATTTATTTTATTATTAATTTCTAGAAACATTCATTTTAAAATGTGGCAACACCGAAACTATGTCTCAATGGAACGATTGACAGGTTGACATGACATGCCAAATTCAAATAAAAAAAAAGTTATTTTTTCGCTGCTTGGCCTAAGACCCTATTCAGGCCCAATTGTCTTAGATTGCGGTAATTTTGTGTATATTTTTTATATTTCATTAAATACAGACGAATAAAATCTAAGATTGTTATTGCGCGTAGACAACACAAAGCCCTATCGATCTCTATATAAATTTCCACCTCTAAGAAGTACGAAATGTTGTCAATTGGATATCCTTTATGGTATGAGCACTCGCATCTATAACTGTACAATATTAAAATCTATATTAAATAAAAATAAAATTGAGGTTGTACCTGTATTTGTAGTATTAAAAATGTAAACAAAAAAAAAACAATATTTCAGCCTTTGTAAACAAGAAGCACCCTTTATTTCTTTTTTTTTTCAAAATGAACTACTATAGGATTGAAATTTGGTAAAACGATATCATAGATATTAAAGATTTATTTGTCGATTCAGGTTTTTTTCAAAATACCTCAATTTTCAGCCATTACGAGCTCGGGAGGACTACTGATCATAGAGCATATGTTTAATCATCACTGTATGATCTACGCGTTAGTGAAAACAGATTTGCTAGCCTCGCTACCCCCACCGACCACGAATTCTTAGATGGGCGGGCAGCGAGCGGGCGCGGGCTCCCGGAGGTCCCAGAGTGAGGACTCTTGAAGTCAGCGGCTCCGGATGTGCTCCGCCTGGCGCTGACACGACGCCTTCGTGTGGCGCGGGCGATTCGACTTTGTCTAGTGGTGTGAGATATTGATAGATATGTACTTACAATACAGTATCCTCCCGCCAATCCAACTGTATAAATTCATCTCTATCAAAAACGTTGCTGCGCAGCTATCCAGTGTATGCTCCATTCACAGCCCACTCTGCAAAATATTTATATTTTTAAAATCACATTCGTGGTGTAGATATCATATCAGTATATTACCTAAGGGTTATTTAGCAAGTTTCATAAATAATATTCCAGTGTTGTTCCTGCAAGAGCCAATATTTAGGATGTTTCGATAATGTTTTTCAGTTATTTTCCACGGGTGCGAAAATGTACGAAACACATACAAAAAAATTACGACGTTATAACTCCAGACTCCACTCGTTCCTAAATTGTTCCTAGGGTTCAAAAGGTTTATCTGGCCAAAGAAGAACTTCCGATCATCAAATGCCGAATATTACACTTTTATATTGTGAACACAGTCCCATACTAGGATGCATTGCAGTGTAGAAGTTATAAGCGAGATTGACATTGACTTTGTAGAGTCCCATCATTTCGAGCTAATTATTTGAAGTTGCCCAAAAGTTCTCATTATACCATTTTTGATATCAATTTAGTTACATTGTTATACATACACACAATACAATACACTTACAAAACACCTAAATATAAATTGTCATTTTTCTAAACTACTATAGTGAAATAATGAACTTTATTCTGCAAGTAGGCCACAAGGGCACTTTTACATGTCTGAGTCTACCGACATTTCACAAGAGGAGACCACCTCTGAGAAGAAACGCCAAAAGTAAATATATAATGATTTTTTATTGGACATCACTTTTCTATGGAGAGGGTTGAAGGATTTGTATGCATGCCGTACAGGGCCCTCTGTTGGAAAAAACAATCGTTGTCTGCTCATCACGTCGAAATGGCTGGACGGATTTTAACCAAGTTATAGAATACGCTAAAGGAAAATATTTTACTCCGACGTAGTTTTAATTTTAAACATGTATTAGGGAGTAATGGTTAAAATCGTAGCGGGATAACAAACAAACTGAAGCTAACCGCCTACCTTAAAAAAATAATTTAATCAGTTTATACGATAACCACACACACATACGCGCGCGTAGTATATTCATTGTATAAGATTTTTCCTTAATATTAACAAATATTTATTCGTTTATTTATTTTTTGTACAGCTACAGTTAAAAAGTGGCCTATGTGTTAATTGAGGGTAACAGCTACAAGCATCAACAAAATCGGTCAATCCGTTTGAGTTTGAAAAAGTAAGAAGTATATTTCAATTCCTTACTCATCGCATGAGGACTACAATTTTCGAAAGCCTAATTCATATCTTCGTTAAGAAGTAACAAACATACCAACAGACTCACAAACTTTCACCTTTATAATATTTAATACGGTGAATAGAGACTAAAGTACTATGTGTGACCTTACAAACGGTCCGGTAGTTTTGAATTTTTGATATGTTGTCTAGGATGGTTAGTCAGTGTTTAAAATGCAAAATGCACAATTCCCCCCCCTCCGCGCCCGCCGCCATATTGAAAAAACCGGCACTTTCTTCATATTTTTGCTCATATCTTCCTTTAGGAGCATTTTAGCTAGAAGAAAGCTTCGAAAATGTTATAGAGAGTTAAATTTACTACATTCTTCATTTTATATTTTTTTTTCTAGGACAGATAGTTACGGAGATATCCACATTTAAAAAAACGTACAAAAACGCAAATTCCTACTGAAAAACAAACTTCTGGATTATATCTTCGTTTAGGACCATTTTAGCTACAACAAAGCTTGGGCAATGTTGTAGAGAATTAAATTTACTATAATTTACACTTCAAATTTTGTTTCAAGGACGGTTAGTTACGGAGATATGCACATTTAAGAAACAGGAAAAGTCAAATTTTCCGAAAATTTCTCAAAATTCTTGGTTTAGAACGCTGTCATTCAGTGACGGACTAGTCTAGGACAAATTAAAACATGTAGGAAATATAATTGCTTATAAAACTCATGTCCATTTTTACATACATTTTCGGAAAATGTGACTTTATTTTTTACATATCTCCGTAATTATCTGTCCTAGAAACAAAATTTGAAATGTAAATTATAGTAAATTTAATTCTCTACAAAATTGCCCAAGCACTGTTCTAGCTAAAATGCTCCTAAACGAAGATATAATCCAGAAGTTTGTTTTTGAGTTGGAAATTGCAATTTCTTAAGTTTATTTAAATGTGCGTATCTCCGTAACTATCTGTCCTATAAACAAAATATAAAATGGAAAATGTAGTAAATTTAACTCTCTATAACATTGTCGAAGCTTTCTTCTAGCTAAAATGCTCCTAAAGGAAGATATGAGCAAAAATATGAAGAGAGTGCCGGTTTTTTCAATATGGCGGCGGGCGCGGAGGGGGGGGGAATTGTGCATTTTGCATTTTAAACACTGACTAACCATCCTAGACAACATATCAAAAATTCAAAACTACCGGACCGTTTGTAAGGTCAAAATCCTTTATTCACTTAATTAATTAGGATACTTAATATGATTGTGGTAAATCATCAAATCATATTAAAGTGATTTGTTAGATCGTATTCCTAAGATCTATATTTCATTGTAGTAAATATTCCTGTCGCGTATTTTCCCATTCAGTTTTTTGTTAAAACGCATATAATGTCAGTATTTTATTTTAATTTTGGTAAATGTTTCTAGTCGCATTTTTTCCTAATCGCAATTGTTTTCTCAAGTATACTTTCGCAGTGATTAGTTTTCATAATCGTAAAAAATCACTAGCTTTTTATCTTGTCGTTTTTTTTTTTTTCAGTATCAAGAATTCTGTATGATTTTTGACCCTTACGCATTTTTTCCTTCAGATACACTATAAAAAGGCAGTCAAATCTTCCTCAAGAAACGAGCAATTTATTTATGGCCATGTATTTACAGAGGATGTTTCGAACAGTCTTACATACTGACGCGGCTTAAAATAAAATATAAAATAATAAAAATTGGGCAAGTGCGAGCCCGACTCGCGCATGAAGGGTTCCGTACCTATACATATATATATAATCTATAACAAGTTTGTTGTATGGGAGCCACCCTTAAATATTTATTTTATTTTATTTTTAGTATTTGTTGTTATAGCGGCAATAGAAATACATCATCTGTGAAAATTTCAACTGTCTAGCTATCACCGTTGTTGAGATACAGCCTGGTGACAGACGGACGGACGGACGGACGGACGGACGGACGGCGAAGTCTCAGTAATAGAATAAGAATATAAGAATAAGAATAAATTTATTTCACAAAGCACACATGAATTAAATACACAGGAAATATCTTGCAGACCCCGAACTATCTCGGGGCCTTGGAGTGCACTAAATATGGTGATGTTAACTAGCATTATGCGCAGATTATAATAAGCTAAGCATGAGATTATAAATACAAAATGGTATGTAAGAAAAAGAAAAAGAAAACATGAAAAACATTGGACTAATTAGGTAAATATTTGGACTAATACATGTAACAAAAAATTGTAGACACAACTAGATGCAAACAGGCAGCATGATATGCGCGCGTGTGTGGGTGTGTGTGTGTGTGTGGTGTGGTGTGTGTGTGTGTGTGTGTGTGTGTGTGTGTGTGTGTGTGTGTGTGTGTGTGTGTGTGTGTGTGTGTGTGTGTGTGTGTGTGTGTGTGTGTGTGTGTGTGTGTGTGTGTGTGTGTGTGTGTGTGTGTGTGTGTGTGTGTGTGTGTGTGTGTGTGTGTGAGTGTGAGTTTGTCACTGGCTGGCGCAAAGAAGAGCCTCCGAGTCCAGGTAGGATAGGGACACTAGCCACTTCTTCAAAATGAACTTAACCTTTCCGGTTGAGTGCTGTTGAATATTATGTATTTTACAAATATTATTGTAGATGCGTAGATGTAAATAAGCAGGCGAGCGTTTGGCGAATGCGGATCTGGTGCGTGGAAGAGGTACTCTAAAAACACGTTTGGACAACAGTTGGGCGTAACTCGACATTTTTGCTATCGCGCCATGAGCTCGTACAGTCGCATTTAAAACGAAGAGATTCCTAACACTAAGGATTTTCGAGTCCCGGTACAGAAGGTAAGTGGGATGTCGCAGTGGTTTTTTTAGCATCACCTTTATGACTGCGCGCTGTGCCCGCTCAGCCTGCAGCAAAGTTGATCTTGCGGCACTGCCCCAAATTCCCACACAGTATTGCAGGATTGACTGAAGGGTCCCGTTTTTACCCTTTGGGTACGGAACCCTAAAAATTACCAGACCTTTTACAACACCAGACCAGAATTTTATTCTACCAATTTGTCAGCGTGACTAATATGTAGAAAAAAAGGGGACGAACAGTCTCTGAGCTAAGCTGCAGACAGACGGACGGACGGACATATTTATTATATTTATTTATATAAACTTTATTGCACAAAACAAGTCAGTACAAATGGCGGACTTAATGCCAAATGGCATTCTCTACCAGTCAACCATAGGGCCAAACAGAGATACTAGCGGTGGATGCAAATTAGAAATCTGATGGCATATATATAAGGGGTCATCCATAAATTACGTCACACGTTAAGGGGGGGGGGGGGATCATACCAAACGTGACAGTACATGTTAAAGGTATAGCAAAAAAGCGTGACATAGGGGGGGAGGGGTTCAAAAAGTCGACATTTTGCGTGACGTAATATGTGGATGACCCCTAAGGCTAACTATAAGGGTACCTTGTTGAGTACAGAACCCTTAAAAGGGTATGTCTTTATCGATTACATGATAAATGTAATAGTTGTTCTTATAATAGTAGATCTGTCACCTAAACTAAATCACGAAATTATATCAAAATTAAGGTCACCGGAAGGCCTTGTTAGGTGGACTAATGACCTGATGAAGGTCACAGGGAGTTATCCCCAGGTTAACTGATGACCTGGTGAAGGTAGTCGGACGGTCTCCTGAAGTGGACTACTGATCTGTTGAAGGTGTTTCCATGTGGTGGTGTGGTGTGAATTGGTAAAGGTCGCCAGAAGGTCTCGTCAGATGGGCTGTTCTTAAAAAAACTGCAACTATTATTCCCAAGAGACATATTGGCCAATTTAGCCGTAGTCGGAACAGTGGGCTCAAACAATAATATAAGGCTCATGTACGACTCGCTACGCAAAAGGAAAGTAATAATATTATCACTGTACACCTATGCATGAATGAATATTAAAATAGGTTATCGAGAATAAAGGCGTCTAGAAAATGCACTATCAGGGAAAACAGATATTGGAAATATTAGTCCTAAGGAAAATAGGCTATCGCGAATAAATGCGCTTAGGAAATACAGGATTGGTAAAAAATGCGACAAAGAATTAGCGATAATGAATATAACGTACCTACAAAAAAATACGATACAAAATATAAAACTGAACGGGAAAAACGCTACACGAATATTTACTCCAATCAAATATCGATTTTAGGAATACGATCTAACAAATCGCTCGCTGCGGTGCACGAGAATCTCTAGCACAACTGTCTGCCACAGGCGACTCCTTCTCGCGCGAGATATATATTACCTATCTTTTTCTATACAGTACTGTGAGAAAGTGACGGGTGACGCTAAGTCACGCGACAAGAGTCGCGAAGCATAGTTGTGCTAGACGGGCAGGGACGTGCCACCGCACAAAGGTCAGGGGACAGGAAACATGCAGTGTGGGCCTCAAGACACTGCCCTGCCCAGTGCCCAGTGCATCGGGCGGTAGCGAGGCGGCTCCATTGCCGTTTATATTTATTGTAGTAAAAAACAATACTACCTTTATTCCCATTGGAGTGAATTAAATATCCTACTAGACCAGGATTGTCTATCGTAATTCCAGTAACGTGTACAACGACCTCGGCGTATAAAAATATTTCGTCGGCCGACTGACATCATAGCGTGTCCATCCAAGGCATGACTGCAGTCTCTGATATATCTAAAACATATAAATATGTATTATATATGGATGGCAATCATGTCTTAACGACAGCAACGGTAACCAGCGACCGCTACCCACTGATTTCTATTAGGTACTATGATCAAAATCTGTTTTTTTTTAAGGCTGGGCGTTTTATCTCGTAAGAGCTTCGTTGTACGGAAAACTGGAAATAACCCATCTCACGGTATCAAATACGGTTAAGTAGTTCAAATCAATTTGACTTTATAGGTTATTTTAATAAATCAATGATGCGAAAAAAATATTTTTTTTAAATACATATTACGATTTAAGATTGAACGTGTCCCATCATTCAAATAATAAAAACTGATAATGATATACAGCAGAACAAAGCAAATTATTAACAAACTAGATGCGCCCGCCCGCTCATCCCACGGCACAACTGATGATGAAAAGTAGCCTGTTTTACTTCTGGGTAGGTAGTCGGCTACCTCCATACCATTTTATCAAAATTGGTCCAGCCGCTTTAGCGTGAAGAAGAAGGTATATACTATCTTTTGCATATATACGATCTGCACATAAGTTAATAAAAAAAATACCAAAAAAAATAACTTCCTTCAAATAAACTGAGAAGCCAAAAATAACTCGTTCATGTACAGATTACATTTGAATCACCTTTTGAGGTCGGTGCCAAACCACTAAATTATTACTATGAAAACTGCCTTTGATGCCGCGCATTAAAGGCTTCATTTTAATGATTAAGTAGGTACTTGTTATTATTTACATTTACGAGTGTTTTCGTTCGATAAAGAAGTTAAAGTGAAATTTGGCACCGACTTCAAAAGGAGATTATTTTTGGCTTTTCGGCAGGTACTTTTGAAAGCGGGACTTTTTTTGATAATTTTTTTTTTTTTTTTAATGATTTAAATAAAATACATATTCGGGGTGATCGGAGAGGTCCTGTTTTCTCGTTTGATTATCCCCTAACTCCTAACCGTTAAGGCTCAGCATAGAAAGATGATGCATTCAGACGCAAATTAAAAAGAAATTCATAATTACGTTATGCAAGATTATAAAGTTGTATTGCGAATGAACATACATACATACATACGGGTCAAAATGATAACCTCTTAAAATATTAAAACCTTCTCCTAAGCGTAACAAATACTTTTCTGAAAACTGCATCAATATCGGTTCAGCCAAACGCGAGATAGTCGCGGACAAACAAACATACATACATACGTAAATACATAGTATATATCTACAGGTCAAACCGAATCTCCTTTTTTTAACTCAAAAGCAAATCACGATAGAGTGTGACTATAATTATTATGAAAGGAGTTTGTTTTTTTAATTTCTCCAGGATCCAGCATCATAATCATGATCTAACGACAAGGGGACCAACAAAAAAATATCTATTATATTGGTTCAGCGGTCTTCGAGTAATGGGAATCGTTAGTGACTTATTATTTGACCGAAATATAATCGGCACCTTGCATTTATGTTCCCTCATATAGCTGAATGCATTGAATTGGAACCAGAAGATTTATTTAGTTACATCTGTACCTCTGTCAGTCTTTAATTAAACCTTGAAGTTATATTTGACAAACACCTCAGTCCGAACAGTTGGTTTCATATACATTGTTGTGTGAGATACTTATTCGTAATTATAATAGTCATGGCCTTCCCTGAGCCTCTGACTTATATACCAACAAGCAAAGTTTTTAAGTTTTGTGAATTGTTTTTGTGTACAATAAAGCGTTTACATACATACATACCTTATTACTGAAAAACTATTCAATCATTTGGGAGTTACGATGCCACAGACAGACACACTGATACGTACATACACCAGCGGCGTTTCATACAACCTGATTCCCATCGGCTTGACTATTTGGGGTGATTTGATTACCCGTTCTTATTGCCATTTGAGAAGTAAGGCAATTCTGCTTCAGCTTATCCAGGGGATTATTTGATTCCACGCCTCTAACACAGATGTAGGTATACTGCCGATAACGGCTATAAAGATTTAATTTCTAGGTATAAATAGTTTACTTTAGTTCATTTACACTTTTGACTGAAATTTGCCTCCCATAGTAATACTTTTTCCAGCATTTGAATGTTGGAATTCATAAAGCAAAATCTCACACACGGGCATTACATTTGTACATGACTGTATTTTTATCAGTCAGGTCAGGTTTTATTGTGTTGTCTCTGTTTGTGTAATAAATTAATTGACTTACTTGACTTACGATCCTAGTCCCCTAGATGGTGCAGACGGCGTCCACAGTGACTCTCTAGCCCGATTCATCTTTGTGCTTGATTTCACTCCACGTCTTTCCGATTCGCTTTGCTTCGTCAATTAGAGCGCCGCCAGGTTTGTCTAGGACGACCACGTTCTCGCTTTCCTTGTGTGTCTAATCCATAGCCTGTTTCGGAGTGTGTGACCAATCCAGTTCCCGTTGCGGCTCTTGATCTGCTGGCTATTTAATTAACTATTTAATATCAATTTAATTTACATATTAAAATAAAATATTGTTGATTTTACAATACCGTAAAACGGGGTTACTTTGGGAAAATTTGGGGATACTTTGATAGATTTAAAATGGCTATAAAAACGCAAATATGCATAGTGTGATTGAGCAAATGTAGTAAAAGGTTAGGTCATTGGTGAAGATAGGTATTGCATTGCCTCAGATAGTAAAAAAAAGGATATGGCGTAAAAACACTTTTCCAAAAGTAGCCCACCTGCATTTGAAAGTAACCCCGTTCTACTGCACCTAAGATATTTTGCTTAAGAGGCCTTATTCCTTTTAAAATGCTGATGGTTTTTCTCAACATATTTGATGTTACTACCCAGAACGCCCTATTGGGATTTAAAGGTATATATTTGAAACCTACAGTTTGAATTTTTCATTGATAATTTTTGTTTCAAAAACTACTCGAAATTGGCAAAATTCATGCGGAATATTAGTTATTTCAATTAATTTTCGACTGCACCCAATGAAAGCATGAAATAGCGATGTTTCTACCTAGAACTCGGGGAAAAGTATTATTCACTTTAAAAAGTTGGTTGAAGTTATTAATATATTCTTCATAAATGAAAAAATACATTTTAAAAGGAATAAGGCCTCTTAAGATCCCATGATATTATTATTTAGCATTGAGATATGGCTTGTTATTGACGCGTATTATACTTGCAATTTCATTGCCATGCGTGTATTTATATTAGTTACGATTGTTTATTTTTGTACTTCGCATAAACTAAAATTTGTTTTGTTCACTACCGTGATGAGAACGAGAAACGATTTTTGCCAAGTACTGTAAAAGTACGCGGACACTAGTCAGTGCAATACAAATTTCATACAAAAATAAAAAGGACGGGTTGCATTGCACTCCGGGAGTGCCGGCAGAAGTGAAAACTCCGATTTTATTATATCTCACTGACACTTGATTTCTATTTTAATCTCTATTTCTTACTAATGTAAGTTTATGATTACGCTTCACCATCTGTCACTTACAACATTTTGGTGTTCGGTGAACATACATAAAAAAAAAACCGGCCAAGTGCGAGTCGGACTCGCGCACCGAGGGTTCCGTACAAACACTTTCCATCCCTAAGTGGTTAAGTTAAGTTTGCACCTGGTATGTATAGCGCCCCATATAAATTAGGTGCAAAGTTAGGTATTAAAAAAAAAATTTATGGATTTCGTAATTATTCCTTTATCTATGCTATAAGACGTTGCTTCGTACCAAATTTCAAGATTCTGAGTTCACGGGAAGCACCCTGTAGGTTTTGATTCCCTTGCAAGTGTCGAAAATTTGCGGCATAAACGGCTGTATCTTTTGATTGCGTTGGCTTAGAAGTTTGATTTTTTCACAGCTTCAAGGGACAGTAGACCTGAGTAATTGATATAAATTTCAGCTTCATACCTCCACGCGTTCCTGAGAAAAAGGGTCTTGACAGACGGACGGACGGACGGACAGACGGACAACAAAGTGATCCTATAAGGGTTCCGTTTTTTCCTTTTGAGGTACGGAACCCTAAAAATGGGCAAGTGCGAGTCCGACTCGCGCATGAAGGGTTTCGTACCATAAAACAAGTTTGTTGTATGGGAGACCTGAAGACGACATCAGGGATAGGGCGAAGTGGAGGAGGAAGATAAGGAAGGCTGACCCCACCACCATGTGGGATACATAGTCGGGAAGAGAGAGAGTTGTATGGGAGACCTCCTAAAATATTTATTTTATTTTATTTTTAGTATTTGTTGTTATAGCGACAATAGAAATAGAATAGAATAGAATAGAAATGTTTTATTTGCTAGAATACTACAACACATGTGGTACAAGATCTAATGGTACATAGGTTAGTAAAGTATTCTGTCGTCGAACGACATGCAAAATTGTGTTTATACAACATAAGTAGGTACAGTCATGGGAACAGCATGCAAAAAGATTATTATGTTATTATTTATACACTAAAAGTTAATCATTTTAGGGCTAATATAATCATTAAATTAATTAATAAATAAAGTCAATCATTCAGTCTTATATTCTAAAAATTCTTTTAAGCTATAGAAACAATGTTCTGCGAGCCATCTGTTAATTTCTCTTAAATATTTATTATACTCCATTTGCCTGATATATTCTGGGATATTGTTGTATATGATTATGCACATATTATAAGCTTAGAATATAATTTAGAATATAATTTGTACGCGTTTTTATGAATTTCTTAAATAAGATTTATTGACAAAGAATTTAATTAATTAAATGACCTCTCTCAAAGCCTGAGATACAGGATTTTCCTAGTTCAGGCACAAGAATTAAGTGTGTTCTGTGTAGATGTAAGACTTTTTATGCTAATTGTAATTCTTATGTGTTTTTATTAATAAAGATTTATTATTATTATTATAAGCATTTTTACTATAAATAGCACAACGACACGGAGGTTGATACAGTAAACTCTTGTACTGCGATCTCTGTTTGCCTACAAAAACATCCGACCTATTTTTAAAGAAATCTGGGTGTTCCTTGACAAATAAGCATACTTTCTTAATGTAAATGCAAGGTAGTGGCAGAATCTTCAGTTGTTTAAAGATTGGCCTGCAGCTATCAGTGTGCGAGATATTAGCTATTGCACGAACACATTTTTTTTGTCTTACAAAAGCCCTGAAATACATCATCTGTGAAAATTTCAACTGTCTAGCTATCACCGTTCTTGAGATACAGCCTGGTGACAGACAGACGGACGGACGGACGGACGGACGGACAGCGAAGTCTCAGTAATAGGGTCCCGTTTTTACCCTTTGGGTACGGAACCCTAAAAAAATACACACAGTCGAAAGAATACAAGAAGTCGGTTAAAAATAATGGTACATAATACAAACAATGCGTGATTTTCAAACCATTAGAAATTCAAATCATTATTAAATTAAATAGATTAGTTACTTTAAGCATTTTATGCGCATTTCAATAGCCTTTTACACAGGTGCCACCGATAGCTAAGCACGGCCCAAAATATCAATAGAGCTGTAGATAAACGATTTAAACGAACTTCCTGCCGATGCGCAACGTGTCCAGCGGGCCTATGATGGTTGCGTTTATCACGGGATAAATAAGTGATAACGCTTTTGTCAATATTTCCTAAGATGGTTGCACGGTAAACTGACATTCTGACGTGACATCACGAGATATATGATATATGCATAAATTTCCTACGATGGTCGTCCACTTTCTAATTCTAATTTTAAAATATGGCTTCCATCAGTTAATGATGATTTCGCCAATTTCAAGTTTGCTCGTAGAGCTTGCCGTTGTTCGGTGAGGTTTTGCTTTTTGTAAAGTGATAGCGATTTACAAAAAACCACGCGGACTACCGGGCCTTGACCCAGGAAGGGCTATGAACGCTTCAAGTTGAATTCTTCATTAGCTATTCACTCATACGTTAGATCACTGCACAATACGCTATCAATACTACACATTGAACAACAAAAATGAATAAATAATGGACAACGCAACTTAAACGCATGCGGCCATCTTAAGACACGAACCGGAAGTCCGTCGTCCACTTTATAACAAAGCATCCAACTTTGACAGCCCGGTATACATAGGTTACCGTCGTGTTAACGCTATGATGGTTGCGTTTATCACACGATAGATGAACGTCAAAGTATTTATCCATAAAACGATGGTCGCACGTGACATAGATAAATCCAAGATAAATCATCAAATTTCCTACGATGGTTGTCCATTTTATGTCACATGTCAATGTCAAAGCGTGATAATCTGACTGAAAATTGATTTAGTTTGTCGTCCGGTTTGTGACTTAAGATGGCCGCATGCCTTTAAGTTTAGTTGTTCGTTATTTATTCATTTTGGTTGTTCAATGTGTAGTATTGATAGCCTATTGTGCAGTGAACTAACGTATGAGTGAATGGTTAATGAAGAATTAAACTTGAAGCGTACATAGCCCTTCTTGGGTCAAGGCCCGGTAGACCGCGTGGTTTTTTGTAAATCGCTATCAATTTACAAAAAGCAAAACCTCACCGAACAACGGCATGCTCTACGAGCAAACTTGAAATTGGCGAAATCATCATTAACCTGATGGAAGCCATATTTTAAAATTAGAAATAGATTTAGTTTGTCGTCGAGCTAATAAGGTGGTGACAAAGGAAGTTTAATATGAAATCTTCACTTTTTAAGAAAACCAAGCGTGAGTATTGATTATTTCAATGAATATAACATTAATTACTTGCTAAATTGTTATTATATTACTCATTTGTCACTAATTACTTGCAGAATGGCCCGCTGTGACTATCATCAAGTCGCAGTATAATTATGCAGAGAAGCTTAGAAGATGTAGAAGAAAAATACACCGTATCACCATAATGGACTTCTGCAACCCTTTCGGATTTCCTGACGATGAATTTCGTCACATTACAGACTTGGATCGCGTGAGAAGAAGATGGCACTTATGTAATGATCTCGAGATGGATCTACGTACTGTCTCTGTCTGCTTATATAGCGGCAGACACTTGAGAATAATAAATATTTATTTCTGTTATTTTTTGTGTTATTATTTTATTTCTCAAAGACGTTGTCACATGAGCGACAAAGCAAATGTTGCTTTGCAGTGGACGACATATAGCTATATGTATAGCTAGCACGGTGTCGATACTACGTATCTTACGTCTTCCATCCATACATCGGCGTCTTGCCAGGCGTCACCGCGGAGGCTGGTGCACAACGCAATCTCATCGCCGCGCTACCCACTTTTGACTGTAGATATTACAGATTTAGGAATCCCTTTGCTTGGCAGCCGACGCACATACATATTACCAACACTCACCCACTGCTTGCCATTTGCTTAGGGTAAGGTTTGCACAGTAACTTTATTATTTTGCTCGTAAAGTATATCTCTTCTGGCGGATGGAAAAATTAAAAAAAAACCATAAATATAAAGTGTTGTTTATTCAGACTAATCATTATGTGATGTGAAGAGTAAAAGATGTGTTCGTTGCTTGAGTATAAGGTTTATTGTGTGTCAAATTATCATACAATACATTTATATATCATCTACATGAAGAGAGTGTGTGTGTACATATACGCACACTACACCTCCCATCTTGAAGAAAAAAAAAATAGATTAACCGTAGTTAATCTAATTTTTTTTTTATACCTTTAACTGAAATTATAAAAACAAGTATGAGTTGCACAATGGCAAAATGTTGTTTTTTTTTTTTAACAGGTTACAATATCAATGAAAAAATAACACAATAAAAATACACCATTCTTATAAAAAACACACAAATGATAAAATAAATGCTGGTCAGCAGTATCTAATACATAGTACTCTCTGGTAATTTTAAAATGATAGGTAATAAATCAATGTTCTTTTACGTTACTTACAATGACATAGTACTGTGATACTGGGCGAGTAAACGGTATAATGTATCATACAGTATACATTTTTATTGTTATTAAGTTCCTCTATAGTGAGAACATTTATAAATGTCGAATACATGTTTTATCTATAAAGTAAATTAGGGGAACCAGGGGTAATGGGGGCCAGCGGGTAATAGGAGCGGTGCGACTAGAGACAAAACTATAGCTCATATTCACTCATTTACCGCTCGGTCGTTTTCATCACATTGCGGCCGTGTTCCCCTGGCTCGCTCAGCTCGCCAGTGCCACGCATTATTTTACCACGGACGCTTATCGGTTTTTTGCTCCGCGCTTATAAAAAATACGATATTTCAACGGCCAGCTTAAGTTGAAGTAATATGTTTGTTATAATGAAACCTGTTTTATTTAATAGCTAATGTTATCAATTTTGGGTATCTATTTATATCATTTCATTACAAGCTAGATTCGGAATATTATTTTATGAAATTTCAAGATGGTAATAGTCGGGTAATCAGAGCTTATTACATTATTAGGCTATTATTGTTTGGATCCTTAAAGTTAATTAATTTACGCATACGTTTATTTTAATATTTATATGAATATGAGATTTTAGGCTGACATTTAATGTTTTGAGGGTGACTCAATAATTAAGTAGCTCCCATTACACATATGTGTATCTATAGGCTCTCATTTCCCGCAAATTCGGGTAATGGGAGCGATTCTGTTTTTTTGAAAAAAGTTTATCTGTCGCCAAATGCCTGATAATGTAACGGTGATGCTGTAATTAAATGATATTCAAATAAGTAAGGATTTAGTTTCTATTAAAAAGATCCAAAAATACCCATACATTTGCCTTATATTGAACTTTTGCCTTAGTAGGCTCCAATTCCCCCACGCTCCCCTACTATGAACTAATCTCGCTTTTTCCGTTACTGTTGAATAATTGATAAAAGAAGAAAATTATTGAACACAATTTAAACAGCTTTTGAAAAGAAAAATACTACAAATTTTATTGTAAAATGTGTTTGATATTTTTTTTAAATTTTTCACATACTAAGTAATTTTACTATGACGGTGTTCCATACAATGTTCACAAAACCAAAAAAATTGTATAATCTTACATGGTACATTCAGCGAGCTAAATATTTCAATTATATATTACTATACTATATTATATACTAAAGAAAACTTATACAAATTTTAAAACTCAAATTACATGCAGTAAACATTAAATCTACATTACGCCCACTATGATGACGTAATAACCTAGCCTTAGGTTCTATTCTAAATGTTACTTTAAGACTAACATTTCTTTAACAATTGTTTTTCTACTTTCTTCAATTCAGTGTATTTTATGCTAGCAATGTCATAATCCGATTAAATTCGTACGTACTTTCATCTATTACACAATTCATAGGTACCTATATATTTGTCGTTTTTTTTCTGAAATTTACTTCATTCTTAAGTATTTGTCACAGCTGTTATTATTCTCTCGTTTTCTTTAAAGTCATTACTTATTTATTCCTCATTTATTATTATATTTAGCGTGCAACTTTGGCAACACTATCAAGCACCAAGGTACACAGCACATTATTTAAATTGCGGCCGGCTTTATAATATTTATTAAATTGTTCAGGATACAAGGATTTTTTTATTTAAGTGCGCGCACACATACTTCATATCATTTATTTATTCACATCAGGCATTTCTTTTAACACGTCCATATACAATATCACTCCATGTGTCCAAGATTCGTCACAATCGATACTCGATCAAATCATGATCCGAAGGCAAGGATTCCGTGCCTGCCCTGTATCCTGGTGTACCTTGCTAAACATTCAGTCATAGATATACCTACTCGCTCAACTGCGCCTCTCGGGTCGCCGAAGATAACGATTGGCATTCATCATATTACCTTATAAATTCTCCATAAACCTTCTCTTTTAAAAAAAAAACATTCATATTTTCTTACAAAGAACTCGCACCTCATGAAAACTTCAGCATATAAAAATTTCAATAACTCTTAGTTGATCAGGCTAATTGCTCGTTGAAAAACTTATTTGCCGTAGCTTTCCCAAACACTAGGTTAAAAACACTTTCGAACATCCTATATCCTTTTCCTAAATCAATTTGCATATTCGTATTCAACTACCTGTTTTCTAAGTACTAAACATTTTCCTTTCTAAAACGTTTCATACACAATCAAATTCCAAACATTTACGAAACTTCAAACCAATAAAATCCAACACTAAAACTTAATCGAAGCTTACTTATTCATTCTAATACTATTGCTGTAACTGACAAATTCCTTCTTTATCGTTATATTTTTATTTAGTTACTTTTATCATATTAATAAATCTTGTAAATTTTTATTATTTTAATAATCTCTGCATTATAAACTCTCACTCGTTTATATCACTTCGTTATCTCTCATTATTTTTGTCAAGTCCGTGTATAACATGTTTTCATATCCAAAATTAGCGCATTTTTCATACTACATCTCCTACCTTTTCTCTACTATAATCCCTAAATTAGTTATGTATGACCTATGATGGCCAAAAGACGACACACATCTGCAGAGTAAATGCAAAAGCATCTAAACCCAGAAAAATTTCAAAGTTAAAGCGTAAAAACTGTAAAGTATTCTGTTCATAAAAATCAACTCATTACGATGTAAATTTAAATCATCTAAAACAGTGCACAAAGCTTCACATTGACTCAGTAATTTGATATGAAATAACAGACGATTGCATACCTTTCCTTTTATGATGACTATTGAAATTGTCGTGCCTTATTAGCGTCTGAGTTACGAAGAAATGATATAAATGGTTTGCGTGATTTATAATATTAATTTGTTAAAATGAATACCTTAGCTTTTTATGATACAATTATTGAAAGTTAAAACTACTATATTATATACTTTCAAAAAATTCTTCATCAAGCGGCATAAACTTCGTACAAACCAAATTATTTGCTTATAAATTTTAACACAGATAATGGATACGGTGCCCATTATTATTAATACAAAATTATTTTATACGACACGATAAGTAAATTATTATTGTCAGTAATCAAAAAAAAATTTATGATAATTTCTTCAGCATAATTACGTTGCTATTATTTTTCGACGTCCTGCTTTACTCCAAACATGTCCTGATGATGCTGCCCTTCCTCACGACACGAACAACTCCCTGCAGCAACCATCACTCCATCACCGATTCCGATATAGATACTTTAGTTATTTTATTATAGATTTATAGATTTTATTAAAATTCGAGTTCTTGCACTGTGCTGTAATGTTTTTTCTTTCCGGGACACATTTTGTTTTTATACATTTTCACGTTTTCACAAAGTTCTGCTGTTTTCAATAATAATTTTGAAGTCTTTTTTCGTAGTCCAGATTTAGATATATATATTAAATATGTATTAAAACACACAAAGAAGAAAAGTTCCGGTTACCGAATTTCATAGTTCAATTATTCACTGGTTTCACCGTCACCAACTGTTTTTGTTTTAATCACTAATATTATTTTTTAAGTTAATGGTCCTTGACTGGTGGCGCAGCGCGCCGCCAGTGCAGCACAAGGCCGCACTGGCAGGATCGCCATGTGATGTGAAGAGTAAAAGATGTGTTCGTTGCTTGAGTATAAGGTTTATTGTGTGTCAAATTATCATACAATACATTTATATATCATCTACATGAAGAGATTGTGTGTGTACATATACGCACACTACACAGGCATAAATGGGTGACTATCAATAAGAATTCACTAAGTAATTTTAAATTTAAAGGTTATTTCTATTTAGTAGTAGTAGTGATTATTTCATGAAGGCTTAACATTTCGACTTGGTTTTTGTTTAAAATTATGCCTAGGCCATTCACTAATTTATTAAATTTTTGGCATTAATTAAACAAAAGACTGTTAAAGCTTCCATATATAACTATATATAGTTAATTTTAATCATAAATTTTAATCAATAATAACCTTGTTCTCGGTTTAGAATGGTAATAGCTTCCAAAGCATGTGTGACTAACGAAAGGTAGGTACTATAAGCATTCTTCCATTATTAATGGAGAGACTGTTGATCTTAAGTATTGTTATTGGCTTAATATTATATATTTATTATGGGTCAAAAAAAAAAATAAAAAAAAATAACATATTACCTATATGATTAAAGTACAATAAAACTAAACTAAACAAGAAAACACTAAAATTAAACAATCTAAAAATGGCCCCTGCGGCATAGTGCCGAAGATGCTGGCGGCATTTCCTCGCTGAATCGCCAAACTGATTCTTTGAACGAGGAAACCGCCAGCTCTTCGGTCACCAGTACCATTAATAAGCCTCTTCGAGATATCTTAAATATTCTCTATATAATATATACAATGTTTTTACTATAAATAAATAAAATAAATATCAGACAACCTCACACGAATTGATCTGGTCCCAAATTAAGCTCAAGAAGGCTTGTGTTATGGGTTCTAGACGACGATACACATACTTATATAGATAAATATATACTTAAATATATAGAACAACCATGACCCAAGCACAAATATTCGAGTTTATCACACAAATATTTGCCCTGGCCGGGATTCGAACCCCGGAAGAATCCTCAATTTACTTAATTCACAAAGCAGGTCAGTACCGATGTTTCGTTTATAACAATTTATGTTTAAGAAATTATGGATACATGTACTTGCTTCTCTGTATAATAAAAAAAAAAGTTCTGTAGGATATTGTAGGTTATTGTTTTTTAATCTTTTATATTTGTAATGATATAGGCATCCTAGTAAGGACATTATTCTGAGATTTCACATGACGTCATCGATAGCGATTATGTACATGTATTTCGTGTGCCCCGTCAACTGTCGGCGTAGCGCAGTGGTCTGACCGTCGGGTGCTGTGCATTAGTGCGCAGGTTCGTATCCTGCGACGCAATTATTATTTTGCATTTGGATTTCGAATATTATTTCGTTTGGTATTCCTTTGGTACGGGTGCAGCATGATTTGCATAATTCGACTGGAAAGGAATGTCGAACCACCGACACTAATTAAAATCATTCTGTTCGTATACTTCACCGAGAGTGGAGTCTAGAAACTTATTTGAAAATGTAAATAGAAAGAAAGGGCCGTTAATAGTTGTGTGGCTAGACCAATGTTTTGGTCATTTTGTGTATGTGAGGATTTTTCATAAAAGGGGTAAGTTTAGACTGTAACAAGTAGTTTAGGCTAGGTTGTTTAAGAATAAAACAGCTAATCTAGTTTTCATGTTATTTCATGTATGTATTGTGTTTGCTTTTAGCCTAAGGAACTGCCCTTTTAATATATCTCACAGAATAGAGATAGGTCGTGCTACGGAACTGTACAATAATAAATAGTTGCTTACAAGCTAGCCGGTGGCAACTCAGGAAAGGCAGGGTTCCTAGGAAACAAAACACCTCCTGGCGCTCAACATTAGTTAAGATTAGTTTAGTTATTCAATACATAATTGTTTTAGAGTTTTATCTTGTTTTACTACTTTTCCTCGCAACCCGTGACAAATTGACGCCCAACGGTAAAAGTTAGGGGTTAGCGAGTATTTTAGTGTTTCTTTGTTGTTTTTGGCCGTTAACACGGTTTGTGTTTAAGTTTTTTTTCTCCCTTGCAATTTGTCTGCAATTGCAGGGTTGTATAAAAGTTGTATATGACAATAATTATGTGTCTTAGGAAATAGTTTTATTTTTTTTAATAATAGATACAGTGTTGTTAATTGTCTACTACGTTTATGAAACTATATTATTTGTGTTTCCGAAGGCCTGATTGTTTTTTTTTTGTACTTACATTTTTTATGTTCATTTTAGTTTGTTTATCATTCACGTTGGTTTCGAGCAATTTATCTTAATTTATTGATTTTTAAGTTTAATTTTGTATAAAGATTTTCGATAATAGTTGGTGTCGTGGTTGGATAGTCTGAAACCCAGCTCAAAATGGATCCTAATTACTTACTAAAGGATGAATTAGAATTTGAACTCGCTAGTCGAGGGGTTGCACTTAAGAGTGCCGTACCAGTGCTAAAGAAAGTACTAAAGGAATTAATTTTAGATGATCAGTCGGACGAGTCGGGTCAAGATAAAAGGTCGTTGTTGCGATTAACCGGTGCAAATATTAAAGTCGAGTTAGAATTGTGTTCTGCTAAGCTGGATATTCTATCCAATTACATTTCGGAAATTGTAGGCAAACCTGACAGAACTTTATTTAGGCGGCTGGTGTCGAGGTTGTATCATGTGCGTAACAGACTCAACTGGGTTAATAGTACAGAGATGGCTGAAGACGAGGTTCTATTAAACACTGCCTTGTCCCATAAATGTAATTCGTTATTGGAAAGTTTAGAGGGTCAGGACGATGTAGTGGATGAGGATAAATTATCTTCAGAGGACAAACGTACTTTGCACGAGACTCTAGGAGATATAGGATTGAAGATCATTAAAAAGTTGGAACCTCAGACGGTTATGTCCCATGTTGTAAAAGTTGGAACCTCAGAACGTGTAGGCATTGATGATAAAGATTTAGTGGTGGAACAGGCAACTAAGAGCCGGCAGCAAATTTTTTTCCGAACATCAACAGTTGATGAAGATTTTGTGCACCGAAAACTAGTGCCAATTAGTCAATGGGGTGTGAAATTTTCAGGAAGTGGGGGTATTAGTGTGAATGCATTCATCGAAAGGGTAGTCGAGCTCAAAGAGGCTAGAAATGCTACAGATCTAGATTTATGGCGCTACGCCATTGATTTTTTTGAGGGAGAAGCATTAATATGGTTTAGAGCAAATAAGGAGTATGCTTCAAATTGGACAGACTTAGTCACCCTCTTAAAAAGGACGTTCCAGGCACCGTTCTATCAAGAGGAGTTGTTGGCAGAAATAAAGTTGCGAACACAGGGTAGAGCTGAATCTGTGACACTTTTCATTGCCGTTATGCAAAATATGTTTAATAGGCTACCTAAAAAGATATCAGAACATGAAAAAATTTCAATAATTCTAAAAAATCTTCAGCCATACTACCAAAGAGCTGTATGTCGGGATGAGTTTTACTCAATAGTAGAGTTGGTAAACGTTCTGAGGATCGTAGAGCGTACTAAGGTTAATTGCGACAATTTTGAAGAACCTAAAACCTGTAAGACTGCACTGGAACCAGATCTAGCTTATAAGTGTAACCAACGGGTCACCCATTTGGATGACAGTTGTGAGGTGGCAGAGGTTAGAGACGCTCGAGCTAACAATACAAGACGTTGCTGGAATTGCCGAGAAAATGGGCACTTGTTTAGAGAGTGCACCTTACCAAAGCAACGACTGTTTTGCTTCCGCTGTGGAAAATTTGGTGTGACTTCTAAGATTGTCTCTGTAAGGGAAACGCAGTAGGGGGAAGTTCAGACACTGCCCAGTAGATTTCCCCCTTTCTCAGTTTAATGAAGAGTGGCAGGAATGGTTAAAGGTTATAGAGGTTTTCTTTTCAGGCGGTCAGGATGAAATATGTCCTCTTCGGGTAAGTAAGAAAAATGACAACAGATCATATATAGTTATAGACGTACTCGGTCATCACGTGGTAGGACTGTTAGATTCAGGCGCAAATCGCACTGTGGTTAATGCACAGTTTGCAGAAATTCTTAGCACGTTAGGTCTCAAACCTACTGCAGTTAAGCCTATTAGCATAGCTACAGCTGACGGGGTAAGCCATGACATTAAGGAAATAATAGATATGCCCGTCAGTTTTGATAACCAATTTAAGGTTATTCCCGTTATGGTTATGTCAGGGTTAAATCAGCAATTGATTCTTGGGAAGGATTTCTTTGACGAATTTGGGATTGATTAACAATTTAAAAGTGAAATGTCGTTTGGTTAAGTGCAAGTTAATTCATTATCACAGGATAAACCACCAGCGGTCATATGTAGAAACTCGTTAAGTTTGGAACAAGAAAAAAGATTGTGTCAGTTAGTGACAGAGATGAAGGAGACCATTGGCATAGGGCTAGGTAGGACTTCGATATTGAGACATAAAATAGATACAAGCGAATGTAGCCCAATTCATCAAAAACAATTCAACTTTTCACCTATCATTAAAGAGGCCATATAGGTAAGGAATTAGATGACATGCTGAGTAAGGACGTGGTAGAGCCGTCATTTAGTTCGTGGTGTTCGCCCGTTCTTATCGTAAAAAAGCCTAATGGTGATAACAGGCTTTGTTTGGACAGTAGACAACTCAACAAGGTTACTAAACGAGACACTTATCCACTTCCTAGAGTGTCCAATATTATCGACAATTTGCGCAATGCCAGATTTTTAAGCACGATAGATCTGAAATCTGCATTTTGGCAGATTGAGCTTGAGGAAAGTAGCAAGGAAAAGACAGCGTTTGCAATACCAGGTAGAGGATTATTCCACTTCAAGGTCATGCCATTTGGACTTTTCAATGCATCACAGACACAGCAGCGATTGATGGACATACTTTTTCAGTCAAATGAAGATAAAATTTGGGCATATCTTGATGACATTGTCATATGTTCCGCAAACTATGAAGAACATCTTGAGTTACTACGGAAAGTCATGGAGGTACTGAGGGAGGCCAATTTAACTATAAACATAGATGTGTCAGTTTGCGAGATCGAGTTTACGTTATTTAGGATACATTATTGATAAAGATGGTTTAAGGACAGATCCTAACAAGGTGGAAGCAATCCTAAATTTTCCGAGGCCCAGCAACTTCACAGAGCTGAAGCGGTTTATTGGACTGGCAAGTTGGTACCGAAGGTTCGTAGAAAACTTCTCAATTGTCGCAGCACCGCTGCATGACTTGACCAAAGGTAAAAAACAAAAAAAGTTTAAGTGGACAGATAAAGCCGAAACCTCATTTCTTAAGCTAAAGACACTATTGACGACCACGCCAGTCATGACCTGTCCCGATTTCACAAAACCTTTTATAATTCAGTGCGACGCGTCAAACAATGGTATTGGAGCAGTCTTATGCCAAAAAATAGAGAACGTAGAACAGCCAGTAGCATACTTAAGCAGAAAGCTGAACGACCGGGAAAGTAGATATTCAACTTCAGAAAGAGAGCTTCTAAGTATAGTACACGCCATAGAGAAGTTTAGACCATTTATTGATGGAGCGCATTTTACAGTGGTAACGGATCACAGTGCCCTTCAGTGGCTACATAAGATGAAAGATCCTCACGGAAGACTAGCTCGGTGGGCAATGAAACTTCAGCAATTTAGCTTTGATATCATACATAGGCCGGGAAAATGTCATACTGTCCCTGATGCACTGTCTAGAATTAACACTGCCAACATTGAGGTAAATACTGTGGAAATATTAGAACAGCATAAGGATGAGTGGTACAAACAGAAGGTATCAGATATATTAACTCAAAGGAAGACTTCTGATTGGGCGGTTCATGAAGGATTACTGCTAAAAAAAAGTATACTTAAAACAGTTTCCTAATAAGCAGAACGTGTGGAAGTTGTACATACCAAAGCCACTTAGATGTCAAGTTATGCATGAATGTCACGACGATTTCACAGCAGGTCATTTTGGGGTCCGCAAGACATATTTTAGGATTAGGCAAAAATATTTTTGGCAGAATATGTTAAGGGATGTAAAGCAATATGTCAAAAACTGCGATAGTTGTGCCAGACATAAGGTATCGCAACAAGTGCCTTTAGGACAAATGGGTGCACATAGGGATGTCTCCGAGCCATGGCAAATCATTACGCTAGACTTAATGGGACCGTACCCAAAGAGCAAAAGTGGCAACACGATGCTATTAGTGATTACGTGCTGGTTTAGTAAATTCACTTTATTATTTCTGCTGAGAACGGGTAAAGCAGATACAATTTGTGACATTGTAAAGAACCAGTTTTTGCTATATGGAGCTCCGCAAGTAATTATCTGTGATAATGGCAAACAATTTGTCTCCAGCTCATTTAAGGAATTGGCACAGGAAGTTAGGTGTAAAATCTGGTATACGCCTAATTACCATCCCCAGAGCAACCCAACCGAGCGAGTCAACAGAGTAGTCGGCACTATGATTTCTACATATACAACCACTAAGAAACATAATGAATGGGATATACATCTGCATGAAATTGGGCACGCCATTAGATCAGCTGTTCACGAGACCACGGGTTATACACCATCATATTTGTTTCTTGGAAGGGAAGCCACGGTGCCTTATTTCAAATTTGCTACAGTAAACGTAATAGGTTCAGATGCAGAACACAACCTTCAGGTTAATGTAACAAACTGTGTAGAAAATTTAGATCATAGGAAAATTATATTAAAGGAGGTGCACGCTAGGTTAAAACAGTCCCATGAGAAGAACTCTAAACATTATAATACCAAACGGAGACCTTGTAACCTCCTGGTGGGAGATATAGTTTGGAAAAGAACGAAATACCTTTCCAACGCTGGTACTAAGTTCAAAGCCAAATTGGCACCAAAGTTTGAAAAGGCTATAATTACCGATAGGCTTTCTGATGAAGTGTTCCGTTTAAATAATGCGTACGGGAAAAATATAGGCGTCTGGCATGCCAAGGACCTTAAGCCGTACCATACATAAAAAAAAACCCAAGGTTTTTTTTTTCGAAGGAGGAGGCATGAAATGATATAGGCATCCTAGTAAGGACATTATTCTGAGATTTCACATGACGTCATCGATAGCGATTATGTACATGTATTTCGTGTGCCCCGTCAACTGTCGGCGTAGCGCAGTAGTCTGACCGTCGGGTGCTGTGCATTAGTGCGCAGGTTCGTATCCTGCGACGCAATTATAATTTTGCATTTGGATTTCGAATATTATTTCGTTTGGTATTCCTTTGGTACGGGTGCAGCATGATTTGCATAATTCGACTGGAAAGGAATGTCGAACCACCGACACTAATTAAAATCATTCTGTTCGTATACTTCACCGAGAGTGGAGTCTAGAAACTTATTTGAAAATGTAAATAGAAAGAAAGGGCCGTTAATAGTTGTGTGGCTAGACCAATGTTTTGGTCATTTTGTGTATGTGAGGATTTTTCATAAAAGGGGTAAGTTTAGACTGTAACAAGTAGTTTAGGCTAGGTTGTTTAAGAATAAAACAGCTAATCTAGTTTTCATGTTATTTCATGTATGTATTGTGTTTGCTTTTAGCCTAAGGAACTGCCCTTTTAATATATCTCACAGAATAGAGATAGGTCGTGCTACGGAACTGTACAATAATAAATAGTTGCTTACAAGCTAGCCGGTGGCAACTCAGGAAAGGCAGGGTTCCTAGGAAACAAAACACCTCCTGGCGCTCAACATTAGTTAAGATTAGTTTAGTTATTCAATACATAATTGTTTTAGAGTTTTATCTTGTTTTACTACTTTTCCTCGCAACCCGTGACATATTCTCTGTGTTGAATATAGGCGTGGTGTTCTTCTTTAGAGCTGCTTATGTAAGTTTTTAAGCAGCTCTCGCAGTTAATTGTTATTGAAATTTTTCTACATAGATACCCTGCGGTATAAGCGGAACACTGGACCTTCATTTTTTCTAACATGCCTTCATTTTTTATTTCTAAGTTAGACCCACTTTGACGACCCTGTGAAGTGGATGAGTGAGAGTTAATGTAGGGACGTTTGTTTTCTTTATCTGTATCATATTCATCTAGTTCAAAGAGAAAACTTACGTCTAATAATGTATCTCCGTTGTCCACTTCACAGTTGGCAAATTTAGAATGAGGGCTCAGAAAATTTGAAAGAAGTAATGATTTAAAGGTATATATGAAACTATTTGCATTTGGTTTTACATTTCTGTAGTTGAGAGCCCTCACTCTTCCAAAAAAGTTTTCCAGTGGGTCCTGGTTACTGAAATAATAATGAAATAATGAACTTTATTCTGCAAGTAGGCCACAAGGGCACTTTTACATGTCTGAGTCTACCGGCATTTCACAAGAGGAGACCACTGTTGAGAAGAAACGCCGAAAGAAACTCAACAGTCAGTCATTTTTTCAGAAAGCATAAGTACTTAATAATTACAATGATATGAACTTAACTATACGTAGTTCTACAAGAAAACATATTAAAAGTGTATTTTAAGACATAAGTGAGGAAAAGTGTAAGAATAAAATAGAAACTACAAGAAAGCCTGACGGTTTATCACAATTTATGTACGTTTGATATGCTTTCTTATTAGAACTGTGTCCCTTAAACTAGTTAGGTACAATCTAAGAAGGAGTCAGCTACGCGTTTTCTGGTTCAGGCCATGCATTTTTGTCTGTCAGATAGTCCTCTACTGTATAATATGCTTTTGACATTAGAGATTTTTTTAAATAATTTTTGAGAGATGGAAAGGCTTATTTTAAAACATGATCAGGTAACTTGTTATAAAAATGAATACATTGGCCTAAAAATGATTTACTTACTTTACGAACACGAAACTTTCTAATAGCAATTTTATTTTTATTTCTAGTGTTAAAACTGTGGACATCGGAATTTTTTGTAAATGAATCTAGGTTTCTAATAACATACATAATATTCTCATAAATATATTGGGACGCTACAGTTAAGATGTTTATATCTTTGAAAATGTCTCTCAAGGAGTCACGAGAATTTAGGTTATATATAGAACGAATGGCTCTTTTTTGTAGCACAAATATAGTCTGAATGTCAGCTGAAACACTATGAAAATAACTATGATAAACTAAGCGAGCTGTATCAACATTACTCAATTGTCTGATTTTCCTAACGGCGTACGCCGCTGAACTTAATTTACCTGCAAGCACTGCTATATGTGGACCCCATTGCAAATTACTGTCCAATGTTATACCTAAGAATAATGCCTTATTCACTATTTCTAAACATTCACCATTTAGTAATATAGTAGAATCTACCGCCGTAACATTCGGTAAAGCAAATCTAACACATTTAGTCTTCTTGGCATTTAATAGAAGATTTATTAGTAGTAAACCAGTTAAGTACTTTCTCTAGCTAGTGTGCCATTAATTTCCGCATAGTCGGTTGATTTCCGGTGAACCTTGAAAATTAATGATGTATCGTCAGCAAATAGTACTATATTACAAAGATCTCTATAGATGGTAAGTCATTTATATAAACCAAAAATAGAAATGGACCTAAAATAGAGCCCTGTGGCACTCCTAGCTTAACTATAGCTCCTTTGGACTGGGTTCCATTTACATCCACTGTTTGCATTCTATCACTGAGATATGAAGACATAAGGCTTAAAGCATTTGAAGACAGACCATAATGTTCTAATTTCAAAATGAGTGTTCCAGGATGAACCCAGTCGAATGCCTTAGAAAGGTCGCAGAAGATCCCAATTGCATCACAAGATTCCTCCCAGCTGTCATAAATGTGTTTAATAAGTACAGATGCTGCATCAGTCGTGGAACGTCCCCTTGTGAAACCGAACTGTTTACTAGAGAATAATTTATTTCTATTGAAGTGTCCTAGTAGATCTTTCAACATTAATTTTTCGAAAACTTTACTTAAAACAGGTAGTATAGATATCGGACGGAAATTAGTCAGATCACTCAAATCACCCGATTTAAAAAGAGGTATGACTTTACTAATTTTCATAAGATTTGGGAAAACTCCCTCTGCTATGCAACTATTGTAAATCAAAGCTAGGTAAGGCGCAATTGAATCTATGATATGATTAATTATTTTTACTGATGCTCCCCATAAATCCTCTGTTTTCTTTAAATTGAGTGATTTGAATGTTTTAATAACATCTACTGTATTTACTGGACTAAATTGAAACTCAATATCACATTTCTTACAATTAGCACAAAGTAAGGTATGGGCTTCGGACGCAGATGATTTTAAACATTTTGTGGTATTAACTGCAATGTTGGAAAAATAATCCTCGAATGCCGAGGCAACATCATGATTTGACATAGTCTGTTCCGTTTTCACTGACAATGTTGACTTGGCAATTGCGAGTTTTGGATTTACCAGTTTCTCTGTTAATAACATTCCAAATAGTTTTTACTTTGTTGTCCGACATTTTGACTTTAGAACTAATATAATTTGCTTTTGCGGCTATGCACACTTGCTTAAACAATTTTGAATAGTTCTTAACATAGTTTAAAAAATCTGCGTCCTTGTTCACTTCCTTTTCTGCATACAGTTCATAAAGCCTGGTTCTGCTTCTATGAATACCGTTAATGTTCCGAGGGTAATAATATTCCACGCCAAATTTGTCAAACAATATCTTCGATATCCTACAAAAACTTTCTAACGTTACAACCCATCCTTCAAGCGACGGTACTCGCACCATTCGAGGATTTCCTTGCCTTACAGCCAATTTGCTACTTGTATCTTCATATTGTATTTTTTTTAATTTTTCAATGGCTTCTACCCAAAAACGATGATGTGCAGAGTTTTTTTTAATAGCTTTTCTGAGCTTTCCTTTTGTGGTGCCGCCAGGGGAGCCGTTGACACTGTCGAATAGCGTGTCGAAAAACTCTATTATTTCGGCTGTAGCTTCCATGGTGTTATTTGTAGCACCAGTGTGAAGCTTGTCTGAAAGTAAAAATAAATCATTAGTAAAGTATTATTACATAAGCCCTTTAATGAAATAAAACTATGCAGGTTTCGTTATAATAAAGTTTCTCTGATGAGGACAAAGACTAATTGGTTCTTACTACCCAAATGCAAAAATGACTATAGTATGTACCTAGTTTGTTTTATGAATTTCGCATATTTAATGACATTTTTGAACTATTGCAGCGCCACCTCATTTATGTAATTTTTCGTAGTTTCCTGACACACGCAAGAACAAAGTAAATAGTTAAGTCCAAATATAGCAACTTACTAAGCGCAGCTGTATAGTTTAGCATGGCCGCCGTTCGAGAACTGAAAACTTGCGCCGCTACGCTGACCTTCATTTTTTTTATTTTGTCTGGATCAACGTGATGTGCAGTTAATTTGGGTAATGCCCTTGTGTGTCCCAATCTATTGTCTATGTCGTATATAAATTGAATATCTTTCCACGAAGCTCTCTTTCCTTCCCAAATTATGTTTTTATTGAGAAAATTGTTTCTCAACCCTTTCAGAAGATGTGGCGGGTCAAAAAATATACTTAAATTATGCCCAGCAATGTTAATTGTCCCATCTGAAACAATAAAACAAATTGACATTTTATAGGTATTTACATATCTATAACCTTGACTACGCAGGCATGATGCCCTGTTTTCAAATAATATCGTTAATTACTTTTTATTACTGATATACAGTATGAAGTTTAAAATTCAAACATATATCCTGCGAGTATGCTTCACATGACAATATAGGTAAAATGTAGATAGATATTGGCGCGACATGAAGTAACTATATATGTATTTACAAGCAATGGGCATTAAGGTGTGGTGGGGTGGTGCTCAAAAGTAGATTAAATAAAATGACATTAGATGAAAATTAATTTTAGTAATTAAGTCCTTTCTTTTCAATTATAATTGAGAAGAAAATTAATTGTAATAATTTGTTTTGTGCCACAAAGCGGAAGCGACAAAATTCCGTATACATGTACGGGTTCTAAACTGAGATAAGCATAAATAAATATAGTATTTATATTTACCATCTTTCGCTTCGTCATTACAGTTACGTGCTGTCTCCTCACGGAACTTTTTGATCGCAGTTCTAAAGGTCGATCCTTGATCGCAAACTAGTCCTAAAGGTATTAGTCCTGTTTGAGCTACTTCTGTCACAATTTGCTTTAAAATTTCCTGCATTTCGGCTGTAGATGTTGTTCCTTCACAGAAGTAGTATGATATACATTGCCGCCATGAAGAACATATGCCTGTTACCATAAACACAAGGGCATGATCACAAAACTTCATTTTTCTTTCGCCAGCCACATCCACAAATCCATGAATCAGATCTTTACGTTCGTTATATGTTAAATATGGCGTCAATGCTATTTCGTCAAATACAATCGAGCACAACTTCTGTTGTTCCGAGTGTTTCACGGTATTCCAGATATGAGAAAATATCTGTGGATTTACACCTGGTCTCATGCATATTTTTTCAGCGAGTCCATGTAAAGTCCTCTTATTGGGCAAAGCGAACATTGCTTCCAAAAGTTTGTATGCTTTTGGACTTTGCTTCATCAGCATTAGAGCCATAAGTTTTTCCTGCATTGTGAACCTTCTGGCCATTTTGTTGTTACGGCACTGCCTTAATTGCATTAACAAAGAAGTCTGTGCCTGTTTGTTGAGTAGGTCGAAATTTTTAAACAACTGCTCATTACTTGCATAGCATTTAGCTAGTGAAAGTCTTTGTTCACTTGTCTGGCCCAAACTTGATGAAGCCAAACTTCATCACATTGTTAACGAATTTTCTTTTCTTTGAACTTAATTTCTTCATAATCGTCGTCCCTGTCCGTAATTCATCGTCCCTGTAAGAAAAAATGTGTTAAAATAATTCTATGAAGATGAACTTCAATGTCATTAAGTCAGTGACACATACATATAAGTAAGATATGTGTCGACACACTCGTGCGAACTTAAATGAAAATTAAACGATTTTTTTGTACATTGTGCAAGGTTTTTGGCAGAGGGGTGGATCTTTGTTTAACTACCATTTTCTATTTATCTTATTCAATTGCTTAAGGATTAACTGAAAGAGATATCTTTTCAAGCATATTGTATTCTCTCTTTGTAATTTACTTGTTTCTTTTTGATATTTGAATAAAGTTTTACTACTCCTATAGTGCGACAAGAAAGTCTTTAAATTAAAAAGTGGCAACACTAGCGTCATCCTTTTTTTCTTGGATTGATTTTAAACGGACGAAATTACTACTACTAAACTACGTAATGCCACTATTTAATTTCATGACTTTCTTGCCAGACTGTACTACTAAATATATATAACTAGCTGTGCCCCGCGGTGTTACCCGCTCATCCCACGGGAACACTAAATTTTTTCGGGATGAAAAGTATTCCTATGTCCTTTCCCGGGTCTCAAACTATCTCCATACCAAATTTCATCTAAGTCGGTTCAGCGGTTGAAGCGTTAAGAGGTAACAGACAGACAGACAGACAGACAGACAGCCAGACAGACACATTTCGCATTTATAATATTATAGTATAGTATAATAGTATGGATTATATAGGTATACCTCGACGCTTCCGCGCTAGTTCCTTCTTTTGGGTAGAATGGGACGGAGTAGGTTCAATTTCTAAAAAACAAAACAAAAAACCTCAGTAACAAAACCAAGTCGGCAACCAAAGATTTAAACAAACATAAATAAATAATGGTATAGAATAGAATAGAATGTATTTATTTGACAGAATACCTAAGGTACAAGATGACACAGGAGGTTTGATTGTATCAGTATTCAGTCGAAAACACGACATGCAAATCATTCGGAAATTAAAAATTTCACAATACATAATCATTATACTAGGTTAATGTATTATTATAGTTAATGTTTCCAATAAATTATAATTTAACATGTACAAAAAAGGGACAACTAAAATTTACAAGTTATATTAAAACTAGCTTTTGCCCGCGACTACGTCCGCGTGGAACTTGGAAGTATAGAAGCAACCTCGTACAACACGATAGACAATACCGTCTTTACCATAAGGGCACACGGGGCCCGTGCCCAGGGCCCCCATCCTCAGGGGGCCCCGAAGGACCGACAATTTCTCTCACAGAATAAATAGTCTTACTTAGTAAAAAAATCTCATTATAATTAGATGTTTTTACTTTCCAAAGGGGCCCCAAATTGTTGTGAGCCCAAGGGCCCCAGCCTAGTTTAAGACGGCCCTGACGATAGATATCCATATCCATATCCACCTAATCACCTTAATTAATAAAAGGGATTATTAAAAGCGCTCACGGCTAGTAGTCTTCATACAAAAAATACTCGTATTGTCTTTGGCGGAATGGCGGTTCGCTTATAGAAAATGACAGCGTCCCCGTCCCCCGCGCCTCCTACCGCGATTGTGCGCTTGTCAGTGTCATTCTGTTGCTGTCTTGAAGTGTCTTATCTTGCCACTGTCAGTTACAGTTTCAAAGTTGATCGAGTGAAGTTGTGCGTTGATTAATTTCCGTAACTTATCCTCTTAACTTTTGAAACCGTAATTAGAGCTTGCAATTATGTACAATAAGTGCTGTGTTGTGAGCTGTGGCAGTAGGCGAAAGGACGTCCATTTGTATAGGTTTCCAAAATCTGAGATAGGACTCAATAAATGGTTACAGTGTGTGAATTGCGAGAGATTGCGAAGTTTGAGCTTCCAGGATCTTCGCAAGCATTTTGTGTGTGAAAAGCATTTCGAGAAGAGGTTCCTTGCCTCTAGACATGTGAGATCTCGTCTACGTGTTGGCGCGTATCCAACATTATTTACACAAAGCGAGATTGCTAGCGGTGTTCCTGTTCAAAACAACGACAACACGGGTAAGTTTCGACATTTTAAGATTTTTCATTGATTTGATACTATAGCGTATTAGCAGCTAGAACCGTGTGCTAATAAATTTCTTTCTTATGAAATACATTATTTGGAAGCGCCGAATGCCTTGGACGTTGGTGAATGTGTGAAGACAAATCAAAATACTGTTGTATAAATACTATGCTATAGTTTTGATTTGAGATGGGATGCCAAATGTTCATGTCATTTTACAAATGATCACTCTACTGCAAAGCCTGATTAATAATGATAGGACTTCTCTTAAAGCCCTGCAAGCTTTGTTCACTATAAATACATTTTATAATTTTCAGAAAATGCAATTCATATCGACCATGATTATTCCAAAAAACGACGGCATGAAGATCATTCTTACTGCAAAATTGAAGTAGCAGAGAAACGCTTAAGAAAGGAAATTGGTAAGTATCCCTTCAGGTCACTGACATGAATCATATTGTTTTTCTTTCTATGTTTTCAACACTACAAAAATACCACATGGTGGTTAAATTTTATCATATTATTTCACCTGTCTTCTATTGTGCTCTTATTGAAAATAAACATTTATTATTAGTAGTTCTTTTTTACATTCTTCATAAAAAGGTACAATACATTTCTAAACCCAAACTTTTTTTCATAAAAAAAGCCATTTTAATCATGTGGTATTTTTTTTCTGTTATTATGTAGGTAGTGAATTCATTGTTCAAGAGCCCTATTGTATTTTTGGTAAAAAAAAAAAGCATCAGATACGTATATTTGATGTTGTACTTCAGAAACGGAAAATATGTTTTCTATTATGATTAGTTATTTGCATAATAAAAATGGTCAACAGCGTCTTACTTTTTTCATTAAATTTCCAATGTTATATTTTATATGCAGTTGTATGGAATAAAATAATGAAGTCCCTAATTGACTGAACGCCACTGTATATATCCAAAATTCTGATTTCATTACTTTAACGTTGTTTCTTTAAGTGAAAACTATTTATCGATAGTCTATAAAACACTTTGGTCGGAACCTCTCAAAGTTTGATTTTTGCTATGAAGAATTCCGAACCTTGATAATGAACATTACATGCAAACTTAAATTATGTCATTTGGCATTTCATTCCTTTCAGAATTGGATGTTATGCAATCTACGCTTCATGCAGCCCAGCAAGATGTAGAACACGGTGTAACCTCTACACCTCATGCAGCCCAGCAAGATGTAGAACACGGTGTAACCTCTACACCTCATGCAGCCCAGCAAGATGTAGAACACGGTGTAACCTCTACACCTCATGCAGCCCAGCAAGATGTAGAACACGGTGTAACCTCTACACCTCATGCAGCCCAGCAAGATGTAGAACACGGTGTAACCTCTACACCTCATGCAGCCCAGCAAGATGTAGAACACGGTGTAACCTCTACACCTCATGCAGCCCAGCAAGATGTAGAACACGTTGTACCATCCAATCTACCTTCCACATCTGGCATTAACAATCTGACAGAAAAACCAATTGCCAAAGGTTAGAGATTCATCAGTGACCGATATGCCTGTTGAACTTCATATATACATTTTTGAGATAAAATAATGCAATTACATTACATTCATTCTAATCGCTTCCTTTACTGGTAGTATGTATAACGTAAAAGCTCATCCATTCACTGATTAGGATTATAATTACTTACATGAATCATTATATGACATCATTTGATTGACTATCAAATAAAAGTATATGTTTTAGTTACAGATGTGGGGTCTACTCCGAAATCATCTAAATCGTTGCTACGAAGAAAACGTGTCATTTCAAAGAAAAATACACTGACTCCACGCTGTGCAAGACTTTATCAAGAATATTTCAAGTCTAGAAAACAATTGGAATTTAGCAAAAGGGCTAAAAGAGCGATGAAGTTCTCAAAACATGAAAGTTTTGAAAAAATCACGAAAAATATTAATCCTTTAGCGAAGAAAAATATTGTGGATGCAAATAAAACAGTGCACTAAAAAAACCAAAGGACGACGGTTTACCGACGAAGAGAAACTTATTGCATTATCCATCATGAAGCAAAGCCCAAAATCTTACAGATTCCTTCATAAAATATTTATACTGCCATCAACATATACTCTCAATAAGATGGTTGCAGGGTTGATTGTTGAGGCTGGTATCAATGCTCAAATCTTAGAAGCAGTGAAACAAGAGGTAATTTTTTTCAAGTTATTTTTATTTATTTTTTAACTTATCTTACTACTATGAATGGAAATTGTTACTCGACGCCAGAACGGCTGAACGAATTTGTATGAAATTTGGCATGGAAATAGAGCATAGTCTGCATAAGCACAGGCTACTCTTAATGTCGAAAATGTTTACAGCTGTTGTGGCCTGTGGGATACATTTGTTTAAAGTGATTTAGATGCACATATAAACCTTTTCCTTCAATTGGAAACCAATGCCTTCTCAGCGAGGGCACGCGAGGGCTAATATCTTGCTATTACAGGTACCCCACAATTGGTCACACCAATTGTGGGGCGATTATTGTATAATAGGTTAAATGATATAACGCTATTTTAATCCTCTTAGAAACTTTAATTATATAGTGTAACAAATCGTTAAAAAAATGTCCTACAACATTAATGTAAAACATAACATGGTTACTTTCAGGTCATCAAATGGGAAGAAAATAAAAAATTCTGCTCTATTCTCTTTGATGAGGTAGCTTTGGAACCAGGTTTGACGTATGACAAACATAAAGATTATATAAAAGGATTTGTTGAGCTCACAGAAAGAACGAATGACTTTGTTGATCATGCTCTAGTATTCTTGCTTCGAGGTGCTATTCACAAGTGGCAGCAACCTCTGGCCTTTTATTTTTGCAAAGGGGCAACATCCGGGGTGCAGTTAAAAGTTATTATCAAACAAATAATAGCTGCCGTGTGCAATACAGGACTCTTACCAGTAGCACTTATTAGTGATCAGGGCACCGCGCATTCCAATCAGCTTTAAAGAGCCTTCAAGAAGATACACGGAGAGAACAAATCCTCGCAGGACATAAAATTGGTAAGCTTTCATTGTAATACCTACGTAATCTATTAATTCAGTGAATAAAGGATTTTGACCTTACAAACGGTCCGGTAGTTTTGAATTTTTGATATGTTGTCTAGGATGGTTAGTCAGTGTTTAAAATGCAAAATGCACAATTCCCCCCCCCCTCCGCGCCCGCCGCCATATTGAAAAAACCGGCACTCTCTTCATATTTTTGCTCATATCTTCCTTTAGGAGCATTTTAGCTAGAAGAAAGCTTGGACAATGTTATAGAGAGTTAAATTTACTACATTTTCCATTTTATAGTTTGTTTCTAGGACAGATAGTTACGGAGATATGCACATTTAAAAAAACTTAAGAAATTGCAATTTCCAACTCAAAAACAAACTTCTGGATTATATCTTCGTTTAGGAGCATTTTAGCTAGAACAGTGCTTGGGAAATTTAGTAGAGAATTAAATTTACTATAATTTACATTTCAAATTTTGTTTCTAGGACAGATACTTACGGAGATATGTAAAAAAAAAAAACACATTTTCCGAAAATGTATGTAAAAATGGACATGAGTTTTATAAGCAAATATATTTCCTACATGTTTTAATTTGTCCTAGACTAGTCCGTAAGTGGGGTGCGCCAAAGTTCACATAATTTTTCAACCCCAATTGTTGGAACTCCGAAAATGTTACTCATACAATTTTTCATCATAATAGTCACTATTTATACTTAGTCACTAATACTACCGATCATAACTCCGAACCATTTAAAATCATACTGTCAATTATCATAAATATCTCTAATACTACTTTTTATTTTCATACATTTATTCATCATAACTGTTTTTGATCCTATTTCCACTGTCATAATTTTTTTAAGCAGACTGGTTTGTACTCATAAACTCCACAATCCTATATTTCATAAGGAGACTGCGACAAAATGGAACATGGCTCAAAAACCGAAAACTGTAGGTTAGGTTAGGTTTGTATTATGACCACGTATAGCGGAGCGAGCGAAGCGAGCGGAGCGTCAAAATGCTTACATGCTTGCTTGCATGAACACTTGTAAATAATCTAGTATTAAATTAAATTTTTATAAGCAAATGCTGACCCAGGATGGATTTGGGAAGAAAGTTTATTTAAGTAAGTATACCGTTAGGAAGAGCTGCGCCAAAATGAAGCGTGGGTCCAAAACCGAAAACTGTAGGTTAGGTTAGGTTTGTATTGTAACCACGTATAGCGGAGCGAGCGAAGCGAACGGAGCGTCAAAATGCTTGCATGTCCACTTAATTCACTATAACTCAAAACAAGCATTATGAATAAAAACATATGAAGAAAAACTGTATCGATGTTTAAATGTTATGATTGACAAGTTTATTGTAATTTATGATTCTGAATGAAAGAAATATGAAAATCATCATTATGAGTACACACATAATCTTAGTGACGACATTATGAATTACGATGTTCTGAAAACTGTCTATTATGAACTCGATTGGTAGTAGTACAAATTTATGACGGACAAATGTATGAAGTAAAAAATTCGGAAAAGTGATGATTCTGACTATAAATCGGTAGTAGAAGCAAAATTCGGAGGATCAATTTTATGTGAGCCAATATGGACCCCCGTAAGTGAATGACAGCGTTCTAAACCACGAATTTTGAGAAATTTTCGGAAAATTCGACTTTTCCTGTTTTTTAAATGTGCATATCTCCGTAACTAACCGTCCTTGAAACAAAATTTGAAGTGTAAATTATAGTAAATTTAATTCTCTACAACATTGCCTAAGCTTTGTTGTAGCTAAAATGCTCCTAAACGAAGATATAATCCAGAAGTTTGTTTTTCAGTAGGAAATTGCGACTTTTTACGTTTTTTTTAATGTGGATATCTCCGTAACTATCTGTCTTAGAAAAAAAATATAAAATGGAGAATGTAGTAAATTTAACTCTCTATAACATTGTCGAAGCTTTCTTCTAGCTTAAATGCTCCTAAAGGAAGATATGAGCAAAAATATGAAGAAAGTGCCGGTTTTTTCAAAATGGCGGCGGGCGCGGAGGGGGGGGAAATGTGCATTTTGCATTTTAAGCACTGACTAACCATCCTAGACAACATATCAAAAATTCAAAACTACCGGACCGTTTGTAAGGTCACACATAGTACTTTAGTCTCTATTCACCGTATTATATGGTTCTAACATTATTTTTCGCTTTCGCTGCCAGACCGCTAAATCGATTTTGATGAAATTTGGAAGGAAGGTGGATTAGGAGCTAGGAAATGAATACACAGAATATTTTTATTATCGGAAAAAGGCACAGTGTCCTACGCGGACTATGTTGCGGACAGAAAGCTAGTATTTAATTAATAGTGAAATATTAGCTTTCTTTAATAAAAGCGCCTCAGCCTAGCCATACAGAGACTACAGAGGCAATGCGGCCAGCGGTCCTGGAATGGAACGATGCCACGTTCAATTACAACTTAACAAAGTAGTGAAAATATTTATTTATTTATATAATACGAAAATAAGAAACATTTAAATTGTAATACTTACTTCAATTCTGTTTTGTTTCAGATGATGTCATTACAGTTAATGGCCATACACTTAGTGTCATTTATGACCCACCCCACCTCATAAAAGGATTGAGAAATAACTTTCTGACAAAAAATATGATTTATAACGGGAAAGTCTCAAAGTGGAGCGATATTGTAGAAGTCTACAAAACTGATTGCAATCATGCACATGTCAGATTGCTGCATAAATTAAATGACGAACATGTTATTCCAGAAAAAATAAAGAAAATGAAGGTGAATAAGTTAGCTAATATTTTCTTTTAAGTTCAATACTTTATTATTATTTGTGTATGTGTATGACCTATCTGTCTTTAATATTTTGTTTGTCGTTTATTTATTATTTCTCAAATTACTTAAAGTTCTTATCTCACCACCTACTATGTTTTGTTTAATTTTGTTTTCTCCGCTACCCAAAGGTTATCTGGAAGAGATCACTCTTTAGCGATAAGACCGCCTATTGTCTACAATTATTTAATTTCTCATGTAATATCTTTCTTGTTGGTGTGCAATAAAGTATTGTTGTATTGTAATGTATTGAACTTTTTTGTGATTATTAAAAAATTACAGTTATTTTCATTGATACTTTCATATACAAGACTTTTTTATTCTGTTGATACCTTAAGTTCAAATTCTCACTTGTGGAATAGTAACTTTAAGAGCCTTATCACACTTGCGATTTGCGAGCGTATTTTGTATGAAGGCGATCGCGCAGCGTCTTCGCCGCGTCGCTTATTTGTATAGAAAATACGCTCGCAAATCGCGAGTGTGATAAGGCCCTTAGCTGAAGTAACTATTCTCTTACTATAAGTATGACCTCCATCAAGGCATTACGAGTGCTCATTTAAATATTGGCATTTAACATAAAGTGTACTTTATTTCAGGTGAAGAACTGTGTTAAAGCGTTGAGTAAAACGATGGCCGCTACGTTAGCATACACCGCTCAGTTTTGTAAGTATGAATTATACAAGTACCTATTAATTAATGTGGACATTCTGTGACTGTAAGTAATATTTTCTTTATTGTTGTAGCGCAATACGTGAATGGTGGTAAAGTTAGCCCAACTTTAAAAAATACGTCGGAAATGGTGTCTTTTCTAGACGACCTTTTCGACTCCGTCAATGGAGCAACTCTATATAGCAAAAAAAAATAAAGGAAAACCACTGCGCCACGCAGTGACACAACAATCGCCGAATCATGAATTCTGGAAGGAAGAAATTGAAAAATTGAACAAAATCAAATTTATTGATGGTAGTGGGAAACAAACATCCGTGCCTTCCTTGAAAAACTGGGTCGTAACTTTAAAAAGTTTTCAAAGCTTGTGGCAGTTCTTTAAATCAAAAAATATTAAAATTATGCGCCCGCGATATTTTAATTCTGATCCAATAGAGAACTTCTTTGGACAGGTGCGGGCGTATAATTTTAGAAATAATGATCCGAACTGCCACACTTTCGTAAGTACTTTTAGATCACTGTTAATCACAAGATTCATTCAATTTCATTCCGAGAGTTATAATTGTGAAGAGGATTCAGGAGAGCAGCTACTGAAATTAAAAGCTCTATTAATAAGAAAAGAAAGGGATGAGGAAAACCTCGAGCATGTTATTGGCTCTCCTGAATCTTCTAATATTCAGGACCGGGTTGAGGCAAATATTCCCACAAGTGCCAGAGAAGAACGAATAAAAATCCACTCGCGTGCATACACTACAGGGTGGGTCGTAAGAAAAATTATAAAAAAAGTTAATTGCGAGGAATGCGAAGCTAATTTAACAACAGATGAAAAAGAAATAGAAACAAATAGTATTCATAGCTGGATTACTTTTAGGGAATATAAATCTATAAAAGATAGTAAATTGACCTACCCTTCAGAGTGTGCCGTGAGATTGTTCGGAGACATCAGTTCATATGCAAATAAATACCTAGAAAAAAATCCACAAAAGAAAGGTATTGCAAAATATTTAAAAGAATACATGTATTCTAAATACTCATGTGAGTTTCTTACATGTGACCAGCACAAAAGTATTGTAAGGGAAATATTCTACAACCTGACTCTGCGATTAACAGTGTTTAATTGGTGTAATATTATTAATAAAATAATAAAGGGCACGGATGTGATTCGGTTACAAAATAAAAGTTTGCCACCGATGCAATTAAAAGCTTTTAATAAATATAAAACCAGGATAAGAAATAAAAAACTGCAGAAATAACATGTTGTATTATTTTTTCCATTTCCCGAATTTCTAAATTCATTAAAAAATATACTGGCATACCTATATGGGTAACAAATATTCTTGGCATAAAAGATGATAGCAAAGCCAGAGATATTACACTAGAAATTAAAAAAGAAAGAACTGTCAAAATGTATAAGTGAGCTTCTTATAGCGATTTTTTCTCTATGGAAGTTACCTGTCTGAACGTCAGTTCTCTATTTGGTCTGTGAAAGCGCTTAAGCAAATGTAAGAGCAATTGTGCTTTTGGTCTAATAATTACATTTCCTACAGGGTCATCAATGTCATCATGAATTACTTACTCACTTTTCAATCTTTTTAGGGATAATTTCCAGGATGAAAACTATCCTATGTCCTTCCTCGGATCTTAAACTATCTCCATGCCAAATTTCATCAAAATCGATTCAGCGGTTTAAGCGTGAAGAGGTAACAGACGGACAGACAGACAGACACACTTTCGCATTTATAATATTATAGTATAGTATATATATAGTATACAGGGTGATCAATCCAAATGGGTCAGTAGGGAGAAAACGAAAACTATAAGAGATAGGGAAATTTGTTCTTTGGAACCATGGCTTCGATTTTAGATTTATTAAAAACTGCATTCAAATTTTTTTCGTATATCTCATGCATAACCGGGAATCGAACCCGGTTAAAATTGAAAAAGAGGAGAAAAAAAAATTAAGATGTCAATCGATCCTATTTTTTATTGGCAACAAATTTCTGTATAAGAGCACATACACTTAGAGTGCTCTAAGAGTCAGAAATTGCCGTTAAAGCTGAAAACGCTCCATACAAATATGCGTGCTGTGTATGGAAAAATAACTTTTTTCATTTTGACCATGATAATTTCCGTTTAGGTTCATAGTTGTCATACAATTATTGTTTTGTTGAATTATGAGGATATTGGAAACAATTCCATATTTATTTTTGGATAAAAAAAAACGTAAAATGTTCGTACCTTAAAGGAATGTCACTCTTTAACAGCGATTTCTGATCCTTAGAGCAATCTAAATGTATGTAGTCTCATACAGACATTTGTTCTCAATAAAAAATAGGATCGATTGACATCTTAATTTTTTTAATTTTTTCTCTACTCAATTTCGACCGGGTTCGGTTCCGGGTTATGCATGAGATATACGAAAAAAAATTGAATGCAGTTTTTAATAAATCTAAAATCGAAGTCATGGTTCCTAAGAACAGATTTCCCTATCTCTTATAGTTTTCGTTTTCTCCCTACTGACCCATTTGGATTGATCACCCGGTATAGTATGGATGGGTTCACATTAAAGGGATTACAAAACGGATGTCATATATTATTTGTTTATGTATATAAGTTATACATTTAAATTCTCAATTTAAGTAAACTACATTAATAAATATCGGACAACCTCACACAAATCGATCTAGTCCTTCTTGTGTTATGTTATGGGTTATGGGTACTAGACGACGATATATGTACTTATATAGATAAATATATACTTAAATACATAGAACAACCATGACGCAAGCACAAATATTCGAGTTCATCACACAAATATTTGCCCTGGCCGGGATTCGAACCCGGGACCGCCGGCTTAGTACGCAGCAGGTATCTACCTACATACATATACAAAAACACTAATTAATAATTTTATTAAAACTTTCGTGAGACATATTTAATTATTGTATTAAGCGGTTTACACTCACGTGAAATTGTCAGGAACGGCCCGACATGTTTCGAACTCGTATGGAGCCCTTCATCAGGGACGGCTGCCCGTACACCGCCGTGGCAAACTCGTCACTCAAACATGTCGGGCCGTTAATACACTAATTAATATCAAAAATAATGATTTAACTTGAAACACAAACCTGTATGCGACGAGGAGACTTCTAGAACAGCTTCTTCAATTACTGTTGGTGATGATGCGCCTTCATCTACTTCTACCACATCTGAAACAGTAAAAATAAAATGTTAGCCAGCAATGTCACATAAACATAGTTATTCTCAAGATGAATGAGCACATAACAGCTAGTACCACATATTTTAGAAACTTTACACAAACTAACATACCTTTATTCTGTGAGATGGAGGCCGCAACGTGAGAATATGAGCAAGACGGATGTTCATGGAAGTCTTCACCTAAAATTGTTACAAATAATATTCAATATCCATTAAGATTCAGTATGAACAAAATTTTTCTCTTCTGTATTTTATTCATATAAGTTATAATTGGAATCTTGAAATAAAATAAAGAGAATTAAAAGATTGTTTGTCAACAAGTGGCATTAACTTCAGACTTTTGCTACTAAGAAAAATATCACCGTATTGTAGAAACTGTTCTTAAACTAACATACCTTTATTCTGTGAGACGGAGGCTTCAACTTGAGAATATGAGCATGATGGATGTTCATGGAAGTCTTCGCCTGAAAATGTTAAATTTATTATTCAATTTCTATTTATATTAAGTATGAACTCGCTCTTTTGTATTTACATAAATAATAAATACTTAGAATAAATAAATTTTGGACAACCTCCCACAAATCAATCTAGTCTCTCATTAAGCTTGAATAGGCTTGTTATGGACACTAGCCACTCAATTGCTTCGAATTTTGAGTTGGACTCTATTTATATAATAAAATAAGAGCGATGACAGGTAGCCGTAGTTACCAAAAGCAATGTAGTGGCTAGACGACAATATACATACTTTTATAGATAAATACATACTTAAATACAAATAACATTCATGACCCAGGCACAAATATTCAAGTTCATCACACAAACATTTGCCCTTGTCGGGATTTGAACCCAGGACCGTCGGCTCAGTACGCAGCTGCTTTAACACTGCGCCAACTGCTTATAATTGGAACGTTAGAATAAAATAAAGAGAATTGCTAACAAGTGAACAGGTTGCAATGACTTCAAACTTTTGGACTTTCAGGTCATAATTGCTTTTCAATTCATAATATTAGTAGCGATAAATAAGACTGGCTACGTCATCATCATCATACATAAGTAATATGTGCCACACTAAAACACATACCTGGCCTTCCAATGACAAGTGTTTGTTCCATTGGGTCTTCCTCATGATCTTGGTTTTTAAAATAGTTGTGATCACTCAGAGCATGTTGGACTAGAACAAAATTAGATAAAATATTTAAATCCAAAAGATAAAATCAATACTTATTCAACAGCCAAAAAATACTTATCAATTTATAACAAATATTATCATAAAATTGCCCTGAATATTTTTTTTATACGAAAATATCAAGTATTTATGTCACGTGGTAATAAATATTTCTATACGTAGTTATCATAGAAATGGGAAATACTCACCGCTTCCAACTGCGGCAAGGAGTTCACCGTGTGTGTGTTTTCATCATTTGTAATTAGGCAAGGATACGAATAACGAAGCCTTTTGCCTTCTCCGTCAAACTGATATTTATCGAAATGCTTTTCACACACACGTTTCCTAAGCAGTTGATCTTTTGTCAGACCGAGAAGAAGAGGATTAGTAGGCACAAAGAAGACATCCACAAATTCCTAAGCGAATCCTTCTTAGGAAATGCAAAAAGCCGATGTGTTTCATTTGTTGCATTTTATTTATTTATTTATTTATAAAACTACAATTGTAAACTAACAGTATATAACCAAAGCGTTTACAATGCAAAACTTAAAACTACTAATACTTAAAATACAACTCTAATCCAACTTAAAGCACCAAGCACTTATTTTAGTAAATAACGTGTGCCAGCTCTCGGCAAACACGTCAGCGTCTTGTTCCAAGACGAGTTGGTTGAGCAGCACGGGCGCACGCGCGCCGGGCGCGTTGCCGGCACGCCGCGTGTGCGCCGCCGTCGCCGCCGCCGGCGCAGCGAACAGCGGGCGACGGCGGCCTGCTCGGGGACGAACAGTCTGATGCCTTCCAATGCCACTGGATTATCGATTTGCCCCCTCAGCAGAAGACAGTAATGGACGGCGAGATGTAGTTTCCGCCTACAAGTTAGAGTATTAAGCCCAACCATACCGGTGACAAAAAGCGATGGATACATGAAAGGATAGTATCCATATTGCTTTTTGTAAAGGTGACGGGCAAATTTTCGTTGAACTCTTTCTATTAAAAGTTTATAGGATTCCTCAACAGGGTCCCATATTAAAGAATTGTACTCTAATTTGCTACGCACGTAGGCATTATACAACACAATTGATACGGTTGTGCTAGTGAATTGTGGTGACATACGCATTACAAAACCCAGTGTCTGATTAGCACTTTTTACTGTAGAGCGAATATGGCTGTGAAAATCTAATTTGGTGTCCAATTCTAGACCTAGGTCACGAATAGTCTGGACGCGAAAAATAACCTCGCCACCCAGGAAATACTCACAGTCTAGTGGGGATTTGCTTCGACTAAATGTTATAATTTTGCACTTCTTTTCATTAAACAACAAACGATTGTCTAGACTCCAATTCATTACAGCATCTATATCGCGCTGCAATACACTACAGTCAGATGGTGAATTAATGGCATGAAATAACTTTAAATCATCCGCAAACAATAAGCACTTGACACTACTGACCACCGAAGGCAGATCGTTGATCATCACCAGAAAAAGCGTTGGTCCAAGCGTGCTGCCCTGACTCACGCCAGACCTGGTGAAAAACTCATCTGAACGATACTGCGACAGCTGAACAAACTGCCTCCGATCCTTCAAGTAGCTTCTGAATAGCTTCAGGAGATGTGGAGAGAAACCGAACGCCGACAGCTTACTTAGAAGTATGTCGTTATCAACTAAGTCAAATGCCTTCTGGAAATCGAAATAGGCAGCATCCACCTGCCGAGAGTCATCCATATGGTGAAGTGCGTAGTCAATAAAATTGGCATTGTTTGTAGTGGTGGACCTGCCTCTACGGAAACCGTGCTGGGCATCAGACAAACGATTCGACACAAAAGGTTTAATACACATATTAATAATGCCTTCAAAAATTTTACCAAAGACTGATAGGACGGCTATAGGTCGGAAGGTGGTTATGTCAGAAGCAGAAGCTTCTTTAGGCACGGGTGTAACCCTTGAAATTTTCCAATTTGTCGGGTAAATTCCTTCACTGATTGAGAGGTTAAAAATGAAAAGTAGAGGCCCCTCCAATACTGAAATACAATCCTTGACTAGAAACGGGGGTATGCCGTCAGGACCAGAGGCAGAGGAAGCTTTCATTTTCCGAACGACGCGACGTAGCTCGGTAGCAGTCACATTGTTTAGGCTTATACATGTAGAGTCGTTACCGGAGGCTGCGCTACGAGCGGCCGCATCAACATCCAGCTGGGGCGCGTTAGGATGAAATACCGAGCTAAAATGAGTAGCAAATGCTTGCACCGCTTCTTGTTCTGTCAAACTGCAACCACCAGCTGAGTAAGAATTTGGCCGCCTATTACTACGCCTGTCTTTGATATGCTTCCAGAAGAGAGTAGGGTCAAGACTTATTGAATGCTCCACTTTTTGTAAGTATTCCCTGTGTGCCGAGGCTATTAATTCTTTAACAAGAGTTCGGTAATATTTAAACATTTCTTTATTATAAAGTAGACCTCTGCTTTTAAACTTAACCAAGTTAAAGTGCTTTAACTTAATGTACTTTATAATGTCGGCAGTGTACCACACAGGGTAGTCATAGCGACGACGTGAATTATCACCCGAGCATTTGTGATATGGCACACTTCGGTTAAATACATCATACAAATTATTATATAAGATATTCACTGCATTGTTAATATTTTGTTGATCGTATAAAAGTGACCAATCGATGCTAGCCACTTCAGAGTATACTAATGACAGGTCTGCTTTTTTGAAATTCCAACTGCGAGTATTTACGACAGATGAATGTTTGTGTGACTCCGGCTCGATATTTACAATATTCTTATCATAATTATACAATAATGTTACATCAAGTGGCGGATGGAAGGCATCAGCTGGAACTAACATATTATTACAGCACTGCACGTGCACGTCGGTATCCTCCGCGCGTATATTTGTTAGGACGAGATCCAGGATGCCTCCGTGCGAATTTACAACATCATTACATTGTCGAAGGTGACAGAAGCGCGTAAAACAATCAAATTGGTCCTGGACATATGGACTAAAGGAATTTAAATTAAAGTCTCCTAATATTACACTTTTAAAAGAACTGTACTTACACATAGCACTTTCAACACAATCTAAGACATTGACGTACTGTTCAGTATTATAGTTTGGTGGCAAATAAACAACACATATAATAATTTTCAAGTCTCCTTTCGAAACACTTACAAATAAAACTTCTTTATCGTCCGTTAATCCGTCAATATCATCTATAAGTTGCACTTTATACGTATCCTTGATGGCCAGCAGAACGCCTCCCCACCCAACATCGCCAATTCGGTCTTTTCTCATAACAATGTAACCAGGCGGAAATAACTCTCCGCTATTGACAGAACTGTTTAAGAAAGTTTCAGTTAGAGCTACAACGTCGGGGTGATATATTTCCATGTTCTTGCGGAATATCCCTGTTTTGGATCGTAGTCCTCTGACATTCTGGTAATACAAATTTACCACGCGTTTAGTTCTTTTTCGCGAGGGTACGAAATGCCTGCCTCCAGGGCTTAACGCAAATATCTTTCGCCCAGTTGGCAGGATCCATAACTCGATCTGCTAAATTCGATGGAACGCTAAGCTTAAATGATGCATAGTCGCCTCTAGCTTTCAATTCTTCGACAGTGCAAACATCTTCTCCCAAGATAGATAGCAAGTGGGCACTTACTTGCTCAGCCGTTGTCCCAATTTTAAGGTAATACACATGAACGTACTGCCGTCGTTCAGAAGCTTCTAGCTGCGTAGCGCCCGGAGCCGCAGTTCCACGCATTACTCCCGATGCCCTATGTCCGCGTCTATGGCGAGATGGGCCGGCGATCTCTTCTTTCGATTCTGATGTTATAGACGATGAATTTTGCTCGCCAGCGGCCAATACTTTCTCCACCTGTGCAAGAGCTGGCGCACGAGTCTGATTTTTATTTTTACTGATAGGCTTGACTTCGACTTTAGTAGTTTTATTCTGGTCATCCGGCGCAGAATTAAAATTCTGTGGATTCATGGGCGCTTTGACAATTGCGACCGACGGCTGCTGCACTTGAGACAGCTTATCTTCAAGCGCAGCTACACGATTTTGTAGACTTGCAACTGACGTCAATAAAGAACCCAATTGCTCTCTAATCGCGTTACTAATTAAGTACCCCATGCGATCACCTATAACCTGATTTAGCTCCTCTCTTACTACTCCGCGTATATTTTCCAGGTAGACAGTATCGTCCATAGTTCTGTTCAAATAATCAGAAGGATGTAACGGGTTCTGTTGACGACGGACAGTTACTCTGTCTACACTCTCAGCAATAGAATGGCTAAGAAACGTGGAGTTGATAGAGTCATTGCAGGTAATATTGGATGAAGTATTTCCGAGCGTAAGGCTCCTTATCGGCGTGTTCGAATTACCGGTTTTCTTCTGCTGACAAACGCAAAGCTGACACTTCCAACATTCCTTTTGCTCCTGAGTCATTGTAACGGAGTATACTGCTTCAGTCACATTTGCACACTGCAGATCATACCTTTGTTGGCAGTGGCTACATTGCAAACTTAGCCCGCTCTCGGTTTCGCCCAAGCATCCAGCACAAGTAATTGATTGGGACATCACTGTATATAAATCGCTTTCGGCCTTCACAATACGTTAGTCAACAGAAAAAAAATAAAGTCCTCTCAGAAGCAATCAACAACTCACTACTTAAGGTCCATCTGCAGTCCGCTAATCTATGGTGCACAGCGCCGTTATCTCTTGACTAATGAGGCGCACACCGCACACGCTAAATTCGATCTTGCGCCGTACGCACAACCGTGAGAGTCGCGTGCGTTTGTCAATGCATTTACAATGGCGGACTTGCGGGTCGGCAGTTAGACACAATATTATTTTGTAGCAAAACGTCGATTTATCACACTTTATTCTCCACAAATGATTTGTCAGTAACTATTTATGCAGTCACTGCGCACTTTCCAAATGTTTCCGAGCGTATTACGACTGATTTACACGTAAAATCTAATTATTTACACGGATACGACAAAAACAGATGTTACTCGTATGAGTGTCAAAGACATTGCAACCACCAACACAACACTTTAGTCTCATGATTTATTATTGCACAAACGATACCGCAGCACAATAAAAAAGTATTGTTCCGAACAGCAAAGGAGAATTTGGATATTAGGGATCTCAACTCAGCGAAAAAGCGAGGAGATACACAAAACACCAGCGTACTCGACTTTGAAATTCGGCACAATAAAACTTCAAATGTAAACGTCAAAACGTTTCAAATGTATAATGGCTGCCAGTGGGGAGGGCTGAGGCGGCGGGGCGAGGACGAGACGCGATGGTGGCGCCACATCGGCCGTTTTGGGAGTTGGACAGATGGCAATAAAACCCGTAACAGACGATCGAACAATCCGGCGGACCGATAGGGACGCTGCTATCTGTCAGAATGAGATAGTAATATACGTCTCACAGATAGTAGCGTCCCTATCGGTCCGCCGGATTGTTCGATCGTCTGTTACGGTTTGAAACCATAAAGTTAATTCCAAAAAAAATCTGATGGCTGTCCGCCTTTTATTTTATTTACGTCAACGAACGGCCAATTTCAAATTGTTTCGCGATTTATTTCGAAAATGTCATCATGTCTTCAAATGCATAGGTATAGAAAATGTGTGAAAATGTGTTGCCAGGTCACGTCACTTAAAAATTATGCAGCAAATAGTTCCGTTTTTGGTAAAACAGGCTTTTTTATAATCTTGAAATGCTTATATAAAACGGATCGGAAAATATAGACATCGCTCTCAGTACAAAATTGGCTTTCAAAAACGGTCCCAATATTTGACTGACAACTATCCCCTCTACAAGAATTTGTCCTGCCAACAGTTTTAAATAATAGCCTATCTATACGAAGTCATCCCTCGTCTTTGAAGTTATTGTGATTGGTTAAAGTTTTCATTGGCTAAAATAGACTTGTAAGTGTCAAAGTCCATGCGCGGCGCACGAAAATGGGTAGTTGTCAAACCAAATATAGTTTAGGAAGTATATTACTGTACCTCTTATTAGTTTTTTTCATTCATTTTAAATAATGTCACTTTTGTGATTTACTACTAAATGTGTTAACAGCGTTGTAGCCGACAGGAGCAGGCGCAGGACAAGTAAGGACTTCGGTGAGTAGAAACAGCGATATTTTGGAAAGCTTGTGCTTAAGGAGCGAGTACATGCGTGCGCGCATTAGATGGCGGTCAAAGGGTCACTGAATATGACAAGCTAACGCACACATAGACTCGCGCCCGTACACGACCGTTTATTCACACATATGCATTACGTTACAGGCACACATCAGTAGCGGGTTTAAACAGACCAGGTAAGTTCCTATATTTATAATTATTAATTTATTATGTTTTCTGTTTCAGATGGAGGCCAGGCGTTGTGTTCTTTACATCATTCTCCCTCCCATTGTCCTTTCAGGACAATCATTCTCAGCTGCAGTGGGGAGCAAAGCCACGCGGGTCACCGGTCTGGTAAGTATTCCCGTCTTTGTCCTTATGTCCACAATGCGTACTCGGCCGTCGGCGCCGGGGTGGACGCTCTCGATTATTCCTTTAGGCCAAGTATTTCGTGGTAGTTTTGGGTCAACTATTACAACTACGTCTCCTTGTTTCAGCTGATGACCTTCTTGAAACCATTTTTGGCGTGGTAACATAGTTGGTAGGACTTCTCGCATCCAGCGTTGCCAAAACATGTCTGCTAGTCTCTCCGTGATTCTCCATGATTTTCTACTATAGAAGTCGTCATTATCAAATTTCCCAGGAACAGGTAAGTTTGAAGAGGTCCCGATAAGAAAATGATTGGGTGTTAGACTTTCAGGATACTCGTGGTCTACTGAAACATCGGGCGGCTGTTTACTATATTTTCCACTTCCGCTAGTAATGTTATCAGCACTTCTTCACGCGGAGCTCTTTCTTTCAGGATTACTCTTAGAGCCGCTTTCACTGTACCAATAAGGCGCTCCCATGCTCCACCCATGTGAGTACTTGCCGGGGATATGAAATACCACTCTAGTCCACGTTTGATTAACTCGTTTTTTACAGTAGCATCTTCATTGATTGCTTGAAATGATTGTTTCAGTTCAGCCGCCGCGCCCCTGAAGTTCGTAGCATTGTCCGAGTACATTCTGTACGGCCAGCCGCGCCGCGCTGCCATTCGCCGCAATGCCATTATAAATGAATCTGTTGACAGCGTTGGCACAAGTTCTATGTGTATGGCACGAACAGTGAGGCAGGTGAAAAGAACACCATACCTTTTTTCTCGACGGCGCTTGACTGTGATCTCCATTGGGCCAAACAGGTCGACGCCACAGTAGGTATAGGGTCTCTGATGATGGGCAAGCCGGGCTTCGGGCAGGTCTCCCATTCGTGGGTTGGTAGGCCTCGCTTTCCTTATACGGCAGTACAAACATTTCGCAGCAATTGTTCGCATAGTAGGTCGCAATTTCAATAGCCAGTACTTTTGACGAATGTCATTAACTACTGTTTCGGTACAGCCATGAGCTGCTCTCTCGTGGTAGTGTTTCACTATTAATTTTGGGATGTAGTCACGTCCGTCCAAAATTATCGGTCGCTTAACACTTGGATTGACGTTCGCAGCAGCCTATTCTCCCGCTGACGCTCAGTAACCCGTTTTCGTTCCAGGCTGGCGTTAGTTTTCTCAGGCGACTAACCGTTGATATAGGTTTATTCTTTTTAATTAGATTTACCTCCTCAGGAAACGACTGTAATTGTGAGTAGCGCAATAACTCATATTCAGCGCGCTGCATTATTTCCGAGGTGAGTTCAGCAGTTCCAGACGTTCTACATTTTTCAATAAACAATAGCACGTTCGCCATGCATCGGCACAGGCGGAGCCAGGAGGAAAATCTTGATGGTTCCGGAACGGGTACATAATTATTACAATTTTTTACAATCAAGTTAACTTGTAACGTTTCATCATCATATTTCTCGTTTTTTTCAGGTTTCATGGACGGCCAATCTTCGCGCGGCAAGTGCAGAAAATGTGGACCTCGCAGCCATTCCCCGTCGTTACTCAGCTTGTAAGTATTAATTTTTGTGGCTTTGTCGGCGATATTTAACTTCGTAGGTATATAATTCCATTCTTGTGGCTTAGACAACTCGTCAATTTCTCCGAGTCTGTTAGCGACGAACACTTTATAATTGCGCGTGTTGTTCTTTATTTGACATAACACTATTTGCGAGTCCGTCCAAAAGAAACGTTTGTTAATCACTAATCGGGTCTCGCGCGCAATTGTATAGGCGAGGCGGCAGGCTACCACAGCGGCTTGCATCTCAAGTTTCGGTATAGTTATACATTTGTTTATCGGAGCGGCTCGGCATTTGCAAGCGATGAATGACACGTTGATTTGTTTGTTTGCGAGTATCTGTCGATAATAAGCAACGGCCGAATATGCAGCGGGTGACGCATCACAAAACAAGTGCAGTTCAAGTTCACATGTCGTCTCGTTCTGGCAGTCGCTATAATAGCTTGCTGTGCTCATTATTCCGTCTTGTTCTCTCGCGATGAAGTGATATCTAGGCACTCTTAAGTGTTGTAGCGAATTGAGCTCTAATATCCAGTCTTGGAAGGTCTTATTTTCATTGTCCGAAATCTCGTCGTCCCAATTAATGTTATTTTTCCAGGTATTCTGAAGCATTATTTTTGCTTTCACCGTAAATGGAGCGAGAAAACCGAAAACGTCGAATATGGACATGAAAATGCGCAAGAGTTCTCTTTTCGTAGGTTTTCTTTTGAATTTCAGAATGTCCGTAGGTATGCGCTTGAGCGATAAATCGAACCCGAATGAGTCACTGGTGGGAAACCACAACAGTCCCAGCGTTCGCTCTGGTAACTCGTCGCAAGCGGATTTGATTCTTATTGCCTTGTCGCTTAAGGTCTCTTTTGGCATTTCGGTTAAAACTTCTTGTTTGTTGCTAATCCAATTTCTTATCTCGAAACCGCCTTGGCGATGAATATAGGATACTGATTTGATCATTTTTCTTGCAGTTTCGATATCTTCCAGACTTTCAATATAGTCGTCCATGTAGTGGGACTTCAGGATCGCGTCGGTGGCTTCAGGCATCTCGTCTTTAAATCGGGTCGCATTTTTATTTTTTATATGTTGTGCGATGAACGGAGAACAATTGGCACCGAATAACAAAGACGTCATGACGTATGTTTTTATTTTGCTGTCTTTAGTTTCGCGCCACAAAAATCGTAGGGCGTGTTGGTCGTCTTCCTTTATTCGAATGCGCAGGAACATGTCTCTAATGTCTCCCATTACGGCGACGGGCTTCTCACGAAATCGCAGTAGGATACCCAGCAATGATTGTAAGAGATCTGCGCCTTGCAATAAAAAATCGTTCAGCGATTTGTTAGATACTTTAGCTGCGGCGTCAAAGACCAGTCTTAATTTGTTTTTGTTGGGGTTGTCCACTCCAAAATGTGGGAGGTACCATATTCGCTCCCTAGGTGTCGAAATTTCTTTATCAGTTAGCTCCCGCGCGTAGCCGTTTTCAAATAAATGATGCATTCGGTCTTGATATCTCGATGCGTAATCGTTGTTTAGTTTCATTTTTCGTTCAACGGAGAGAAATCTTCTTAACGCCGTTGTGTAAGAGTCTGGCATTTTTGATTCATTTTTCCAGGGCAAGCCAACTTCCCATCTGTTATCAATAAGTTTCGCAGATTGATCCACCATGTTGAATGCGCGAATTTCATCCTTATTTAAACGTGGCGTAGAGCTTACTCCAATCGATTCTATGGCAAACGAGCGTCGAACCAGTTCGTGTAGCTGCATGGCTTCGTCATTGTGTGCGTCGTTTGAGAGTTGAGGCGTTGAGTGCGCTGTATGTGCATGTGCGCCCGCGCATGTGTGCATCTCTGGCTGCGCGAGGGCGGGGGCGCCGGGCGGACCACTGATAAGGCAGATCGGCAGGTCGCGCGCTTCGTACAGCGTCGTAGTCAGCGTATGCTCAGTGGTTAGTAGCCCGCGCGAGGTTGCGGGTACGATTCCGTGCAAACACCACCCCAGAGGTGTTAGGGTAGCACACGGTTCGTTTCTCTTGCGATGAATCGTCTTCAGAGTCATAATCAGATGGAAATTGTCTTGTCCAATTAATAATTTGGGTTTTATATCAGCACAGGTGACATAGTTTTTCAGGTTTCGTAAATGTTCATAATCTTCTATGTTCACTTTAGATAACTTTTGTGTAGGTAAGTCTAGTTCACTAATTTTACGCGCGCTCACTTCGTACATTTGGTCTCTTGTGTTAGAAAGTTTAAATTTCACAATTCCACTTTGACAAACAATGTCAGAGTTCCACGCGCCTCTCATACGTAACGTTTCAGGCTGACCTTGTAAGTTAATACTGTCCGCAAGATCAGCTGACATTAGGGAGACTGTAGCACCGTCGTCTAGTAAAGCGTACGTAGTAATTATACCACTCGGTCCATGTACTTTCACGCGTACTGTTTTTAGCATTACACTAGCACTGTTTCGCGCGGCTATAGTGTTTGTCACAGTTTCACTGTCGTTGGTCCACTCATTGTTGGTTGTCGTAGTTAATTGTGTAGCACTGGATTCTTCATTCACAGCGTCGCAGCTGGGACGTGAAGCTACTTTATGGGGCCAGTGTAGCAAGTGATGGTGAGGTAGGCCGCACTCGTCGATATCGCACGGCGCGGCCGGGCAGGTTTCTTTTCCGTGCCCCGATAATAGACACTTATGACACATTCTGTTTATTTTAATAAATCGCCACTTGTCTTTACGCAGCGCGCGTTTGAATTTCGTGCAGTTTGAAATCGGGTGAACATGTGTGCGACAGAATTTACATTTTGCGTCGCTATTATTGTCGTTATTCAAAACTGCGTGCGAATAAACTCTTCGTTCTTCGATTTTTGGTTTGAATGGTTTATTCTCAGGTTGCGCGTGTATGTGGCTTATTCCAGCTGAGGCGATTTTCATTGCTTCTTTATGTAGAAATTCGGAAAAATATTGTAGTTTTGCCTTCTTGCTGTCGTTATTGTCGTAAATGTAATCTGCCCATTTATTAAGGAGTGTAGTTGGGCATTTCGATAAAACAGTGTTGAGCAAGTCTGGGCTTCTTAAATAGTCGGTTTGATTTATTGACTGTACGGCGGCGACGTAGTTTCTCACTTTAACTGCGAAATCCACGATCTCGTTATGGTAGTTATGTGGCAAGGGTGGCAGTTTCTTAAATTGTGAAGCTAACTTGAAGATAATTAATTCAGGACGTCCAAAACGAAGTTCGAGGGCTTCTAAAATGGTACTTGGTGTAGTATCGCTCATGAGCAGCGACGAAACTGCTTCCCTGGCTTCACCGCGGAGGCATCTGTTCAGTCTTGCAATGTTTTCACTATAACTGTAATTACACAATTTTGTTGAGTCTTCGTAACTTCTTTTAAATTGCAACCATTCGAGTGGGTCGCCGTGGAATGAGGGAAGGTCCTTGGATGTGGCTAATCTTGACATGAAGTTCGTATTTGCGCTCTGTGTCGCGGTAGCAAGGTTGGCAATCGCGTGCGACAGCTGCAAAAAATCATTTGAAGTAGGTAGGACGGCGAGCGGTACTGCAGGTTCATCCCCGGGGTGATCAATGGCCGGTTCCTGTTCACTTTTTTCGAGCCATTGTTCCACTTTCTTAGATGATCCTGGCATTGATTGGTTGTCACTATAGCGACTTTTCCTCGAGGATCGGTCATCGAGCGCGGCGAGATCGGCTGCCAACTTCTTACCAATTAATTCCCGTTCGATTCTGGCTTTGGCTTCGGCCGCCTCTAGCTCTAATTGTTTTTTGCGTGCCTTTACTGAAGATCTGGAGCTCTTGGCCGAGGGAACTGAAGCGCAGCGTTCGTCGAGCTCTGTTTTTAAACTACCCTCTTTTTCTATAGCGTTCTCTTTCTGTAGAAATTTTAAATCTCGATATTTGAAATCCGTGAGTATCCCTGCCGGAGGGCATGTTTTCACTGAGAGCACTTCACTAGCGTTTGCCATGGAATGTTTCAACTTTTCACGAACGTGAGCGCGCTCACTGCGAGATGTAGCATTTACGTGCGGTGGCGGTGTGCTGAACATTTCGTACGCCGTTTTTATCCAGATTCCTTCATGATCCTGGCTCGTAGGACCAGATGTAGCCGACAGGAGCAGGCGCAGAACAAGTAAGGACTTCGGTGAGTAGAAACAGCGATATTTTGGAAAGCTTGTGCTTAAGGAGCGAGTACATGCGTGCGCGCATTAGATGGCGGTCAAAGGGTCACTGAATATGACAAGCTAACGCACACATAGACTCGCGCCCGTACACGAGCGTTTATTCACACATATGCATTACGTTACAGGCACACATCAGTAGCGGGTTTAAACAGACCAGGTAAGTTCCTATATTTATAATTATTAATTTATTATGTTTTCTGTTTCAGATGGAGGCCAGGCGTTGTGTCACAGATTATATACAAGTTACTACGTAACAGATACCCCACTTGTTTGGACGGCAGGCGTTGCCACCGCTATCGATGCCCCCTCCCGCGGGTGACGCAACGTCATTGGAATGTGCGCTAGGGTTGCCTCCGTTATGTAAACGCTAGCTTTTTCTCGTGCCTTCGCTCGTTTGGTCAACCAGTCTAGTCAGCAGAGGCGTGGCGACCATACAACCCGATTCCCACTGGGTTGCCCACTTCAGGACGATTGAACACCATTCTCTACACGGTTTGAACAGGGTCTTTTTCTTTAAAAAGACCCTGTTCAAACCTTTGCATCCGACCGTTCCCTCTTTCCGCTTCTCTGCTTTCCGTTCTCCGCACGCCGCTCTCCGCACCCGGGTACCCGGGTTTTCGGGTACCCGGGTTGCATTCCCTAACTACGCTCTCCGCACGCCGCTCTCCGCACGCCGCTCTCCGCTCTTCCCTCTCCGCTCTTCCCTCTTGTTACAGTAATACAAGATGGTTTTTTATAGTGCGGTACTCTAAGATGTTCTAGGCAGGGACTTGGACTTACAAAAAGTCTTCTTATTTATCCTAATATTAATTTAAGAGAAAGTTAATCGAATTAATTAATCGCTTAAAAATTTAATCGCTAAAAATTAATCGACAGTTAACTTAATCTTTCGAGATTAAATCAATCGGAACTCGTACGATTAGATTAACTAATCGTCAATTTTAATCGTTAATTGAGATTAAAAAAGTTAATCTTAATCGTTAATCGATTAACTTTTGCCCATCTCTGCTGGGAGCCGCGGAAATCATGTTTTTTTCCGTTTAATTATTAAAAAAATACAGATTTTGAAAATGTAAGACGTATACATTATAGTTAACATCTCGTTATGTTATTATTAAAAAAAACTGATAACTTTCCCTGCAGTATTCATGACATACTAAGGGTTGACGTTGCTTTTTTGAGGTAACTAAAAAAAACTATCGAGGAAACTACAAGTAATCGTGTTTCTAAAACATAACGAATAATAGAGTGAATCTTTAAATATTTTACTTATTGATTGTATAACTAAACATTCAGTAATAACAACACAGCATGGAATCAAACCAACACAATTAATTCGAAAAAAAGCTAGGCGCCCCCATAAAGATTTTTAGAGAAATACCCAGACTTTAATAGTTACGCGTCAATAGTGCCCCAGTAAACGTTAATTCTTAAACGTAATCTTTTATTCCGGAGAGTTTAATGTGTTCTGGAACAAATGAAATCATTTTCAATCGTCTTTGTTGCCACAAAAACAATATGCCCGACTTTTATTTTTCGACATCGTACAGCACAGGTTGCGCGGGAAACGTTAACTGTACGCCGTCCGCTCGCCGCGAGGCGTGGCAGCCCACTGGCATTTTGTAGCGCGGGGTTGGCACTTAGAGATCGGAATGTTTCGCGCGGCCGAAACGCGTGGGGATAGCCTGGTTGTGTTCTTTACAAGCGTATTTTTTATTTTGATAATCACTATCGAATGCAACTTTAATGTCGCAAAATCTTAAATCAAAGTAAATTTTGATTTTATATTTTATAATTTATAATTTATTTTCTTTTTTTTAAGACTTAACAAATTTAAATGCATGACGAGACAATAAAGCACACATACAAATTGGTACCACATTGCGTTTTAGTTGAATAAATCCGGCATTGGTTTGATAATAATCTAGACACGCGGCAGCGTGTCCAGCCAAGTTCACCGCAGGAACTGGCGAGCAGCAGCCGTGTGTTATATTACACGAACCGTTTGGAGCCACTTTTGACCCCTCAATAACTCCAAATCTATTCAACAGAAAAAAATGAAATTTGGCTTATGTATTTAGGTCCCTGAGAACAACTAGAACCATAAATTTCATAAATGTAGATGAAATAGTTATTGAGATATTGACGTCCAAAAAACGGCATTTTTATCACTGACTGACTGACTGACTCACTAGTAATCAAAAACCTAACCCACTTCCAGGTGACCTAGAAAGATGAAATTTGGCATTCAGCTTGGTAATTGTGTGTGTACACATATAAAAATCAAAAACAGTGATATTTTTTAGTTTTATTATTATTATTATTTATGCTTGTTGCCTCAGAACTCCGTCATTTACTAACCGATTTGGAAAAATCTTTCTTTGTTTGTAAGATGGCACTCTCTCTCTCACACACACACACACACACACACACACACAGACAGAGAAGGTTAATAAATTGCCGTGGCGCGGGGACGGATAGCGAAGCGCGGGAGCGCGGCGTGGCGAGGAGCGGCCCGGCCCCTCCCTCTACCCCGCGTCACTCTAGTCAAGACAGGTGGGGCGTCAATTCAAATTTCTGTACAAAAAGTAATGATATCCCATCAAAAACATAAATGTTAAATTAGAGCCAAGTTCTCGCATGCAACGTTGTCGACTTCGCCGACAAAAGAATTGAGATCTATATGGGCGCCAAGTTCTTTGCCCTAAATTTTTTAGATACAAGGACATGCGACATACTCAATGCATTTATTTTACTTGGGGTGTAATTCAATATCAAGATTTGACTTGGCTAGTTTTCACAAACTGACTTAATTTTATCAAAGTAACATAGTATTATTATCAAGCTAACAGTATAAGTAACAGGACGTACACTAACTTGCGTACATACCTTTACGAAAATAGGTTAATGATTAGACAAATGTAATATACATTTATATGTAAAAACTAGCCAAGTCCAGTCTTGATATTGAATTACACCCCAAGTAAAATAAATGCATTGAGTATGTCGCATGTCCTTGTATCTAAAAAATTTAGGGCAAAGAACTTGGCGCCCATATAGATCTCAATTCTTTTGTCGGCGAAGTCGACAACGTTGCATGCGAGAACTTGGCTCTAATTTAACATTTATGTTTTTCATGGGATCATCATTACAATGAACGCTACAGATCCGCTAAGATATTGTGGGAACTACTGCTGTTCTCTGCGTTCTTATAATTTTTGCTCACGGTCCTTCGGAAAACTAAAAGTAAATGAATAAAAAGAGATGTTAAATTATGAATATGTCTAGTTACTCATTAACATAAATAGTAAGTTCCGAAAAACGTAACCAGCGGCATCAAACGGTAACACTGGCACTTGGCACACAAGCTTGAGACGTTTTTTCGCTTATTTTAAAATTAAATCAAGTTTGTTCCAGAGCCGAACATTACACTCAAACTGATCTTATAGTATTATATTATCTGTGTCGATACCTTAGTTCACACTGGTACTATCTTTTCGGAAAAAGTGGTTGCAATTAGGACGTTGCTGCACAACATCATGTGGTTTAAATTTCACTGACAAAAAAATTGTAATTAGTACGAGTGTGAACTGAGGTATCATTTTATACGTCGTTTATTTATCACTTATTTATCTACGAAATGTATAACGATGTGCACCATCGTAGGCCACTTTTAAAACACGACTTAAATATGTCAAGTTTTACCGATTTTTAAATGACATAATGAATGCAACCATCATAGGCCCCCAGGAGTATCGCCTTCTAAATCTGACCCTTTATTGAACTTTCACTTAAGCAATTGTCAACATTTAATTTTTTTACCAGGCTTTTTATCGATATTATCAAATGAAGGATAAAAAATTTAACATTACCACAGTTTTACATTTTCGAAAATATCCCAATTTGTGATAAGTTTCTCATTATAAAAGAGCGTAACTGACCAATAATTGGTCACAGCGCAGAAAATCATAGTACAGTCGGATCTACTAAGGAATATGGAAATTGGACCACTGTAATTTTTGTGTGGGTAACTGTTAAATTTTCCAAAAAGTGACGTCATGTAGAGGGTGATGTCTTAGATGACGCTGCTTTTACATTTTTATAATATTTTAAAAAACACTCCGTATAATCAAATAAAAATAATAGTTTTGGGGTAATAAATTAATGAAATTAGTTTAAACTGAACACAATTTGAAATGTTGTCAATTATGTCAAAGTCAAAGTCAAAGTCAAAGTCAAAGTCAAAATATTCTTTATTCAAGTAGGCCTAGCTACAAGCACTTTCGAATCGTCAGTTACAGAGAGCAGAGCAATTTATTGATAAACTTATACTAAAAATAAAATAAAAAAACATAAAAAACAACATTATAGAAATTAAAGAAAAATCCTAAAAAGGATCGTCAACACATAAAAAAAGTATATAAATAAAAAACTAGAGGCTAGAATATTTCTAGAATAAAATTCTAAATGTCAAAAATTATAATAAGAATTATTAAAATTAAAATATCAGTACCCTGATAGGTAGGTACTCGTTACAATAATTACACATAACATTGCTTGATTTTCACTAATCTCACGACACGTTATCATTCATGTAGTCTTGAGTGCTATAATAAGCTTTAGAAATAAGTTTACGTTTTACATAGTTCTTGAATTTACCAACAGACAAGTCAGTTACGCTTCTAGGAAGTTTATTATAAAATCTTACACAGTTACCCATGAATGATTTTCTTATTTTATGGAGCCTAGTGGCAGGCACTGCGAGCTTATGCTTATTTCTAGTATTAATATTATGTATATCACAGTTCTTCTTAAAATTGGCAATGTTCTTATGTACATACATAAGATTCTCATAAATGTATTGACAATGCACTGTCATGGGGATAATGATCCCACGAGTTTGAAGTTTTCTTAATTATAAGAAATATTACACAATTAAGTAATAAATCTAACATTTACTTTCATTATACTTAACGTAAGTTTGACTGTAGGTAGTTGCGTGGCCTGTGCGCTTAGTTAAGGCGATTTTGTTCACCGCGCTTCCCAAACCGACCCCAACTAACTCCTTGATTTCCGGGTCGCATCCGTAGGGCTCCCTGACTCATCGAGTTACACGGCCACGCAGCCAACCGCCGCAAGGTCATTATCGCAGAGTCGGTGGCGTGTCGTCGGTCTCGAGGTGCACGGCGCGCGTCGACAGGCACGTGAAGAAGACACGCGGTTGCTTGCGGCGCAGTATGCAGCTCCGGAAGGCGTGCGCCACGTCGCGCATGCTCGGTCGCAGCCGCAGCACCCAGTATTAATGCCGGACGTCAATGACCACACGCTAGTTGTTTACGTGTGCGGCTCGTTCGTGTTCGCGCTGTAGCCATTGCCGCACGAAGGGGTTGCGGCCATCCAGGATGCCCGGGCGTTTGTCGACGTAGGGGGGCGCGGCGCGGCGTTGAGACGCCTGCTTATGCGAAGCAGCCAGTTGTCGTCGTTGATGTATGGGTCGAGCTTGTAGAGTTTGCTTCGTTTTTATATGGGCTGCCCGCTGGTCAGCGCTTGCAGCGAGGCCGGGAAGTTTTCTCGTTGTTGCGCCTGTTGCAGCCACATGTGCTCGGCGCGCTTGATCTGTTTCAGCTGCATCTCGGTGGGCCTCTTGGTATTTAGTCGCTCCATGAACTACAGCATTCAACCCGACGCGCCTATCAGCCGATTATAGTTAGAAAACCGACTGATATCGGGCAACGGCGCGGCGGCTCCCATTCGTGTGTGGCTGCAACTTGGGCTTCGATGACTCTTCTTGTAGTGGCACTTGCGTCTTACGGGGCCACTATGCAGCCGGCCGTTGCAGTAAGTCTGGCCCGCAGTACCACGGTCGAATGACTACAGGCAGCGTGTGCTGTCCGCCATTGTTCGACGCTGTCTCGGCGATCTCTGTTGTAGCGGCGGGCGTCGTCGTCACGCTGTAGCACGTTACATGTATGTGCATTCGATGTTCACTGGCGATGTTGGCCGCCACTCCCGCCGCGATGAGTGCCGCTTGTAGTTCAAGAAGTGGGATACTGAGTTGCCGGGTCGATGTCACATTCGCCTTAGCCGCAACAAGGCTTAAGCGCTCTTAAGCACGCTCTTCCACGCTGCGTATGCTTGAAAGGGTTCACGAACACGTGCAGCTCTCTCTTCGTAGCTCTCCCCGTAGAGGCGTAAGGGCGCGGCAGTCGTAGGGCGGCCACGATTTTCAGCCAAGGTAATAGCCTGGCGGCGAACTCAGCGTCTTCGTCAGGCGGCAGCGCAGTGTCCCAGTTAATTTTCAATTCCTACAGGCTTTGTAGGAGTGTTTTCCGTGATTGTATAGCTTCATCTTGTCGCAGCGCGTCGTAGCTCGGAGCTCTGTAGGTAATAGCGACGTGACTCCAGTATTAGGCGGGCCGCGTTGGAGCTTCATCCTCGCATTGTGAAACTACGCAATAGGTGTAAGGCGGGGGACTTGCTTGGAGATCTCGAACGCTTCAAGGCGACGCTGGACACGAAATTATCCATGTAGAGGTTAAAGGTTGGTTACGTCACAGTAGTAAGTAGTAATATTAATGCAACGGACAAATCACTGGGCATATTTTACAGGGAGATGTATATTGTCTCCGGGTCTATTAAATTACAGAGATTAGAGCGATGTAAAAAGTCTCGACAGGCATTTTGGAGGTGTAAAGTGTTTCCAAATGTCAAGACAAAAAAGTAACCTAAGCAAGTCAGAGAAGAGACTATTAAGCTAACAGTTACTATAACTAGACCAAGTATGTCAACATACTGAATACACACTTACACGTTTGTATACATACATACTTGTCTGAATACATACATACTTGTTTGTTACCGAACCTATCTCTTACCGGTCATGAGATTTTGACGTCCGAAAATCACTATGTTTAATACTCACTGACTCACTCATACAAATGTTTGAGTACTTCCAAGTGAAGTAGAAAGTTGAAATTTGGCAATCGGGTAGATAATAGGGTATACAAAATAAAAAAAATTGGGCAAGTGCGAGTCCGACTCGTGCATGAAGGGTTCCGTACCATAAAACAAGTTTGTTGTATGGGAGCCAACCTTAAATATTTATTTTATTTTATTTTTAGTATTTGTTGTTATAGCGGCAATAGAAATACATCATCTGTGAAAATTTCAACTGTCTAGCTATTACCGTTCTTGAGATACAGCCTTAGTGACAGACGGACGGACGGACAGCAAAGTCTCAGTGATAGGGTCCCGTTGTTACCCTTTGGGTACGGAACCCTAAATCGGGTAGATAATAGGGTATACAAAATAAAAAAAAATAGGCAAGTGCGAGTCCGACTCGCGCATGAAGGTTTCCGTACCATAAAACAAGTTTGTTGTATGGGAGCCCCCTTAAATATTTATTTTATTTTAGTTTTAGTATTTGATGTTATAGCGGCAATAGAAATAGGTACATCATCTGTGAAAATTTCAACTGTCTACACCGTTCTTAAGATACAGCCTGGTGACAGACGGACGGACGGACGGACGGACAGCGAAGTCTCAGTAATGGGGTCCCGTTTTTACCCTTTGGATACGGAACCCTAAAAATCTAAAAGCAGCGAATTTTTACATGTTTAAGTTTTCTATACAAACAGTTAAAATTCACTACTGAACAATAAATTAACAGCTAACGCCTTTTACACTTGTCTAAAATTGTGAGATTAATTTATATAAAGTTTAGCCTATGTATGTATTTAAAAAGTGAGATTAATACCTTTCTTAGCAAAAATTAATGATATCCTAATTATCCTATAAAAAATACAAATGTGAAATAATGCAAAGTTCGTTAACGGTATCGCCAATAAAAGAATTGAGGTGTAACTGGAAACAAAGTTATTTTAAATCTCCTTTGATCACAGCTCCTATTAAAATGATTCGTTATGTTTTGCGGCTCAATAGTGGAACTTGGCAAGTTTTTACCTACCAAGTTTAAAAAGTGTATCGAAATTAACGAACTGATTAGAGTGACCTTATGTTCAGATCAATCAAGAAGATACATTGTTATAAAAATTGCTAAGTCGCTCAATAGAGCGACTCAATAGAGTCGCAAATAACATAACAAACCATTTTAATTGGAGCTGTGATCTAAAAAAGTTGGTTTCCAGTTTTTGAGATCTATTCTTTTATTGGCGATACAATTTACGAACTTGGCATTCTTTCACATTTATGTTTTTGATGGGTTTCTGTTTATCGGGGCGCACGAGGATGAAGTCGTTGAGGCTGCGGCCTTGGCATGTCGCCGCACCAGGCGAAAACGCCCTAGTTTGTTCGGATGTGTGTTGGACGATGTTCGTTATTGACTGCAAAGTGCGGCAGGTACCACACCTTACCACTCAACGCCGGCTTCGTCCGCTCGGCGTATCACACTCACACAATATGATTTTTTATCTCCTTGGTAGGCATATTCAACGAACTGTCGCTGTAGCGCCGTGTTGATTTCATCCACCATCCAAAGCTGCCTGAATTCTTCGTAGTGCGGGCCGTCGATGCGCCACACAGTTTCGTTGAATATTCTCGCCACCTTCTTGTTTCGGGGTTTCGTCTTGACCGCCGCCGTACTGCACAGCGGGCAGGCACCGAGTCGGTGTGAAAGTAGGATTTCAGCTGGGCATTCATGTCAGGTCATCTTAACATCTCGTAGCGGTTTCAGCGTGGCCGTTGCGGGTTGGGAGGCATCTTTAGGTATGGCGGGCAGCGTCTCGTTTCCGGCGAGGCAGTGCAGTACTGTCCGCTGCCATCTTGCGAGCCATTGCGGCGCCGATCCGCAAATCATCATGTAAGTGGAGACAGCTTCGCAGCAGGCTCGTCAGCCTACCCACACGCAACGCGTAGAGCAGCATCAGGTACCGTTATCGGCGCTAATCAGCATGCGTGGGCGTGCTAATGTGTTGTACGTCGGCGAGGCGCGGGTACTTAAGCGGCTTCCTCGATTGCTTAGGGGGCTGGCACGTTCGGATCTACGCGCGAGACGATGCGACCGATGTGCACGTTAATAAGGCCTGTACGAGAGTCATATGGTAGGCGCCTACCTTACCCCTCTGTGGTATCTAACGTTGACTCGCAGCGTGGACAGACGCGCCGTTGAAGAAGTCGCCGGGCGGTTAAAGGCCGCCGGGCGAACCGCCGAGAAGGCAGCGCTGGTGGTCGGTGGCGGCCCCGTCTAGCAGGGGCTAGACGAGGTGGCTGGATGGCGCTGAGCACGGCTGTCAACCGTGCTACGCATAGCGCGGCGAGACCGCGCCCAGGGTGGCTAGCTTCTCGGTGGAGAGGTAATCAAACTATTATTATTATGTTATATTATTATAATTTACGGAGTACCAAATAGGTACTTTACATTATTAATTGTATTATATTAACTTGCAACACGATCGTTGTTCATTGTATAAATATTGCTCATTTTAATTTTAAATTTTCATTGTTCAAATGTAATTTAATCTTTTATTTTAGGTATATAAAATTTAATGAGATAAATGGTAACTGATGAAATAATTGTGATAGCATAATGACATGTAATATAATGATTATGAATAAATGAAATATGAAATATGAAATATGAAATAAATATGAGGCCAGGGAAGCCCCTTGGCATCGGAGCCGGCGCGGACGCCGGCGCCACGAAAGTTGGCCTCTTTGACTTTCGGCCTACGGGGGTGAAGAAGCGCGTTCTACGCGCGCCGACAGCACATGCTGTCGCCGAAGGCTCCGCCGGCTAACAGCCAGGCAAAGACAGAAGCAAAAGTCGGTATCACACGGTCACTGACGCAACACTGCACTGAACCGAAAATTCCTTTCCCACTCGCGACACGGGTTTAATATAGACGTGACATTGTAATAAGTATTCTCCTCGACAAAACGTCTGCGTTCACGAATGCCGACGTCGTAAGGCGACGCGGCCTAACTCTGAGACGAGCGGTTCCAGACTAACCATCGATTTGGACAGATAAATCTCAGCTGGCCACATGCACCTCATTGCGCTAACGTGGCTTAGCTGTCAAAAATTGAAATGGACTGAAATATTCCAAACCAGTTGCATGAACGCGGATAAAGTTGCATTTTATGTTACTTATGCGTTTACAGCTCGAAGTGATCGAAATTAATGTTTTTATTCATATTTGTAATTAAACACCAACATATTAACCACCTTGCGCTGCGTTCGACGAACGCCGCGGACACCATTAGGACCTGTCAAATTCAAACGTCAAATGGACTGTCACAAATTTATTCAGATTGGTACCCCGCAAGGATAGAGATTAATTTCTCAGTTTTGGTTTAGTGTTAGATTTCTAAAACGGCTAGACTTCATCTTATGAGTGTTAAATTAAAATGCGCCGTAGTTTGGCGGTTCAGAATCACCTTACTCGGCCTAGTTCTGTTCAGGATAAAGCTCGCTAAGGCAGCCTGAAGTTTCGTATGACCAGTGTCAGTTTTTGTGTTATTTTGGACTACACGGGAGTCCCTGTGCCATGAAAGCTATCAGAGTTTGCTGTCGAGAATGTAAGTAGTCTATTTCAATAGCCAGTTTCAAGGAAAACATGTTAGTTATTCGGAAAACAACAAGTCAAAATGACAGGTTAGTCGCAAGTTTATACCTATGTTATGTAGTACCACTACAGTACCCTCCTCTTCGGGAAAGAGGTTAAGCCGAGCTTAGCCGACACAGCCGGGTTAACCGGAAAAAAACTTTCGTTCTTACATGGTTACTTTCTTAAGAATCTATCATGCGAATTTTATTAAGACTACTTCTTAGCCCTAAGTTAAGTAACCTACTTACGCGTCTAGGCATGCTCAGTTTATCCTACGACTTCACTATAATCCATTTCGGATCTCTTACTATACTAGTGTAATCTTATAAGAAAATAGACTGTCTCTCGGACTATGTTGTTGTGACATGAGCCGGATTTCGGACTATGTCACTGCAGCATAGGTCGGATCTTCGACTATATCCGGACTCTGTACTATTTTATTACCTATATTTTATACCTAGTATCTAGTTATCTTCTTAATTAAATTCTGCATGCGACTTATGATATTTCCTAAAACAAACTTAATGCTCGAGCAAACTAAAGGTTATTTTATATCTACCTATATATAACAAGTATATACATATGGCTTGGCCAGGCCATTGTTTTATTATAATACAGATAATCCTAACGCACCTTGTTGTGGTGGTTATGGTTTATAAATTCATATACCACCCAAGCAGCACATTAGTGAATTTTGCAGCTTATCTTATAGCTTTAAGTTCTAAATGAGTGGTTTAACAGTGTTTGATACAACTTATAGCTTTAAACACAACTCAAGACTGTATATGAGTTCATCCTATCACTTGTAGTTGCATAGGAACGTTTTTTGTTTCTACTTTATTACTTATGGTGGGATAAAGTCGATTTTGCTACTTAAAGTTGCATGCAGGTTCAAATTGTCACTCAATAAGAAGCAATAGTGCTATATAAGGCCTTAAAATCACTTATAAGCAACTTTTACATATAAGTGGGAACCTACCCTTATTTGGAACTAAAAGTTCCAAATGACTAGTACAATAGCGAATTATATCACCAATAGTGGCTAAAGGGATAATTTTACGGCTCTTTTGGAACCAAAAAATATTGCAACTTTAAGGCCTAAGAAGTACCTTATTGCCACTCCAACGCATAAATAGGTCTCAGTAGGAGGTTCTTGGAACCAAAAGCAGTTATTTTCACTTATTTCAAACCACTAACGAACTAAAAGTTCTATTATAGTTCCTATTTGCGCCTTGTCAAAATATATTTAATAGTCTTGCTTGTTTAATAGTCTACAAAAGAGCAAATAATTACTATTGGTGATATCATTCACTGCTTTGCCACTCGCAAGATACAAATAAGTGATTATTAGACTTGATAGTTCCAAATAAGGAGCAAATAAGTGAAAATAAACACTGTAGGATCTTTTTTGTTTCACCATGTTTACAAATGGAAGCCTATGAAAATTGATTATTTTAACCAGAATTTTATCACACTCACGCATAATCACAGACTTTTGATAGTTGTGACGATGTTACTTTAACATTGTACGTAACCTACAATCACTAGGTCAGGTTTTTAACAGTTTTATTTCTTATCAGTATCTATTCCTTATTTAATTTAGTACTCTCTTTTTTAATATTCCTGATCAAATGAAGGGCGCGTCGAAATTTACAAAGAAAACATACTATACTTTCACAGTAAAAAAAAAATCGCAAGAAATTCGTGCTTATTTCAATGCTTGTATAACGTAAAGTTTTAATCACAATCAAACAGACATATAAATCCAAAATGAATATGGCAGATCACGTATTACTTTTAATAAAACACAATTTGACAGTTGCCTCGCCACTCAAAGATAATTTTGGCGACTCATTTATCACTCATTGACCGAACTGAAATGTTTTCATTCGTTCACTGCGCATAACTTTCACCCATAGTTCTAATTACCACTTAAGGTAATTGTGAGATCTCTTATGGATTCTATTTAGCACCAAAAATAGGCTGCAATTTTTCTCCTTTTGGTTCTATACTGGTGGCATAAGGGTTCTTGCCACCTATATAGCACTTAGTCATGGTGGTAAATTTCACTTAAGCATCTAATTAGATATGATATACGAGCTATTTAGACCCAGTTGTGCTACTTGGGCAACGCACTTGCGTTAGTATTTTAAGTCATAGTCCATGAAATGAGTGGAGCGCTCCGTTAAGTTAAGAAAAAAACTTAGTTTTGGAAATTTCTCCAAAACTAGTGAACCGATTTCGGTTTTCTTTTTAGTCCCCGGATCCTTAGGGTCTACAGTTATAGTAGAATTTTAGTTTATGTCAAAAATCTATGTTTGACATAAATTTGTCAAAATTTGACATTTTCCAAAAAAAAACAGTGTAACAATGGCATGCTAGTACACACCTCAAGGCACCTTTATGATATCCTTGGCGTGATATTTCCCAACTTTTTTGGTGTCAATGTCTTCTAGATCGTATACGACATTTGAGTGCTTTTTAGTGACTTTGCATTTAACAAAGCGTGGGGCGAGTTTCGCTGAGAAGAACTGTGCAGCGTTGGACTGCACGAAGTTGCGTCTCCACACGACGTCTCCGACGCTAAGTCGCAATTCACGACGTCGCAGGTTATAACGTCCCGCGCTTTGCTGATATGCTTTGGTCAGTGCTAAAGTGACACTTTGGAAAATATCTGCCAATTCGTTTAGGCTGTTCGCTCTTTCTGACCGTACAGCAAGTTCGAGATCGTGTAGCGAACCTGGAGCACTACCCCTTATGGTGTGTAGTGTGCCGTCCGCTACCATCTCACGGCCATGTGCCAAGAAAAATGGTGTGTATCCTGTCGTCACGTTAACTGTCGTGTTCAAAGAGAGCTGGATTTGTGGTAAATGCTTGGACCAATGTCTTTGGTCCTCGCCCACTAACATTGCTAGGCAGGTTTGTACAGTTTGGTTGTATCTTTCTACGGTATTCGACTGTGGGGCGTAGAAAGCGTTATAAAAAACTTTTGGAATCGAGTTTTGTATACAAAAATTATTAAATTCTTTGCTTTTAAATATTGACGCGTTATCACATATTAACACGCACGGTGCCCCTTGTTTCATTAAAATTTCAGACTTTATATATTGTGTTACCGTCTTAGTGGTTGCTGTTCTAAGTGGGTGAAGCCAACAGTATTTAGTGAAAATATCTACTATGGATAGTATGTAGACGTGTCCAGAATAAGATTTGGCGATTGGACCGATGATGTCTAATGACAGCGTATGCATCGGCTCGCTAACCCTCTTCTGGTGGGTCATGTGTCCGTGTGGAGGAGCGTTTGAATGTTTGTACGCTTTGCATAACTCACACGCGGCCACATAACTTTTCACGTCAGCATACATATTTTTCCAATAATACGTTTCTTTAATTTTTTGAAATGTTTTAAAAGTACCAGGATGCACTGTGTTAATTTCGTGATTTTCTTTAATGCATTCTGGTATTAGTTCGCGTGGTATTACTAACTTCCACGCGTTCCCACTTTGTAAATTGGATGGTGGTTTTGAATATCTGTACAGTACAGCATTCCATTTATTATTTGATAATTTTTATGAAAAGATGGGTATGACTCTACATTTTTGAATAGTTTATTGTACCACTCATCATTTGAGCTGTCTCCCCCGTTGAAGGCAACTGCTCCTACTTCGATTCGAGATAAGACGTCCGGTACTACGTGTAAAGACCCTTTTCTATGCCTTATCTCAAAATCGAAGCAGGACAACTGCATCGCCCAACGAGCAAGACGCCCCGACGGATTGTTTAAAGATTTAAGCCATTTAAGGCACATATGGTCTGTTATAACTATGAAATGGCTGCCGTCTATATATGGGCGGAAATGATTAATAGAATCTACGACAGCAAGCAGCTCGCGTTCTGTTGTACTATAGTTCCTCTCTGTTTTTGTCAACAGACGAGAGTAGAAAGCTACCGGGTGCTCTATCCCCTCTACCTCTTGTATTAAGACGCTACCGACGCCAACAGATGAAGCGTCGGTATGTATTTGAAATGGCAGGGTGAAGTCCGGACAAGCCAGTACCGGAGCCTGGGTGAGAGCTGTTTTGAGCGCTAGGAAAGACCCTTCTGCTTCCTCTCCCCAGTCTATGGCTTCTCTTCCTTTCTTTTTCCCTAAAAGAGCTGTCATCGGTTCTACTATTGTTGAAAAGCTGTTAACAAATCTGCGATAATATGAGCACAACCCTATAAATGCGCGCAACTGTTTGGCTGTCGTGGGGCGTGGGAAATTTTTTATACATTCTAATTTTAATGGGTCAGTTTGCAAGCCCTGTGAACCTACTACGTACCCTAGATACCTTAGTTCGTCTTTACAAAACTCGCATTTACTGAAATTTATAGTTAAACCTGCTTTGCTCAAAGCGTTATAAACGTCATCTAATATTTCCATGTGCTCTTTGAACGTGCTAGTGGCTATTAACAAGTCGTCGCAATAGCCAAAAATTTTTTCGCCATATTTATGGTGAAATAGAGAATCAATGAGACGCTGGAGCTCACATCCGGCATTGGAAATACCGAACGGTAATCTCCTAAATTCTAGCAGACCCCTGTTTGGTACAACAAAGGCTGTTTTCTGACATGACGTGCCAGTCCCATCATCATCGTCGTTGCAAAGCGGTATCTGCCAGTAAGCGGCTGACAGATCAATTGAAGTTAGATAACGAGAACCACGCAAATTGTCTAATATGGAGCTAATGTATGGTAATGGGTATGAATCTTTTACTGTTACATCATTTAATTTTCTGGCATCTAGGCAGAACCTCAGTGAGCCATCTCGTTTCGAGGTCATGACCACTGGATTGGACCATGATGATTTTGACGGAGCTACCACCCCCAACTCTAGCATTCTGTCTACTTCCTCATTTAGTGCTTTTAATTTGACAGGTGAGAGCGGATAGTACCGTTGTTTTATTGGTGGACCAGTGGTCTTGATCCTGTTGAGGTGTGGCGCGGGTGTAGATAAATGAAAACACGTATTGTTAGGTTGGGAGTCCGTTTAATACTAACTATTAAGCCTAAGTTACAATATAGTCACACACCTCACCACCGGGGTGGCGGTTAAGAAAAAATTATGTCAATAACATTTTTCTTTATGACACATACTTACGAGGAAGTTATCTTAACAAAAAAAAAATTACAACTAAGTACTAGGTACAAAAAGCTTAGTCCTGTTCTTATGTACTAATTCATGTTTTTGATTTTTTCGTAATACAACATTAGGTTCTTTAACTTCTATCACTTCGTAAGGTCCGTCATATAAACAGTCAAGTTTACCTCCTACTTCATTACGAACTAACACTTGGTCACCACTTTTATAATTCACTGGGTTCACTCTTTTATCGAACGCACTTTTTCTGTTATTTTTCACTTGTATAAGGTTTTCAAGTGCATCTTTATGTGCGACTTGTAGTCGGTATCTTAATTCTAAACTATAATTATCGATATTATATAACGGTTCTACAATACTACTTATTCTAGTTGGAATTTCACACTGTCTTCCGAACACAAGTTCGAAAGGGGCATATTTGGTTGCTGTATGGACAGTATTATTATAGCAAAAACACCAAAATGGGAGCCAATGGCTCCAAGTCTCAGGATGCTTATCACATTGGATACGTAAAAATGACCCTAAACTTTTGTGTGAGTTTTCTAGTGCTCCTATTGTTTCGTGGTGGTATGCCGTGGAATTTAATTTTTCTATTTCTAATAATTTGCAGACTTCAGTCATCGTTGATGACATGAACTCTGTTCCTTTATCTGTAGCTATACACTTAGGTCACAGACCACTTAACCTATAGACCCCGCTTATAAGGGCGCCCGGGTGAGCCAAGCTTAAGCTCAACAAACAAGATGCGCTCACCACGCCCCCAAACGCTCTCTTAGTTCGCGGTCGACTGTTGGCGAAGTAACATGCAATATTCCACTGCTTACTTGGCTTATAAAGTGTTCAAAATATGCCTTATTGTATGGAAAATGCAGCAAAACATCTAGTCTTCAAAACTATGGGATTTCATTTCACAAATAAGCTATATTTTACTATTTTACAAAGAATGTAATAAGTTATAAATGTAGGTTGGTAACCTAGCGACGCGTTGATGTCTTGTGTCAACTGTCAACTGTCTCTTACTTTCGCTTGCTAATTTTGTAATTCCGTCTTTGTCTACCTTTGCAGTGTTTTTAGTAGTGATGTGACTGATTAATTATACTTACGTAGGTACGTAACCGATACCCGTTAAACAATATTGAACTTTTTATAGAAGATAAACTTTTTTTATTATTGAATAATCGAAATGTATGTTAAGTACTATGTACAATTATGAAACCATAAATGTCTAAACTGCTGAATTTCGATGAATTTTTGAAAACAGATAGTTGTAATCTTGGAGAAAGACTACTTAATATCCTGGATAAATACGATACATATATACATAAAATAAAGCTGAAGTGGCTCGAAAGTCTGTACATGGAAGATATTCGAAAGAAAGTTGGCGGGGGATACTAAGAATCGATAGCAGAACACGTTCCAAAAGTTTTTAGAATTTTCATCTGTTTATCTTTTTATCCGTTGGTTTGTTTATCTGTTAGTCTGATGACCGCGCATCACGTGAAAACGGCTGAACGGATTTTGATGAAAACTTAATTAATCTTCCGAAAAAATCCCCATTTTTTGTTTGCTTGTTGGATTTTTAATGACAAATGTGCAGCGAGATTACAGTGTAAATGCGATTTTTTTATGAATAGAATAGTTTTTTTAGAAATAGCCTATGAGTATCTGGAAAGTATCCCTCTATCAACCTTCTACATTTCTTTTGTAAATATAAAACATTATTCTCATCATTACTGCTTTCTCAGGCCTCCTATATCCCATCCCGTAGCCAATTATACTTTCGACATATGCAAAATACACTGGCTTAAGTGTAGAGTTATTACTTACCTATTATAATGTCTCTAAGGATTAACATGCACTTGCTGATTTCTTGGAAATGTGTTAATGATTATGCCACTTAAAAATTAAATTCTAGATCGACATTCAAGAACCAAAGTAATAGAAATGGCTATTAGTAACAAAGCTATCTATTGTTGAAGCTGTTTTTGTTGTAGTCCGTTGTTGGCTTCGTTTTATGCTTCGCGAAATATTTGTACTTAACAATTCTTTAGTATCGACACCTTTTGGTCTGAAAAATCAATATTAAAGTCGCCACATAATATTACTACGTTCGTGTTTTTAATGGTGCTTAAATCTAAAATTATTTTTTTGTGATAGTATGGAGCAATGATTTTACACTTGACTGAGGACATCTGTAAAGAACAATTACATGGAGTTTTAATTGACCTATATTTACGCTTAAAACCACACATTTCTCATTCCTTTTCGATATTATCAACATACATCTGCATCGAGAGTGTGCAATGTTGAATCAGATTTCAATCTTTTAATAAAGAAAAGTGTACCACCACCCTTGGTTATATGGCGGGAAGTTTCAGCTGCGATACAGTATTCATTTAGATTTATAGATTGAAACTCAAGCGGTTCAAGCCACATCTCCGTTAGCAATAATGTCTGGTTTCATATTTATTGTTTCTTCTAATAATATGAGTAGATTTACATTTAATATTTTTAATTGAAACGCATTTTAAACCATTCTCGTATTATTATTGATTCCAATTAAAAACATATATCTACTTACATTCTGCAGTTTCTTTTTCGAGTGTGTCCCATCACTATCAAAAATGGCGCGCATCTTATACCGCATGCGTCATTGCTCGCTGACCTTGAACTAGCCAATCACAGTGCACTTGTTGCCCTCCTCACCCCGCCAATTTGGCAACATGAGATACTAGAGAAAGTTTTATGAAGCGGGGTCTATAGGGTTAAGTTGTCTGTGACTTAGGTATACCGTATCTTAAAATATAATTATTAACTAATGCCTTAGCTACTGTTTTTGTCTCCTTATTCTCTAACGGGTACGCTTCTACGAATTTACTTAATTCGCATTGTAGCGTTAGTATGTAAAGATTACCATTATCATCCTTATTTAATGGTCCCATAATATCTAGATATATCTTCTCTAGGGCATAAGATGCGGTGGTCGTCACCACCATAGGCTCTTTAGTGTGCCTTGAATGCTTCATTCTTTGGCACTTATCACATTTCCGTATAAAATCTCGGACGTCCTTTTCAATACCTGGCCAGTAAATTTTTTGTTTAATATTATTTACCATCCTTCGTACTCCAGCATGCCCACTAGTTGGTAGCTGGTGATAGTCGTTCAAAATATGTTTAACGTCTTTTCGCTATTTATTCTCGTTACTCCTCTCAAAATTAATATTTTGGGCCCTTCGTACTCTTTTTTACTAGTTATTTCTTTTATTAAACTTTTTATAAACATTTCGTTATCATTTGTTTTAATAATGCATATTACGTCGACGTCATTTTGTTTACTAAACTCTGTCAGTTTCTCCACAAATACGGCTCGCGTAAACTTTGCTTTGTAACTGAGGTTTATATATAATATCTTCTTAATTTTGGTGTATACGAAACATTCCCATTCCGCATCTACCATTCCTTTTCTTTTTAACTCATTAATTTTACTTTCCTCCACTAATTGCATTTCTACAGAATCTTTTGGTATCCTTAATATTTCCGCGACTCGTGGTTGATCAGGCCATTCGTCGTTGGCACTATTAGGGATAACCATACCATCTTTCTCACTCTCCGCTATTTTTCTCCTTCTTGCTCTAGTCATTACTGCCATTACTGTTTCATTCATCTCTTTCAACTCTTCTGACGTAACTGTTATTCGTGACAATGCATCTGCTGTCACGTTATCTTTACCTTTTATATAAACTATGTTAAAATTATATTCTTCAAGAGTCAATCTAAATTTCAACAGTCTACTACTCGGATCTTTTATTCCAAACAAATATACCAACGGTTTGTGATCACTCATTATTGTAAATTTCTTTCCAAACAAATATGGCCGAAAATATTTAACACCCCAAACAATCGCTAAAAATTCTTTTTGAATAGTTGGATATCTCTTTTCAGCTTTATTCAATGGTCGGCTGGCATAAGCGACTGGCCTTAAATCTTTATTACATAAAACTACGCCCACAGAAGTATTAGAAGCATCGGACTGCAAAATAAATTCGTTATTATCTGAAAAATCTGGATACTGTAATATTGGCGGTGTCGTTAATTTTGTTTTTAATGTATTAAATGACTGTTCACATTCCGTTGTCCATACAAAGGGTACATTCTTTCTACATAATGCGTTTAACGGGTATGATATATCAGCAAAATTCTTAATAAATTTTCGGTAATAGTTGCAAAAAGCTACGAACCGCTTGACAGCGTCCGCATTTGTAGGAGTTGGGTAATTTTGAACAACATTAATTTTATTTGGATCTGGAGATATTCCGTCTTTGCTGACAACATGACCCAGATATAATAATTCCTTTTTTAAAAATTGCCATTTGTTTGGGTTAAGTTTTAAGTTAACTTTCCTAAGTCTTTCGAAAACGTTAAATAAGTTTTTGTTGTGTTCTTCAAGGTTTCTACCGAATATTATCAAATCATCTAAGTAAATAAAGCATTTTTCATAATTAAGACCCGCCATAGCGATTGTCATGACGCGTGAGAATGCGCTAGGGCTGATCTTTAGTCCCATAGGTAATTTTTTCATACGATATTGGCCGCTGTTTGTTGTAAAAGCTGTTATATCTCGACTTTCTGGTGTTAACTGTACTTGGTAATAAGATTGACTGAGATCTAAATGTGAAAAGTAAATCGCACCTGATAATGAATCAAGAATTTCAACTATATTGGGTAACGGAAACTTATCGTCTTGTATTTTTTCATTAACCTTTCGATAATCTATAACTAACCTCCATGATTTATTTCCTGTCTCATCGGACTTTTTTGGTACTAATAAAATTGGGCTCGACCACTGAATTTGTGCTTCCTCTATAATATCGTTTTTTAACATATTTTTTACTTGCCTTTCTACCTCTTTTTTTTGACTATTCGGTATACGATACGGTTTAGTATAAACTGGTTTAGTATCGGGCTTTAAAATAATAGATTGTTCACATATATTAGTTGTTGTAAGCTTATCGCCCGGCAGCTGAAAGATGTCAGCATATTTCGTACATGCGGACTCTATCGTACGGCGTTCCTGAGAATGTAAGTGATCTAATTTCAACTGCAACAACAAACTATCAGCGCGACTGGAAGTCGACTCACATTGATTAAATGTACACATTATATAATTATTTAACGGTTCGAACTCGGGTGTAAAAATTGGAATGGTTATATCATTCTCACTAGTATAAAGTATTCGAATAGGTATCGTGTTATCCGTGGGAGTGACAATTATACTACCTATAAAAACATTTTCCTGAATTTCCTTAGGGATTATTACACACTCTTGGGTTAAATTTTCCAATTTTATAAAATGTATAGATTCACTACGCGCAGGTAATCTTAAGAAATGTTTACTAACCGTGGGGTTCTTTATCATATTTAAATGGAATATTTTTTCCCCATCTTTTAATGTCAACATGAATTTTTCCATATTAAAAGTTACACTGCCAAATTTATTGAAGAAATCCTGCCCTAAAATTCCGTCAGATTTGCATGGAAGGTTTTCAAAAACGTAAAACTTATGATAAACACGCAACCCATTTGGTGCCTCAATTATAATATAAACATAACCACGCGATAATATTTTCCCACCGATTCCATTTATTGTAATACTATCCTCGTGTACAGGTATATTTCTAGGTATCGCACGAGTTGTTATCGCTGACAATGATGCGCCGGTATCCAAGAGCCATGAACATTTGTTTTTATTCACGTAAAGAAACACATAATTAGCTTTACTTAAATCTGTTGTGAAAATGTACTCTTTAGTCTCGAAAAAACTCATTCGTATTAGGCTTATTCGCTCCAACTGGAACAGCTCCAGTTTGTTCCTCGTTCTGTTGTGCGAAATACATGTTATTATTTCGTCTATAATAACCCCTACCACGGGTAAATCGACCACGGCCCGAGTGAGTGTAAGCGCGGTGTGGGCGGCTGCCCCGATAGCTGCCATTGTTATTATACATGTCGTTTTTATTGTAATGAGGACTAAAATGATTATAATTTGAATGTCCTCGAAAACCCCTATTAGAGTTGCTTACACGCCCTCGAGTCCACGGTCTATTCGACTTACCTCGCATGTGGAGCATCGAGTTAGAAGTCGATGGTTGGGGCTGTGACATCTCCTCGTCCTCGGCCGCACGCACGGCGTCCTTTAGCTCGGTGTAGTTACGCGCCGATATTATAGTGCTTAATCGCCGATTTCTAAGTCCATCTGCAAACCTTTTGATTGCCATATTCTGATTTAACGGCCTTAAAATTTCGTAAGCTTTGTCATCCCCGTTTGCTTGCGAGATTGTAAGGTCAACAAATAACGATTCGATCTCGGTGCCATATCGAGAGATAGACATTTCGTTCTGAGATATATTATTCATTTGCGTAAGCAATGAGTTTGGTGACTTTTTTGTCAGTAAAAATACCTTCATATTTTTTAAGTAACGCCTCACAGGAACTATACTCTTGTTTTAATTTAAGCTTAGCTGCTTTTGATAGTCTAGTTTTAAGGACAAAATTAGCCAACAACTTTTTGCAAGATGCCTCCTTGAGACAGCTGTTATACAAATCTACACTATCAATAATCCGCTCTACTGTCTCCATTTTACTGTCCATTACAGGAACCAAACCTGCCGCAGTTTTTAAGTCAAAAGTCTCCATTTTCGGAATTTGCTGAGTTTGCTTGTCAACTTTACAATACAACTTAATTTTACTAAATGAGTCCTCAATCTTGTTTATTAAACATTCAATTACAATTTCAGAATATTCTCCGCCGTAAGTAATGGGAGAATGTCTTATTATATCTTTATAACATTCATATAATTTGGTAGCATCTAAAAGTTTCTGAGGTAACGTACTCGCATACTTTGTTCTTTTATTTGGACCCAACTTTCTTAATGATATTCTAATTGCCTCAAGACATTCATAAATTCTATTTAGTTCTACTTCCATTAGGAAAATCCATTATTAGCAAGAACCGATTAATTAATAATAGTTAATAATAAAAGAAAATGTTACTTAATGTCTAACTTAATGCTAATTACACGGTACCTCCCATTTAATGTATAATTTCCACGTTCAAACCGGTGAGTCTTGATTGCCCTCGACGTCAGCTCGGCCTCTCAAGGACAAGCGCTGCCTGATGCGCCTAAATGCGTCCGTTCTCAATTCTTGCTGCACCATTGCCTGGTGGCATCTTTTGTACTGCTTAATTACGACGACAACCCCTGCCGCCACACAAATAGCCAGCAAAGCCGCCAGCAACACGCTTGTATTGTACGCGTGGGACGAGAGGTCTCCTTCAGCCTCGTTGGGACCTCCTCCGTGCTGATTAACAACCAGTTCTTTATTTTCACACACGCACTTCGAGCATTGTTTGCCCATTTTGAGGTTGGTTGTTATTTTTTATTTCGCAACAGTATGTGTACAAGTGCGGTAGCACAGCACAACGGCGTTGAAAATTATGCATCGTGTCTCTAAGGAACGCGCGCGGTCAGCAATACGCCTGGCTGGATCGCCATGAGGTGTGGCGCGGGTGTAGATAAATGAGAACACGTATTGTTAGGTTGGGAGTCCGTTTAATACTAACTATTAAGCCTAAGTTACAATATAGTCACACACCTCACTGTGCTCTACTAGTGTTGTCTGGCCTAGACCTTTCTCCTCCGTACTGATTGATTTGAATTTTTCAATTATTTTATTTAATTGCATCGTTTCCAAAGGAGAGAGCTCTTGCCTGGGTATTATGGCGCAGACACAACTATTGCGTTGTGTTTGCGGCACAATACAATTATTTGTTGAAGTTAAAGAATTTAAAGTTTTTAAATTTAATAATTCTAATCCATGTATAAGATCCATACCTATTATAAAATTGTCGGTATTTGCTGGTATAACCATGAACTCAATGTTGTGCGTCCTGTCTCCGAGGCTTATTGGTAATAGTAAAGTACCTATTACCTTCACCGCGGAACCATTTGCACATAAAGCGTTAGTATTTATTGGTTTTAATTGAATTTCTGAATTTATCAAATTTTTGTGATAATTATTATTATTACCGACAATGCTTAAGTTCGCCCCTGTGTCTAAGAGACCCCTGTGAGTGCTGGATCCAATATTAAAATTAATATAAATTCGGTTATCAGTATCTACTACTGGTGTGCCAGGAGTCACAGAGCCTAAGTGTAACTTGCTAAGAGGGTTGGTGACCCCTGGCCCGTTCAGTTTTTTGGAGCATTGTCCGCTTCCAGGTGTGTCCTGCGCTTGGGAGGGTTACATTTTGGGCAGGTGCTAGATAAGAACCCCCTTTCTCCACACTGGAAGCAGACAATACCTGGAATAGTGCGGCACTCTTTATATGAGTGACCTGCAGCTTTACATTTTTTACATGTTATGCGGTTATTATTAGTAAAAGGTTTTTTATTTTGAAATTTATAATTTTTTTGAGTATTAACTGCTGACACTTGCTTTGAAGTTTTAGTAATTTTGGATCCAGCGCTACAGGTTTGAGAGCTTGAGTACGCATCAAAACGTTTTCCCAAGTCTATAAGATCTTGTAAGTTATTTAAATTACTAACTGCTAATAAGTGAGCATAAGTTGGCAGAATATTATGTTTTATTATTTCCAACAATCTGCTTTCTTCTAATGGAAGTGCTAATCGAGCATTCATGGTTCTCATTTCTAGTATGTAAAAATGAAGCGGGTTGCCCCGCTAGTTGTCTATGTTCACGCAGTGCTTTTTCTAAAACATAGTCATTATCCACTGGTGTGAAGAATGATTTAAATTCTGCTTGCAGCTCCGACAATGAGTGAACTGTTTCACGTATTTGTCTGTAATAGTCAAGTGCCCTACCACTTAATAAGTCTGGGAAACACTTCAACACTTTGCGTTCCGAAGTGTCCCTACTTTTCATGAAATCCTCAATGCGCAAAAAGAAGTCAACTACATCCGAATCACCGCTAAATTTAATATTCCACGACCTGAGGTTGTCCTCGCGCACGACATGTATCACCCGTTCCTCGTTGTCCGGTGTAGAAGTATAGTTTTGATTGGATCTACCTAACATGAAGTCTTGCATTTTGGACACCATCAAGGGTGCTTTTAATGAAGTGGTTGTCCTTGATGGACCCGGCTCTGGTTGAGTTACCGATTGAGTAAACGTGACGGGCGTGGTGGTTAAAGTTGTGATGTCGCTGTAGCGCGGCCTAGTATAAACATAAGAAGCACCTTGATCCGCGGTTGTCATGTCCGGTCTAGAATAGTTGTCCACTTCATGATATGCATCTTCGTGGTCAGACATGTTGTTGATTTACAATGGTAATGCGACACTTCTAAACAAATGCAATAAATTAATGTCTTCCCTAGGAAGGCTAAATAGCACTATTAATATGTATTTCAATATTAATATGTGAAAATAATTACATTAAATTATATTTAAATTAAATTCATCACCTCTGTTTATACAAGAGATATGAATAGAAGAGATAATAATAATAAACCCTTATTATACTATATCCTATAACAGGGTTTCCAAATAGAAATTAAATTATTTAATTAATATTGCATTTGCTAGGTTGTGCGCGACAAAATTTTCATTGAAGGCTGGTACACAATAGGTACGAGCAAATAATTCCTTGTAAATGGCACACAGAAACACTTAAATTGTCAAAGCAAGTATTATTTTATCAAAGACAAACAATCCTAGTTTATTATATTTCGGACACTAAGTATTATGTTGAAATATTATTAAAATTTAGTTCGGACGCCAATATCATGGCGAAATAAATTTTGAAAAATTAAATTCGTTCGGACGCCAATATCATGGCGAAATAAATTTTGAAAAATTAAATTCGTTCGGACGCCAATATTGTTGTGTGGTAAGGTTAGAATATTTTTAAATTATGAAACGAACACAACAATTACCCTTATTATACTTACTGAAGATAACTTTTGCTCGGACAGTCACAGACGGCGGAGTTGAACCTTTAGATCAAGGACCGTACTGCTGTGGAGTGTTTGTCAGGGATAATATAATAGAAAGATGTGCTGACCATTATCTACATGTGTATTCAAAGTTCTTCAGACACGATAAATATTGCAAAGCACAGCTTAACCTACGCGCGAGACGATGCGACCGATGTGCACGTTAATAAGGCCTGTACGAGAGTCATATGGTAGGCGTCTACCTTACCCCTCTGTGGTATCTAACGTTGACTCGCAGCGTGGACAGACGCGCCGTTGAAGAAGTCGCCGGGCGGTTAAAGGCCGCCGGGCGAACCGGACAGACGCGCCGTTGAAGAAGTCGCCGGGCGGTTAAAGGCCGCCGGGCGAACCGCCGAGAAGGTAGCGCTGGTGGTCGGTGGTGGCCCCGTCTAGCAGGGGCTAGACGAGGTGGCTGGATGGCGCTGAGCACGGCCGTCAACCGTGCTACGCATAGCGCGGCGAGACCGCGCCCAGGGTGGCTAGCTTCTCGGTGGAGAGGCCAGTGAAGCCCCTTGGCATCGGAGCCGGCGCGGACGCCGGCGCCACGAAAGTTGGCCTCTTTGACTTTCGGCCTACGGGGGTGAAGAAGCGCGTTCTACGCGCGCCGACAGCACATGCTGTCGCCGAAGGCTCCGCCGGCTAACAGCCATGCAAAGACAGAAGCAAAAGTCGGTATCACACGGTCACTGACGCAACACTGCACTGAACCGAAAATTCCTTTCCCACTCGCGACACGGGTTTAATATAGACGTGACATTGTAATAAGTATTCTCCTCGACAAAACGTCTGCGTTCACGAATGCCGACGTCGTAAGGCGACGCGGCCTAACTCTGAGACGAGCGGTTCCAGACTAACCATCGATTTGGACAGATAAATCTCAGCTGGCCACATGCACCTCATTGCGCTAACGTGGCTTAGCTGTCAAAAATTGAAATGGACTGAAATATTCCAAACCAGTTGCATGAACGCGGATAAAGTTGCATTTTATGTTACTTATGCGTTTACAGCTCGAAGTGATCGAAATTAATGTTTTTATTCATATTTGTAATTAAACACCAACATATTAACCACCTTGCGCTGCGTTCGACGAACGCCGCGGACACCATTAGGACCTGTCAAATTCAAACGTCAAATGGACTGTCACAAATTTATTCAGATTGGTACCCCGCAAGGATAGAGATTAATTTCTCAGTTTTGGTTTAGTGTTAGATTTCTAAAACGGCTAGACTTCATCTTATGAGTGTTAAATTAAAATGCGCCGTAGTTTGGCGGTTCAGAATCACCTTACTCGGCCTAGTTCTGTTCAGGATAAAGCTCGCTAAGGCAGCCTGAAGTTTCGTATGACCAGTGTCAGTTTTTGTGTTATTTTGGACTACACGGGAGTCCCTGTGCCATGAAAGCTATCAGAGTTTGCTGTCGAGAATGTAAGTAGTCTATTTCAATAGCCAGTTTCAAGGAAAACATGTTAGTTATTCGGAAAACAACAAGTCAAAATGACAGGTTAGTCGCAAGTTTATACCTATGTTATGTAGTACCACTACAATTATTAACATTTTTTGTAACATACTTGTAGTATGTACCAGTGTTTGTGGAATGAAGAAAAGTACCAGACAACATTTAATTTTAAAATATACTTGTGTGACCTTTAATGAAGAATAATTTAAATTATACAGAAGTATAATAACTCAATAGTAGTCGGTTGAGATATTACTATTTCATAAACGGATATAACAGTACATATTAAATTATGTTTTAGTATTAAAATATTTCTTTCATTGTTATTAGGTCCGACTCAGATTATTGTAGATTCGAAGGACTATATGAAGAAGATGAGGGAAGGCCTGTTGCCGCTAAAAAAGGACAAAAAAAACGAGTGATTTCTAACCGGTATGTACCTTAATATAATTATTTGAACTAATTAAATCAAATCTCAATTTATATACCCTCTAAATCGTACTAGCGCTTAAGTAAGCTTTGAGGTCACGTTGCGGCCTTAAATTATAGATTTTTTGATTCTGTCAAAACAAATTTTCATAGTTAAATATTAATTCATATCAATCATTTATACAGTCAAATCATTTCAGAGTTAAGGACTAAATTAAATTTTAGCTTGAAATTATCTCACCATATACACTGTTTCATTTTTAGATCGGATTCGGAAGAAACTGTGCTTCTTAAAGATGTGAAGAAAAGAAAACCGCTTGCCCCTAAAAAGTACGTATATTTCTTTCAAAAAATATATTTACACAAAGAATCTGACTGATTAAAACGACATGTATGTGTACTTCCGAGATCGAATTTTAAGTTAAGCATTAAATATGTGTCTCATTAACAGTTTCATGCATATTAAAAATAACCTATCTCTATTTAGTATTTATTTTGATTGACCGTTTTTTACAGATCGGGAAAACCAAAAGAAGCAAAAAGAGTGACCGACCCCTACGACTTGTTTGGCCTTGTAACTGCAGAGGAAACAGCGGCTGTTGCGCTGCATTCACCCAATGATCTGCCATCAGTCCTAACTTCACGCGTTGCCAACGGAATCGTGAGTCGACGTAAACCCGTTGAGGGAGAATTTTACGTTGAAGTTAAGGTGTATAAAACCAGCGATGCTGTTTCCACTCGTCCAGAGGAACGCTGGCGGAAGGCGCTAACCTCGTTAAAAATTCAGATGAATCCAGACGGTGACGAATGGAAACAGCTTCAAGGTTTTTTTGAAATTATACATAATTCCATGGTTGATGTAGACCCTGTTTATTTTGGTACCAAAATCAACTAATTTTTTTATATTTTTATAACAGTTAAATTTTTAATTAGTGAATTGATAGTTATCGTAATAAATTTTGTGTTACTGAAGAATTATTCATCCGTAAATTACTGTCGTAAATGCACCTAATTTTGACAAACTAAATAGTAATCATGAAATAAATGTCTTATTCGCGTTCAGCTCGTAACTGACAGTTTATTTTGGCTAATTAAAAATCAATTGGGGCTTTGTTTGATATATTTTAATGTTCATTTTTTTTTTAATAAAAATATATATATTTATATTTGCATAGTGTGAGTTTATTTTAGAGATCATATATTAGAAAATTTACAATGCCGTTTTGTTCAAATTGCTTGCAAACTATTGATAAACGAAAATGGGTTGGCCACCTGCGTAGTACTTTTCACAAGAAAAATTGCTCTGAAGAATACATCAGGTGTTTATAAAAATTCATCTGCTTTCCGGTCTAGAATTGCCTCATACAAAGTGCTAGCAAATGATTATTCTGAAAATATATTACCAGCAGAGTTCTTAAATAAAGTTCAGGATAAAATTATTTTTTTGGTAAATGAAGCAATTTTAGCCCATACTTCGATTAAGGTAAATTTTGAATTATATGCTCTTTTTTATCTATGTAAAAATGATACACAGGAAATGAAATCGTTTGCAACTAGTAACACTGTATTACATACTCATCATGATTTTGATGCAGTTTACAAGACAGTCGTTGCAGGTTTATTGCAAGAAATAGATGAATTTCAACACCGAGATAGCGGATGGTCATTTCTAAGTATCTCCCACCTCGAAGTAAACATTAATAAATACGAACCATTGGGCGGGACCAGTTACATAGAACTGCCTAACTTTTGTCGTGTTATCAAAAGAAAACACGTCAAGAATGTATGGACGAGGGGTTAGTTAGTTCCTCTATAATATACCTAATAGCGAACACGCTTTGAATAAGTCAAAGGACTAAATTACTTACAGTAATATTCCAAGCCATACAAATGCATTCCAAATTTCATGTAAACTCCAGCCTTTGACACTGAATTGTTGCGCCACATTTCGGACTAATCGTACTTCAAAATACAGAGTATTATATACGAATGAAATCGACATTACATAAAGAAATTAAATATAAAAACAGTTTGGCTAAATTCGCTAATAGTTTTTCACGAAATGTCACCTGTCATCTGACTTTCATGACTTTGACAGTTGACACTAGGGACGCGTAGCGTCGCGGCACCGGTTTTGTTTTCGGATTAAGATATTTCATAAATTACGCACCTTTGATGATTCTGATTGTGCTATTAGACTTTTACTAATTAATCCCGACGCTTTAAATATATTTATATTCAAAAATGAAATAAACAATTTGTCAAATTTCGTTGCCTTGTGAATAGAACTTTTAAGGTTTTGCTTGTACATCCCTATGCGCGTCATAACGGGACTTTAAGGGGTGACATTGAGATGGAGATGACTGCCCGTGTTAGAAAGATGTAATTGTGAAATTAATTGTTTTATTGTAGCGATAGTATGTCGGCTAGTCTTGTTTAGCCTAATCTGAAAGGTGTTATTCGTGCTCCGGCACGCTCCCGGAGCAGTAAAACTTATTCCTAAAACTATGGAAAAATACATATCGTTTACTAAATACTTAATTTTACAAAATGACGAAGATTGTTTCCCCATTCGCTTTGTAGACTTTTAAATTCTTAGGAACTAGTCTGGACAACCTTGCCAAAAGCATGAACAAATCAGATTTTCATCATTTAAAGAAAAGTGTCCCAAACTCGTATCAATTTGACCTATTACTTCGTAAAGGAATTTACCCATATGAACACATGAAATCATGGCATTCTTATGAAGAAAAAGAATTGCCGTTACAGAAAGACTTTTTCAGTTCATTAAACAATGAGACGATTACTAATGAGCAATATCAGCATGCGAAATTAGTGTGGGACGTATTTAACATAAGCGATATGGGTGAATACACTGATCTATTTTTATTAAAGCAGTAACGTCTGCTAACGTAAACTACATGTTTACAAATGAAGCGAAAATTGAAAAATTTAATGATTCGGACAGGATTCGAACCTGCGTTTCCAACGGCTTTCCGGGCCAACACGGGCGTCCTCCCAATTGGACCACCGAATCAGATGTCAGAGCCATTGAATTTTTCAACCAGTTGCTTCGACATGCCATAGGGTGGCATCGTAGCGCCATCTACCGTAAAGATTTAGACTTTATCGTCGGCACCATCGTCTCAAATTTGTTGAGAATCGATAGTAACGATGTGCTACACCCGAATTACTTATTTTTATTATAGTAGTTTATGTGACTGTACATAATGAAGGGTATTAAACACGAGTGTGGGTTTATGAAACGCGCCGAAGGCAAGTTTCATAATAACATCACACGAGTGTTTTAATGCCTAATTATGTACAGTTACATACACTACTTTATCTAGCCACATATCATAGGCCTCCATGATGCATTCAGGAGTCGCACATTACGACAAATATTACCCGGTAATGGCGGTAATGAAGTTTTCTAGCATCTGTCATAGTTTTTTTTTAATTCAGAGACAAACTAGAGTTGGCCCCAACTCTCATATCGTTCGATATCTTACTTAGGTGCGACATTTCTCAAATTTGATGCAAATTGACAATTCATTTCGAACTAAACGTCATCTCGACTGATATTAGAATAGAGGTCAAATCAAATTTCTTTGTTTTTCAAAGATGTTCGAAATTTGAATAAATAATATCGTCGTTCCAATGCTAAACTAACATAACTGCCATTTTGTCGAAATTGAGTTTTTGATGTAAAAGTATTCCAAATATAACCCCGCACAATGTCACAAATTTATAGAGCTCTATCTTTTAAGGTTCCAGAGTTACATTATTGGGAATCTGAACTTTTATTTTTTTACCTCCATGGTAAACTTGCAAAATGCAGATAAGGCATTTATTTTAGTATGATGAAGGAAAAACATCTATGGTCAACTAACGAATCTGACATTTTCGTTTACTTTTTATGGTGATAATTATCACTAACCAGTTAAAAAACCAATAGCAAATTTGCGAATCTGTCATATTCATTAATTTGATTTGGTTGGAATTATTACCCAACCACATAATATAGCCTACAGCAAATTTGCGAATCTGATATTTCATTAGTTTACTATGGTGGCTATTATGACATACTCACTTAAGTAGCCTACAGAAAACTTGCGAATCTGCCAGATTCGTTAGTTTACTATTGTGGCTATTACGATCTGCTCACATAAGTAGCCTATAGCAAACTTGCGAATCTGCCAGATTCGTTAGTTTACTATTGTGGCTATTACGATCTGCTCACATAAGTAGCCTATAGCAAACTTGCGAATCTGCCAGATTCGTAAGTCTACTATTGTGGCTATTATGTCCCACCGACATCGGTATCCTATAGAAATTTACGAATTTATCATTTTCGTGAGTTTGTCATTGTGACTAATGCGTTTGAAGTGGGTGGTATTTGAAGTAAATATGCGAATCAGGCATTTTCGCAAATTAAAAATTGACAATTTATTACAAATAATAAAATTCATACGATTTTTGAAATTGCCTGAGTCGCATATTTTAAGTAAAATGTGCTTTAAAATGAAAAACAATAAAACGATTACGATAGTTTTTTTCATTTTAAAGCCTGTTTTGAAAAAAAAAACTATTTTGCAGGGGATTATTTGGCTGAAAGTTTAAATACCTTTGCCATTTGTTTTTGAAAAATAAAATCTAGGAAGTAAATAAAAATAGTAGTTTATTGAGCTGAGATTCGATTGTTTGTCTAGGAGATTGAATAAGATTTCTTCGTGTGCTTCGTAAAAATAGATGTGCTAAGTATGAAGAGGAATAAAAGGATACTCCTTAAAGTGTTGGAAAATGAAAACCAGGACAACACTTCAAAAAGTAAGTTTTTAATATAGTTTTCTAACCTAATATAATAATAAACAAACGCGATTTATAGACTAGGCTCCTTAAAAAGTTTATTTAGCGAATAAACGCTTAATCCTTGGGGAAACACGTTGAGAATTGAGACTTGAGAGTTGTTTTCACAGAAATATAGTAACGTATTTATTTTATTTTTTATAGCGATTACGAATAGTACGATCGGGTTCTATTGTTACTGTTTTATCTTAAACGTGACAGTGATCATTGCTTTTTTATAACCGGCCGGTTACTAAAGTGCCTATGTAAAAACAAATGAAAAAGGAACAAGAAAAATACGCGACATACTGAGCCGGCCGTCCCGGGTTCGAATCCCGGCCAGGGCAAATATTTGGGTGATGAACTCGAATATTTGTGCTTGTGTCATGGTTGTTCTATGTATTTAAATATATATTAATCTATATAAATATGTATATCGTCGTCTAGTACCCATAACACAAACCTTGAGCTTAATTTGGGACTAGATCGATTTGTGTGACGTTGCCCGTAATTTTTTTATTTAATATTCATTTAAATACTAAAAGGCACTATGTTATTGCCTATTATATTGTTTGACTCATTATGCGTATATATTTAATCATGATTTCTTTTTCAACTTCATCAAAAGAACCTAAAGAATTTCTATCAATGGAATCTTTAAATGATAATCGAGAAAAACGAAAAAGATCGAACTTACCCAATGATAATAATATGCCAGATGAAACACAACATCTACAAGTAAATCAGGACAAAGTTAGTATCAGTTCAACTACAGATAATTATGCACCAATCATGAATCCAGAATGTTCTCCAGAATTAGCAGATGACGCAATAATATGTGTACCAACTCCGGATTCAACTTTGGACTTAAACTTAGCCCTCGCAACACCTGATGCTCCGATATACTCACCGATAACTCCAATAGATAAACATACCTTTATGTTTGGCAGAAGTAATAAAAAAGCAAGTCCCGTTTCAGTTAAGGACTCCGATGTTTCTCTTGCAACGTCTGATACAACAACATACACACCAATAACATCAGTTCATAAAAATGTAATTGTTCCCGACAGCAGTGAACATTCTTCACCCGCGCGTTCGATATTATTTTCACCTGATACTATGGAAGTGTTTGAAAGTCACTCAATCTGACGCTTTCGAATTCGGAGGATTAAGTGATGATAGCGTTAAAGATCCTGATTTCGTTGCAAATGATGATTCTGATGACAGTTCATGTGACGAGTCAGTTTGTTATCCCAACAGAGTTATAGTTACAGTTCATGTTCATACTGAAAAGCCCACCTCCTCTTTAAAATACCCTCCAACTCAGCAAACACGACAGTTACGAATTAATGAAATACAGACGAGAGATGTCGACATTGAGGTCATAACGGAAATTGAAACTGAATCATCAAGTTCATTCCGTCCGGAGTTACAAGTATCTGCTTCGAATCTCCGCAAACGTCGAGCTTCTGAGAATGATTTAACGCAGACGCAAAAACCCAAAAAAGTAAGGAGGAGTGTCTCCCTGTCAGATCCCATTTTGCCGCACGAAAACATAGATAAATCTACTTCTAATTCACCAAAAAAGAGGCGTCAATCACAGCCAGCAAAATGGAAACGGTATGCACAAAGGACAAACGTCTCAGAGGGGAAGCATATAAAAACTCAAGTGGTAAAGACGTTGCAGCGAGACCGATGATACAACCAAGGTGTGTGACGAAACCGACACATAAGTGCGATGAAAACGTGCCACAACTTATGCGGAAATGTATTTATGAATCTTTTAGATCATTAAAAACATTAGAAGAGCAACGGCAATTCATAGTTCAACATATACAACGAGATAAAAAGAAACGTTCAACAACAAAATTTCCTTCTCGTAAAGAATCAACGAATGTTTATTATCTCACCGTAAGGGAAAATTTACAAGTAAAAGTGTGTCGAGATTTTTTCTTAGATACTCTTAACATCACAGAAGGCTTGGTTAGAGGAGCTTTGAATAAGATTTCTTTGGAAGGTGTGCTTGAAGGCGACAAAAGAGGTAGAAAATCCCCACCTAACAAACTTTCCGCTGAACGGTTGAATGATTTAAAATCTCATATATTTGCGTTCCCTATCATGGAATCACATTATTGCAGAAGTAGCACAGAGTACAAATTCTTGGAGGCTTCACTAAGTATACAAATAATGCATACACTTTATAAGCAACGATGTTTAGAAAAAGAAACTGTGCCGGCATGTTTAGAAACGTACAGAAAAATATTCCGAACATACAAATTGAAATTTCATGTCCCAAGAAAAGATCTATGTAAAAAATGCATCGCTCACAAAAATGGAGAATTTACCTCTGATACGGAAGATTATTCGAAGCACCTCAAGCGAAGAGACGACGCGTATCTACGTCAAAATGCTGACAAGCAAGCAGCAAAAGACGACGTCAATACATTGGCATTTAACTTTGACCTAGAGGCTGTCCTTCAAACACCGAAAGGAGCAGCTGGGCCCTTCTTTTACGTCCGGAAGCTAGCAGTCTACAATTTGACTTTTTATAAGTTTGGTGACCAAGATGTAGATTGCTATACTTGGGATGGAACTGAGGGTAAACGTGGCAGTATTGAGATTGCAACTTGCGTATACAAATATATTTTAGACAAGGAAGGTGTCACACATGTTAGAATGATGTCAGACAATTGCGGCGGACAGCAGAAAAATTTCAATTTCTGTTGTATGCTTCTACACCTTGTCACAACGCACCAAACGATTGAATTGATTGATCATGTGTTTTATGAATCTGGACACAGCCACATGGAGTGCGACTCGGTTCATTCTAAGATTGAACAAAAATCTAAAAATATACCAATCTATACACCAGATGGCTGGACCCAAATAATGCGATCAGCTAGAATGAATCCTCGACCATTTAATGTAAATATATTGGTTCACGACGAGTTTCTGAACTTCAACCCTAACGAAGTGAAATTTGCAAAGGAGACGAAACGTAACAACGGAACATTAAAGTCGAAGTTCAATGACGCGGTGTGGATCCAATATAGGAAAAACAATCCTAAGTCAATATTCATCAAAACTGATTACAATGCCGCGGAGTTCACAGAAATGAAAATAAAATCCAAAAAGGGAAAATCTGCCGCAATCACACCTGTGCCTAAGTATAATGCGAGACTACCTATTTCAAAGGCCAAAAAACAGGACCTCCTGAAACTTTGCCAGGACAATCAGATACCTAAATATTATCACTCTTATTACGAAAGTCTCCCCGATTCGGAAGGTGTAATAGATCGATTACCAGAGCCCGATATCGACGATATAATGTAAAGACGCTAATAAATAAATAAAACACTATTATTTCTGTTTCACTACATGACACTCTGTCGCTTACCATGAGCGCGTTTGTTTGCACGCTTAACCAACCAATGTCGTCAACGCGCCCTTATGGTAAGTGACAAAGTGGTACCTTTTGCTTGAAGCCGTCACGTTTTATTATTCGAACATTATTTCTAGGAAAAATGCGATACATTTTAAACAATATACAATAGTATTATATGATTGGAAACAAAGTACTTACAGATTCGTAACTCTATCTATGATAGCAAATGAATAGGAAAGCAGTCACATTCACCATAGGAAAAATACGAAAGTGCCATTTTTGCAACTTTACTTCGGCTTAACAATAAAAAATGGATTTTAAATTTGCGAAAGTGGCACTTTCGTAAATTTACTATGGTGAATAATCTTATCTTTTTGTTCCTTTCTAGGGAGATGCAAAATTGCGAATGTGCCTTAATTTCTAAACCCAATGAAATAATACATATCTGACATATTGATAATATACTACATGCATTTTCAAAACATTGTGTGAAAACAGTAGTATTATAACTACAAAAACAACCGAGAAAAAAATAAACAAAATTTTTACCAGCCTGCCGCTTTAAATACTCCAACTCTACCCACAACTCCAACGAAAGACGAGCGAGACAAAATACATTCAGAAACTCGGTCGCCATTGCCAGTAACTTCCCTACCTGAATATCCAATCGTGCCTCTACTGCAACTACACTCTGCCTCAAGCACTTCGACTGTGCCCTCATCTCCAATAAAAGCCACACTAAGAAAGGAGGACAAAGAAAATGACTCTTGTACCTCTGAGAAAAGGAAAATATGCATTATCAGCAACAACAGCAGAAACAAGATTCTACAAACAGCAAGAAATACCTTTGGTTCCAATGAAATCTGCCACTATATCAAGACTGACGCTGGACTTTGCCACTTGTTGGATGGTATCGATTCAAAAAATAAGAATTTTACATTTAACGATTATTGTGTAATATTTGTTGGAGCGATCGATTTTAAGGATACCATAAATTACCATGATATTGTTAGTTTCATAAGAGGTAAATTAGAGAAAATCAAGCACACTAACATAATTATCTGCTTACCAAACTTTAAAGTGCATAAATATGGCGGTCCTTTTAATAGACGGGTTGAATATTTTAACAATTTATTGTATTCTGACGTTTGCACATATCAATATGCTTACGTCCTAGATAGTAACAAAAACATTGAATACTCAAATAAAATGTTTAATAAAGTGTCAGGCCTCATAAACAACACAGCTGTGCGCCAAATTTTTATAGATTTAAGGGACTATATCAGCGATTTAGATTTATTTAACTTAAATATCTCTGCTGATGATAAAAACAAGCTTGATTGTGACTCCCTATCAAAAACAGTTTTGCGCGAAAACCGCATTTCTACGAGCACTCAAACCGAAGACTGTTTTTTTCGAGAGCAATGAAACTTTGTTAATCCTGCATCAAAATATAGCAGGGTTATTAATGAAAAAAGACTTACTCCAAGTTACATTAAAGGATCTAGATGTTAGAGAAAAAAAATACATAGACCTGATTTGTATATCGGAAACATTTGTGAAAATAGGTGACGAAACAAATATTAATATTAATGGTTTCAAGTTAGCAGCCTGGTTTTCAAGACCAAAAAAACGAGGAGGAACTTGTATACTGTGTAGAGATTATTTAGAAACTAAGCCTTTAACCTTCCTAGATGAACTGAAGAGTGAATTTAATTTTGAAATCTGTGGTGTAGTCTTTCCAGAATTAAAATGTATTCTTATTTGTATATACAGAACTCCTGATTCAAGCACTAAAATATTTTTATCTAAACTGGAGAGTCTGTTAAAAATTGTTAATAATAGGACAAAAAGAAACAAAATAATTATAGTGGGTGATTTTAACATCGACCTAGAGAAGTCAACTACAACACTCAATGAATTTTATAGAATTACTCAAAATTACCACTTCCAAATTCACAATAAAACTCCAACAAGGCTAAATGCATGTATTGACCAAATGCTATCCAATGTTCCACTCGCGAAAGGACAAGTCCTTCCGCTAGGTCTCTCGGACCATACTGCTCAATTGCTAAATGTACCGATAGAAGAAAAATACATTCCTCCCACATTTAAGATTCTTAAGAGAAGGGATTTTAACCATGATAATATTAGGAAATTTAGATGCAGTTTGATGAGCTTATCATGGAATGAAGTGTACTCCGAAACAGATGCTAATATAGCATTTAGCAAATTTCATGAAATGTATGCATTATTTTTCAATTTATGCTTTCCGATTAGTAAAATTAAAATTAGGATTACGCGCAATGATACGAAATGGATAACCAAGGGAATAAGGAACGCCTTAAAAACTAAACGTAGTCTAAGATACAGATATTATCGGAACAGAACAAAAGAAAATAAACTTAACTATAATAAATACAATAAATTACTTAAAAAATGCATAATTACGTCTAGGAAAAAAGAAAACAAAAGATCAATACAAAAAGCCAAAAATATTTCAAAAGCCAGCTGGGACGTAATAAAAAAAGACATGGGTAAACCAAACATAAAAAGGAAAAACATAGATAAACTAATTCATGATGAAATGGTAATCTATGACCCTCATGCTATAGCCAATGCTTTCAATTAATACTACATTAAACTTGCTAATACTGACAATATTTTGAACATTAAATATAACTACTCTGTAAATTCTAATAATATCAACATGTTTCTCTCGCCTTCAAATCCCAATGAAGTACTAACTATAATAAAGACACTTAATAATACAACTTCTGTAGGCTACGACAATATCACAACAAATAGTATTAAAATAACTAGTGACATCATTGCACCCGTATTATCGCATTTAATAAACCTGACTTTTCTACAAGGCACTTTTCCCGATAAATTGAAAGTTTCTATTATTAAGCCCATTTTTAAAACGGGTGACATGCTGCAGCCTGGTAACTATAGACCGATTGCGCTTATACCAATCCTAGCTAAAGTCTTCGAGAAGGCCATGCATACCAGGTTAATGAAATTTATTAATAAATGTGCAATACTATGCATGCAGCAACATGGATTTCAAAAAAGGAAATCCACCACTTTAGCTGCCTTCAATCTTATTAATAAAATTATTAATAACGTAGATACGGGGACTAAAACAATGGCTATTTTCTTCGATATGAGTAAAGCATTTGACCATGTCTCTCATGAACTACTATTAAAAAAATGTGAAGCTTACGGTTTGAGAGGCGTGGTTAATGACTGGCTTAAGAGTTATCTCAGCAATCGACACCAAATAGTAGAAATTACAGGTACCAGCACTGATAAAGTAGAAGGCATTTACAGATCGGACACACAAGTTAATCAAGTAGGTGTACCTCAAGGGACTATTCTTGGTCCCCTACTGTTTTTAATTTACATTAATGATTTGCCATCAATTACTGAGCACGACTGTACATTATTTGCGGATGACATATCAATAGTAATTTCCGAAACAGAAGGACAAAACTACAATGATGAAATTAGCAACACTGTCAATAAAATTATAAAATGGATAAAGAATAATAATTTAAATGTCAATTTAGGAAAAACAAAATATATTCAATTCATCAATCATAGAGGAAGAAAGGAAACACTGTCAGTAACATATAACGACCACACACTGACAGAATGTGATAACACTACATTTCTTGGGTTTGTACTCGATGACCATTGTAATTGGAAACTGCATGTCGATAAAGTCTGCTCAAAAATTAATAGATTTGCATATGTTTTGCGCCGACTCTCACGAATAACCGATAGAAAAACTGCTTTAAAAGCTTATCATGGTTTTGTGGCTTCTAATCTTCGTTATGGAATACTAATTTGGGGAAACTGTCCATATTAATCGTGCCTTTATAGCTCAAAAACAATGCGTTAGGGCTATTACAAATATTAATTCACGCACGTCGTGTAAGAGCTCGTTTATTGAACTCGGCTTGCTTACTGTGTGCTCAATATATATTTTGGAGGTCTGTATGTTCGTAAAATTACACACTGAATTATTCAAGAAGAAAAGTGATATTGTGAATTTTAATACTAGATACCCGGACAGACTGGTAGTTCCCAAAATGCACACGACAATGAAGGGTAGAAATTGCTATGCCATGTGTATAAAAATTTTTAATCACCTACCAAATCACCTCAAGCAACTACCTTCTAATAAATTTAAAAACAAACTGTTTACTTGGCTTGTCGAAAAATGTTTTTACGATATTAAAGAATACTTTGATGTAGCACATAAGTAGAATAAAATTGTTAAATAGTAGAATATAATGTCAATATTGACAAATTAAAGATTTGCATGACTTACTCACGTCTAGATATATGATACGATTTTTTATATTTAAGACCAATATGTTAACTATATCTATTGCAAATAAATATATTTCATTTCATTTCATTTCATTTCATTTCATTTCATTAAAATCGCTCTCCTGTAAAATTAGTATTTTGCAGTTTTGTTAGTTTAGCATTGGAACGACGATATTATCGAAATCGATGTTATTATTTAGCAATAATAAATTTTTACAGATAAGAAATTTGTTCTAATAAAACAGTCTATTTTTATGGTGGTCATAATGTGCGGTTTTTGAACGCATCATGGAGGGTTTATTTATTTATTTATTTATTTATTTAAACTTTATTGCACACAATACACAGGTAAAAGTACAAATGGCGGACTTAATTCCATAAGGCATTCTCTACCAGTCAACCATAGGACTAAACAGAAACATTTGTATGGTGCAGGGTCTTTTATGTAATCTGTTACATGAAACAATTAAATAACACATAAGTAATATACCTCGTATGCAAATATATATATATATATATATAACATAAACGTACATAAATATGACATACAATATACTTACTTATATAATAAATGTACCTTGTGTGAATCATTATGCTGACAGTTCGTCACATAGCTTATCGGAGAAATGCTTGCGCAACATGTGCTTGAAGGTTAGCTTGCTTTGCGCTTGCCTGATGGGAAGCGGTAGATCATTCCAAAGCCGAACTGCTTCAGCTGTGAAAGAGTGCGTCATGAAACTAGTGCGGTGAAGGGGGACAGTGAGTTTGAGATTCCGTGAGGTGCGAAGATTACCGCCTGGTCGGGCAATTACAAAAGAAAATTTGGATCTGAGGTAGTCGGGAGCAGCTGGATCGAATAAGATAGAATATAGTGTGGACAAGACTCGTAATGACCTACGTTCACGAATTGGAAGCCAGTTCAGTTGACGGCGAAAAGCAGAAATATGGTCATATTTACGAAGTCCGAAAATAAATCTTATGCAGTTGTTAAGAAGACGATCCAGTCTGCTCAATGAAGTCTGAGTAAGATTAGTGGTACACACATCAGCATAGTCGACTATAGGTAGCACGAGGGCCTGTATAAGGAGAGTCTTAGTACTGATGGGGAGAAAGTGCTTAAACCGGTAAAGCGACCTCAGCGTGTTGGTGACTCTGCGACAAAGGTCCGAGACCTGAGGCTCCCACGAGAGACCACTATCCAAGATCAGACCCAGGTTTTTTACTTGCGATACCAATGGTATTTGTACGTCTTCGAACTGGACTGGCGCTAGGCACGTCAGGTCTGCTGTAGAGAGTAATCGGGGACTCCCGAGCACGATGGCCTGACATTTAGACGGGTTCACGGCGATCCCAAAATTGCGTGACCACGCTGAAATGTGGTTCAAATCTTTATTGATATCGGCGACTGCACGATCCAAATAACAAATTTTAGCTTGAGTGTACAGCTGCAGATCATCAGCATACAAATGGTAAGAGCAGACGATGTGAGACGCGATTAAATTTATAAAAATTGAGAAAAGGAGTGGAGAAAGAATGCCGCCTTGTGGAACACCAGAAGTGAGTTCACACCAGTCCGAAAAAGTAGATCGATCATCGCGTACCATCTGACGGCGTTCTTGAAGGTAGGAGGCAAACCAATCAGCCACTGGTGACGAGATATTTAATTTATCAAGTGTAGCTAGTAAAAGGTCATGATTAACCGCATTAAATGCGTTTGAAAAATCGATCAAGACCAACACTGTCACTCTAGTTGATTCCATACCTTGCCGCACATCTTCAACAACTTTAAGCAAGGCGGTTGTTGTACTGTGGCCAGGACGAAAACCAGATTGGTATGGAGAAAGCACGTGGTTAGAGTAGATGTGGGCAGATAACTGTTTGTGGACGACTGCTTCTAAGACTTTAGACAAGAAAGGGAGAATAGAGATAGGACGAAAATCTTTTAGTAAACTGGGGTTGGAAACTTTTTGCAAAGGGATAACATAGGCATTACGCCATAAAGAAGGAAAAACCCCAGAAGACAGAGAAAGGTTAATAACATGGGTAATAACCGGGACAATACATTCCAAGATGCATACTATCATGACTCTGCTCAGCTCATCATGACCAACAGCGTTAGACTTGATCGACAATATTATTTTATGGATCTCATCATCAGTGGCTAAGGTAAAAGTGAAAGGCGTTTTGGACGGACTTGGTAGCGCTGAAATTTGTGAAATACACAGGGCTTTGGTGGCAGTGTCTAAAGAAGTAGATTTGGCAAAATGGGAATTCAAATCATTCAACGATATTGAGGATAACATGCTACAGTCCTTTTTAGGTTTACCAATCCCGAGCGTATTTAAAAATTTCCATGTTTCGGCTGGTGATGCAGAAACAATGTTAATAATAATAATAATAATAATAAAACCCTTTTATTTCCCATAAACCATATTTACAACACATTTTTCTTAGATCCTAGTGACATTAATTTATTTACAGGAATCCCTTGATAGGGTATAGGCCTCCTCCAATTGCTTCCATTTTTCTCGATCTTGTGCTGTTCTCATCCAGTTCCTTCCCACAACCGCCCTTATATCGTCCGTCCATCGTTTTTGTGGTCGTCCAACATTCCTTTTTCCGTATGGACCGATCCATTTTGTACTCTTAAGAGTCCATCTCTGGTCTGTATATCTCGCTACATGGCCAGCCCAATTCCATTTTAGCTTTAATGCATGATGTAAAGCATCTGTCAATTTGGTATTTTTTCTGATTTCTTGGCTTCTTACTTTGTTGATCTTTCTTATGCCTAAAATGCTTCTTTCCATAGCCCTTTGGCAAGTTGTTATCTTGTCTTTTATTTTTTTTGTGAAGGTCCAGGTTTGGGAGCCGTAGGTTAAGCAAGGTAGAATGCAGGTGTCCATAACAGTCTTTTTGAGATCTAGGTCGTAATTCCCTTTTAATATTTCCTTATTTGCCCAATATTTCCTCCAGCTTGATGCGATTCTTCTGTTGACCTCGTCTTCATTATTTGTTTTACAAAAGGATACTTGTTTTCCTAAATATACGTACTGTTCTACATACTCTAGTTCCTCGCAGTCTAGTGTGATTTTTCCATTTATTCCATTTGTCATTACCTTTGTTTTGCTTAAGTTCATATTTAAGCCGACCTGTTTACTCTCTATGTTAAGTTGCTGTATCATTTTTTCTAACTTCTGATAGGTTTCGGCAAAGACAGCAATGTCATCTGCAAATCTTAGATGGCTGAGATATGAGTTATTGATGGGAATACCCTCAGAGGCCCAATTTAACTTGTTAAATACAGATTGCAGTACTGCTATAAATAGTTTCGGAGACAGAGGGTCCCCCTGTCTGACGCCTCTACCTATTTTGATTTCATCGCCTCGAGTTTCTAGTTTGACTCTGCTGACATTATTTAGGTAAATGTTTTTTATGGTTCTCGTAATTATTGGGTTTATATTGCAGCTGCTTAGAGTTTGCCATATAGAGTCATGATAGAGACTGTCAAACGCTTTTGTGTAGTCGATAAAGCCTATGTAGAGTTCTTTATCATATTCTTTGTACTTTTCTATGACTTGTTCAAGCGTGTGGATGTGGTCCATGGTTGAAAAACTGGAACGAAAGCCCGCTTGCTCTATCGGTTGCATACTGTCTATTTGAGAACTGATCTTATCGTGTATTATAGAGGTGAAGAGTTTATACACGCTTGAAAGCAGGCTTATCGGGCGGTAGTTGGAAATGTCGAGTGGATCTCCTTTTTTATACAGTAGTAACAATGTTATCATGGATATATTTACGTTTCGCTGCTCTCACCATTTGATTACACCGGTTCCGTGCAGCTTTAAAGATACACCAGTTTTCGTCGCAACGGTCACGCTTAAATTTTCGGAACGCCCTATCCCGCCTTATCATGGCCATGCGGACCCCAGTGGTGATCAAATGAAAATCATTGTAGTGACTGGGGATACTCTGAGCATTAATGTGACAAATGTTAAAAAAATCACAGTCGGCTTTGAATGTGCGCTTAATGCAGTCACCAAGCGTATCAGGCACAGTCACAGAGCTATTAAGAGAATGGAAAGATGAAGACATATCGCAAGCAGAGTGAGAAGAGTCATCATCGGACATAATAATTCACGTAAAAAAATAATATAATACTAATAAAAATAATATTGCATACAGCGACAGAGTATTTAAACCAAAATGGTTCTATTTACCCCGCCGGTTGACCATATACACAAACACTACAAAAGAGAGAGAGGTACAGAGAGAAAACAGGAAAAGTATCTATTCAAACACAGACATATGATGTTTATGATATTTGGATACATAAAAGCAGTAACGTCTGCTAACGTAAACTACATGTTTACAAATGAAGCGAAAATTTGTAAACACACTGATCTATACTTAAAATCCGATGTGTTGCTTCTTACTGATATCTTCGAAAATTTTCGGAAAACCAGTAAAACCCATTACAAAGTAGACCCGTGTTTTTATTTAAGTATTCCTAGTTTATCGTATGACGCGATGTTATTGAAAACCGGTGTCACACTCGACCTGTTACATGACTTTGAAATGCTCAGAATGATTCAAAACGGAATACGCGGGGGCATATGTCTGTGTTCGAATAGATACAGTAAAGCAAATAATAAATATATGACCAATTATGATACCAATAAATCGGATTCTTACATAGTGTATATAGACTGTAACAATTTATATGACAAACAAATAAAGTTATAATCTCACACTATGCAAATAAAATCAGATTTTTTATGTTATATAGAAGTCTTAAATAAGTATTTCATAAGTTTTTCTTTACTGTAATATCGCAATTAATATGAATAAATTTAATGAAACGAAAATATGAGTTATTTCATTTCTTGACCTTCCTCTTGTGCCAAATTGAACAGTACGCACGCCATCTTTCATATGTAACTGTAGAATTAAGTTTTCAGGAGTAAGTATAGATTTAAACTACGATTTGTTAGAACGGTATAACGTGTAATAGAAGTATGTACAGAGTGAGTAAGGACAAAAGTGACAGTGCAATATTTTATGAGCGCCTTGCAAAGTCTGTGAGCAATAGCTGCATTTCATGATATTGGTAATTATTATTAGGCGCAGACATTATTTTATATATTACGAAACTATAACTAATTACAAGTGTATTTATGGAAATATGATAGGCACTCATGCCTTACTTGTTAAGACAATTGATTAAACTCATCGTCAATTCAATATCTATTGACTACAACGACATAATTTGTCGCCACAGGCTTTTTTATTTTAAATGTAACACCTATACAATTATATTTCAAAATCAAATAGCAGCACATTTTATTTTATGACGATGTTCTTGACTAATCATGTAAATAATGCTGACTACATTGTACATTGGAGTGCGGATCGAATTCTGATTTATTTTACTGTTTAAGTAAAAGTCAAAGGTAGCAGACATTTTACAAAATGGATACTTTTACCTCGTTCCAAGTAAGTTGAAGTAATATATCAGTAATTTAAATGAACAACATCATATTCTTTATTCTGAGACTAGTATTTATTCTCTTTCTTAGATTATTTTTGTGGTTTACGTGACAATATTATTTAATATTAAATAGTTATAAAGTTTTAACTGAATTAAATTGTCATTGTTTTGTTATTTTAAGTATGGTATGTAATTTTAAGTTAATTGTCATATTAAATAATATTGTTGCCCAATAATGTCGCTAATAATGTCGCTGCGCTCGCTCTATGCTGTTTTCGATGAAGTTTTTGTCAAATAGATTTTTAAGTTTTACGTAGATTCTGTTCCGTTGGTAATGTGTGTGTCAAAGTGATCTTCAATGCCCAATACCATTCTACTGTCCATCAACCTGAAAATGATGAATTGACTTATGAATTTACGTAAGTTTTATCGGTAAATGGTAAATCGACATATAAATTTACGGTAGTTGTGTATAATGAGATAAAACGATATATTCATTTGTTATCGTTAGTGTGCTTGTCGTCATTCTAATATCTTGTTTTGTCAAATTACGAACGCTTTTTTGTTTTTTTGAGAATACGTTGATAAGTTGATATGCAATATTTTTTGTGCCTCATCGCGCTGATATCTCGTTTTGTTAAATTAAATCCGCTAAATATCGAGATATCAATATCATGTCACAGGCCATATCTTCAAAAGTATTATAGATATCGAGTTGTCAATTTTTTTCCTACAAAACCTTGGCCGTAGAAAACCATTACGCCAATAAAAAAAAACCGTGTAAGTCGAGTTATCAAGTTCATCACGCCATGCACGGATATATGGGACTGACTACACTTAAACTGCTCTAAAAGTCAGAAATGACCGTCAAAGTTCAACATTCCTAGGTAGCGCTAAAAACGCTCCATACAAAAGGCGTCCAGGCTAGTGACATCACAGGCCGGTATAGGTACCAATAATTGTATGGAGAAATTAAGAAATTTGCCATTTTCACCGTGAAAAAGTGCGTTGTTTTGTAAAATTATAAGGATTCTGAAAACATTTTCAAAATTTCTTTTGGATAAAAAAACAATAGGTATCATAAAATTTGCGTACCTTTGAAGTCACATAATTCCAAGAAGATTTATTTTTCTGGATTTTTTTTCTTTGTTTCGTGATATATTTAGCTAATTTTATTCATATAACTACAGTACGCTGTAGAATTCAACATCAGTCAACATGTCTATTTCAGGCCAAGCTGCAACGGTGGCGCTTCACTCGCTCGGGCAATTAGGACCATACCATGTGCTTAATACATTTTATGTTATGTCTTATTCTTGGGAGTATAATGTCGCTCAACTCGAAGCCTTTTGAAATAAATTGGCTTGTACCGATTAATTTATAAATTTACTAACTTTTGACAGTACCTGTACATTACTCGCGAATTTGGCCGAGGTTGGGCGAATATTATAGTGTGGTGGGACACTTTGCTGCAGAAATCTATACTTCGGCCACAAACACAAATTATATAAGCCATCGCGATCGGTCAAACTTACTCTGAACTACAGGAATGCTTATATAATGTGTATTGAAATCTATAATAAGCTTCCAAGCACTTAAAGACTATGATTTGTGTATATTTAAAAAAGAGTAAAGAAATGGCTAACAGAGAAAGGTTCTTATTCTTTAAATGATTATTTTAATGCTAATATAATGAATGTTCAGAACGCATCCAAACTGACGTCACCACCGAAGTCTTCAGCCGAAGCACGAAGATCGCCGATCATCGGGCCCTTCGGGTACAACCGACACCGGCCACCTTCAACGGTCAATTTTAAACCATCCTTGGAACGACCAACACTCTGTATTTCTGATTTTGACAATATATTAATTTAATTTAAAGTTAAATAAAATATTCTTATTGAATATCCACCTAGGCTATTCCCGAATACACTATAGGCCTCAACATTGGTCCTTCACCCGTCGAAGAAGAGCCGCAAGAGTTCATCTTCATCATCAGCACCTACGAGAGACGCAGCCTGAATCGCGCTTTGTTGCACGGACGAGTTCTTGGCGAGCCCGCCGGCGCAGCATCCCACCTTGAAGCAGATTTACCGAACAAAGCAGCCGCGGGGAACTACGACGGCCGGCCTACGTAACGGTTTTTTTGCCAGAGGAAAATCTTTGTTCGTCGAAGAAGAAAGTATCAGCGAAGTGAAGACTCCACGGAGATCCAGCCAACTACAACGGCCTGTTAGCTTCAGGACTTCACAACAGAAGCAGCTGCGATTACATGCAGAAATTCCAGAATACGTCGAATAACGGTTAAACTGAGTGAGTTCGTTCCAATATTCCCTTTATCCCTAACTAGCATTAACCCGCGGCTTCGCCCGCGTTCCTATACAATATACATTATCCTACGGGAACGATGCTCTTTTTTTCAGGTTAAAAATTAGGCTATTTGTTAAAGTTAGGGTATTATCTGCTTATCCCTCATGCATATCCGTCTAGCCGTTTTATTGTTGAAAAGCTTGAATGCATTTATTACGGCTGCAGGAAGTTTCCCGATGACTACTCCTCCAGTCCCGCCGCGCCGCCCGCACTGGCCTTGACGACAATCGAGATGGCACCAAATACAAATTTAAACATCTATTAGGTTTAAGTTTAGGTCGTAACTCTCATATTCATGCATATCCGTCTAGCCGTTTTATTGTTGAAAAGCTTGAATGCATTTATTACGGCTGCAGGAAGTTTCCCGATACTCCTCCAGTCCCGCCGCGCCGCCCGCACTGGCCTTGACGACAATCGAGATGGCACCAAATACAAATTTAAACATCTATTAGGTTTAAGTTTAGGTCGTAACTCTCATATTCTTGCTCTTCTGTATAGTATACTTTTTCATCCTGCAACTCCCCGCTATCTCAAAGAGCGTTTCACTTATCTCACTTCTGCTTGATCTGCCCAAAATTTGCTCCTTGCCGTACCTTCTTCCGTCTCAAAATTTTATAATAATTCGTTTACTTTTAAAGCTGTCTGTTTATGGAACTCCTTGCCTGTTAGCTTAAGGCGCGCTAAATCTCTTGTTTCTTTCAAAGCTCAACTGAAAGAACACTATCTATCCCTTTCATAATTCGTATTTTATTCAAATGGCTGGAAATTATCTGTTGGCTGAATGTATTTATGTATTTATTTTTTATTATATTTATGTATTTATTTGTTTTTTATGTATATATTATTATTATTACTATCCGATTTTTGCACCGCCTAATAACAAAATCTTATTTTTTCATGTTCTCCACTAACCAAAGGTTGTCTGGAAGAGACCGCTCGTTAGCGATAAGACCGCCTGTTGTTTACCTCTAATTGTAATGTCTTGCATTCTATTTGTCTCCTGTATATTTTATGAGGTGTGCAATAAAAAGTACTTGTAGGTTTACTCATTTACCTATTGTTAGAAATACTCCTGTGAAGTTTCGAATATAAATAGTCTAATCTTGTTTCCCCATACAAACTTTGGATCTCTCTATTTCACCCCCTTTAGAATAATCGTTTATTAGTGCGCCCCTAGACCTTATAAGGAACCACGTTCCAAATTTGGACTCTTTAGAATCAGCGGTTTTGGGCTGTGCGTTTAAAAACGACACCCATATTTTTAGACATTATTAAGACATTTCTACCCCATCGCGCCCTAACATGAGAGATGGTATTACACGTCCGCCACGTTGAATTTTAAAATCATTATTTTTTTAGTAATCAGCGACCCGATAATCCATAGAAACCAACTATTCTCTTCCCTCTTCCCTCTTCCCTCTTCCCTCTTCCCTCTTCCCTCTTCCCTCTTCCCTCTTCCCTCTTCCCTCTTCCCTCTTCCCTCTTCCCTCTTCCCTCTTCCCTCTTCCCTCTTCCCTCTTCCCTCTTCCCTCTTCCCTCTTCCCTCTTCCCTCTTCCCTCTTCCCTCTTCCCTCTTCCCTCTTCCCTCTTCCCTCTTCCCTCTTCCCTCTTCCCTCTTCCCTCTTCCCTCTTCCCTCTTCCCTCTTCCCTCTTCCCTCTTCCCTCTTCCCTCTTCCCTCTTCCCTCTTCCCTCTTCCCTCTTCCCTCTTCCCTCTTCCCTCTTCCCTCTTCCCTCTTCCCTCTTCCCTCTTCCCTCTTCCCTCTTCCCTCTTCCCTCTTCCCTCTTCCCTCTTCCCTCTTCCCTCTTCCCTCTTCCCTCTTCCCTCTTCCCTCTTCCCTCTTCCCTCTTCCCTCTTCCCTCTTCCCTCTTCCCTCTTCCCTCTTCCCTCTTCCCTCTTCCCTCTTCCCTCTTCCCTCTTCCCTCTTCCCTCTTCCCTCTTCCCTCTTCCCTCTTCCCTCTTCCCTCTTCCCTCTTCCCTCTTCCCTCTTCCCTCTTCCCTCTTCCCTCTTCCCTCTTCCCTCTTCCCTCTTCCCTCTTCCCTCTTCCCTCTTCCCTCTTCCCACTTCCCTCTTCCTTCCGAGATACAGCGACCCGATAAACCATAATAACAATACCCATGTTGATTTTCAGACTGTCACCACATTTCTCCCTTTTAGGAGTTGAATTCTCAAAAAACCGGAAACACATGTTTTCCCATTTATTGTAAGAAATACTCCTGTGAAGTTTCGAATAAAATAGTCTAACTAATCTTGTTTCCCCATACAAACTTTGTACCCACATTTCTCCCCTTTAAGGGGTGAATTTTGAAAAATTCTCTCTTAGTGCACCCCTAAACCTTATAAGGAACCTACGTGCCAAATTTGGACTCTCTAGAACCAGCGGTTTAGTATTTAGACATTTCAACCCCATTTCACCCCGACAGGGGAGATGGTAATTCACGTCCGCCACGTTGGGTTTTAAAATCGTTGCGGTTTTCGTAATCAGCGACCCGATAAACCATAAAAACAATACCCATGTTGATTTTCAGACTTTGTCACCACATTTCTCCCTTTTAGGGGTTGAATTTTCAAAAAACCTGAAACACGTGTTTACTCATTTATCGTTAGAAATACTCCTGTGAAGTTTCGAATAAAATAGTCTAACTAATCTTGTTTCCCCATACAAACTTTGGACCCCCATTTTACCTTTAGGGGGTTAATTTTGAAAAATCCTTTCTTAGTGCACCCTTACACCTTATAAGGAACCTACGTGCCAAATTTGGACTCTCTAGAACCAGCGGTTTAGTATTTAGACAGTTCAACCCTATTTCACCCCAACAGGGGAGATGATAATTCACGTCCGCCACGTTGGATTTTATAGGTTATAGGTTATAGGTTATCGCGGGCTAGTTTTCCGCAACTCGACGTCTTACAATGCGCCTATTTTGCGTAAAGGGTTGCTGGCACTACTCTTGCCAACCCAACTCTACCAGAAAGCCTAGCAGTCCCTTGATGTTGCCGACGACTTCTGGGAGAGACCTCGGAGACCCGAGGTGTTGTGCCCGGTATTTGGCCACTCCAGGACATTCGAGAATGACGTGGGCGGCAGTCTCTTCGGCCTCCATGCAAGCTCTGCAAAGAGGACTGTCAGTAACACCTAGAGTAAATAAGTGCTTGTTTAGCAGGGCATGTCCAGTTATCGCTCCAGTTATGAGCCGGAGCTGCGGCCTCTTCAGCTGCCTTAGCTTGCGTGACAACCCGGGGTAGATTGTCGGAAGGGCCTCTTTGCTCTGCTTGCAGGTACCTAAGTTAGACCAGTATAGTTGCTGTTCTACCTTCGTGTTCATACGCACTGTGTTGCGCAGCCAGGCGAATGGTAGAGGTATGATTGGTTCGGGTCCCTCTGCTACCATCTCCGAACCTCCTCTCGCCAGTTCGTCAGCTGCGTCGTTACCGCGCGAGTTGCTGTGTCCTTTGATCCACTGTAGGGTTATGCTATTCTTATTACATACCTCCGACAATGCTCGGTGACATTCGTATATGAGTCCTGAGGTTACTGTGTAGCTCTGCAGGGCTTGTAACACTGATCTGCTATCGGAGAGTATGCGGATGGGGTAGTCCTTTACCTTCCTCGAGATAATTGCATGGGCTGCCATTATGATACCCATACATTCCGCCTGGAAGACTGTGTTATGGGTTCCTAGTGGTGTAGAGATGTGTATGTTTAGGTCCTCTGAGAATACCCCAGAGCCAGTGCCTGACCTAGTTTTGGACCCGTCTGTGAAGATTCTTAACTCCCTTGGGTTAAGACCTTCGCCAGGTTCCTCGTACAGTTGTATCTTATATTTTTTGTGAATTGCTTGGGTATCCTGTCGGTGGCCGCTTCTATAAGCGGTTCCTTACCTATTACCTCATAGAGGATTTCGGTGTGCGGTACCCTAGCTGATCTCCAGAGGTTTAGTTTCTTGAGACGTATCGCCGTAGCTGCCGCTTCTTGTTTGACGAAGAGATGCAGCGGCGGCAGCCCCAGTATAGCTTCCAGGGCTGCAGTGGGTGTAGTCCTCATGCATCCCGTAGCTGCCATGCAAACTAACCTCTGAAGTCGTTGTAGTTTAGCTTCTACGGTGGTTAGCTTGGTTCGTGGCCACCATACTACTGCACCGTAGCTTAATATTGGTCTGATAACTGCCTGGTATAGCCATAGTGTGATCTTAGGATTGAGACCCCAAGTTCTACCTACCATTCTACGGCACTGCCAGAACGCGACTGTAGCTTTGTCAATTTTGTTATTTAGATGGTTGCTCCAATTCAACTTACTATCAAGTATTACCCCTAGATACTTTACCTCGGTCGACAATTGGAGCTCTGTATTGAACAGTCTGGGTAGTCGGTAGGTGCCCAGATTACGTTTGTTGGTGAACATTACCAGTTCTGTCTTTTTTGGATTGACCGTCAGCTCGTTGTTGTTGCACCAGCGTTCCACGATGGCCAGTGCAGAGCGGGTAACGTCACATACCGTACCTGTGTGATTGCCGCTCGTCAGTATCACTATGTCGTCAGCATAACCTATTGTGTAATAGTGATTGTCATTTAGTGTGGCGATGAGGTCGTTCACCACCATGTTCCAAAGGAATGGTGAGAGTACGCCTCCTTGGGGGCACCCCTTTGCCACCAGTGCCTGTTGTGTCTCGCCAGTTCCGAGTCTGATGACCCTCTTGCTCAACATGTTGTTTATCCATTGTACCATAACATCATTGACTCCGTGCCTTACCAATGCTGCTGTTATGCTGGTGAAATTGGTCTTGTCGAAGGCTCCTTCGATATCTATGAAGGTGCCTAAGCACATAGACTTGTTTATAATGGCCTCTTCTATTTTGACAACTACGGCATGAAGAGCTGATTCTGTAGATTTGCCTTGGCTGTAGGCATGTTGGTAAGGGTGTAGGGGTACACTAGTTAATGCCTTCTCCCTCAACTCCCTGTCACATAACCTCTCAAGTGTTTTAAGCAAAAAAGAAGTTAAGCTGATTGGTCTGAATGATTTCGGATCTGAGTAGTCACTTTTACCTGGTTTGGGTATGAAGATGACTTTGACTTCTCTCCATCGTTTCGGTACGTACCTGTGAGCCAGACAGGCGGCCAGAACGATGGTCAGTAACTGGGCGAGTTCTTCTCCTCCCCACCTCAGCAGGGCTGGGAAGACTCCATCTAACCCTGGTGATTTGTATAAGTCAAAGCTGTTTATAGCCCACTGTACTTTTTGTGGGCTGATTACCTCACATGCTTGTTGCCACTCCTCCTCCGTCGGAGTAGTCTCCTCATTCGTCCAGTTCACTAGCGGCGTTATTTCGCAGCCCGGAAAATGCGTCTGTACTAAGGTACGTTCCGCCTCCTCCGGTGAGCTGGTGAGGGTGTTGTCTGGCTTACGTAGGGATCCTAAGGTTGTAGTTGCCTGGTTGGAGAGAACCTTTCTTACCCTGTTCGCCTGCGTACATGTCTCAATGTTGGTACAAAAGTTCCGCCATGAGCACGACTTTCTGTACCGGAGCCGTTGTTTGTACCTGGACTTGGTGGTCTTATAATTATCCCAGTCTTGGTCTGTACCTGTGTTCATTGCCCTGTTCAGTTGTTGCCTCATCTTTTTCCTGAGCCTCTCCAACTCTGGCCCCCACCAGTTAGCTTTGTTCTCGCAGCTGGCTGAGGGGGTGGATAAGGGACATGCATGGTGGTAACAGTCCATGATGGTATCTGTAAGGACGCCTACCTGTTTTTCTATCTGTTCAGCACCCTCTAGTTTGTTGGGAACCTCTCTCATCGACAAGGCTGAGCTTAGTCTGCTCGCAAACTCTCTGCGATTCGTTCTGCGTGGGTTCCGCCTAGGGATGGCTTCGAGTGTTTTTACCTGAATATCGAATCGAATCCATCTGTGGTCCGAGCAGGAAAGCTCCTTAGAGACCTGCCAGTTTGAGATGTTTTCCGATGCTATATCAGTTGCTAGTGTCAAGTCAATGATTGTTCTGCTCCGCCTTGTTACGAATGTTGGTTCCGATCCTTTGTTAAGTATGTTAAGATCTGTTGTAAATAGGTACTCGACAAGTTTCTTACCTCTCTCGTTACCTGTCCGCATGCCCCAGAGGGCGTGGTGTGCGTTCGAGTCGGTGGCGACGATGAGTTCAAGCCCCGCGTCTTCGCAGTAGTTGACCAGCCTTGTCATGTCGTGCGGTGGCGGGTCATCCGCCTCTGGCATGTAAACCGAGGCTATGACTACCTCCTGCAGGCTGGAGTATTGCGCCCCGTGCGCCTTAATAGCACACAGGTCTCTAGAACAGAAACTTGTTAAAGGTTGCGCATGTATGTTTCTAGTAATATAAATGCAGGTCCGGGGGTTATCCGGTCCCGTATATGCTGTGAGCTTACCTCCTAGGTTGCGGAGTCCGCATACAGTGCCTTTCCTGACCCACGGCTCCTGGATCAGTACTATGGCCGTGTCGTTGACCTCCAACCACTTCCGGATCTGAGCCGTCGCGGTTTCACTGTGGTGGAGGTTGGCCTGTAGGATGTTACAGTTGAGAGAATGGGGTACCGCCATCGGAGTCACCCTCCTCCGCCGACATACCACACTCTCCCTCCTCACCGATGGCCAATCTGCCTAACCCCTCCATACATTCCTCCCCGCTTTCCGAGTGGTCGCGAAGAAGATCTTCTTCGTCCTTCTCGGAGACGGGGTTGGTCTGTTCTGGGGTTTGGGACCCGGGCTTCTCCGCGACTAAGTCAGCGGATGCCTCGGTCACCGCGGCAGTGTCCATGGGCTCGGATTCTGTCCCATCCTTGTCCTCTACAGAGACGGTGTTACTGGTTGGTGGATGTTCCACAAACCTGCCTCTTGGTCCCTGGAACTTCACGTACACCGAGCCCAGCATAAAGCCGAGCCGGCGCCCGCGGTCCACGAGGGGCTGCACTACCGTCTCTGGTATACTGACAACAGCAAACGTCTCCGTCTCCTGCTTGTCTACCTTATGGAGCAGCCAGCGGTCGATTTCTGCCCATCCGTTCTGGTAGCGAAGCGTCCGCGCAATGGCACGGAAGTCTTCCCAGATGCCGGGGAACAGAATACCGCAGCGTACTCTGCGTGGCACTTCACTCTGGCGCTGCACAACAACCTTCTCCCCCGTGGAGAGGGTGATAGCCGCTACGCTGCGCTTGAGCCATGCCAACGTGGCCTGGTCCTCGCACCACAACCTCAGGACGCCGTTCGATGTTATCGGCTTCCCTCGGAACAGTGGACCCGACGACTGGCTGTTGCCAGGCTGACAGGCCTCCTTCATGAGAAGAGCCTGTAGCTGTTGTTGGACCTCCTCGGACTGCTGTTGGCTAAGGTGTCCTGAGGTCACTGTGGTAACAGCAACCAATAGGTCAGCCTTTAGAGCCTCGGCGTACGCCATCCTCGGGGCTTCGTCCGACGTCTGGATCCTCTGCCTTTTGGGCTCACCTCGAGGAGATATGGTCTCATCGAGGCGCGCTTTTGGCAGAGGCTCGAGATTCCGGATTACCACCCCTGGTCCTGTTTTTAGCCCCTTTCCCTACAAGAGGGGCACGAGCAGCTACTGGGGCACCAGCGGCCTGCTGCGCCGCCCCCTGTCTGGGAGCACCTGGCTGTTGTTGAGGCACTGGAGCTGCTTGGCTTTCCAGCGCAGCTCTTCTCTGCCTGGACCTGCGACGCTGTTTTTTATTTTTGTGCGTCTTCCACGAGAAGCCGCCCTCAGGTCCGGGTTGCTCCCTCTGAGCGGGTTTCGCCCTTCCCCTTTTGGCCCTCTCGTGGAGTGTCCAGCCAGCATCGAGCTGTGCGGTTGCACTGTCAGTAGTCCACACAACCTCACCGGAGGGATGGTGCTGTCTCCACAGTGCTACCCTCCCACTCACGTGCCCTCAGGGACGCGAAAGCGGCCCAGACAGGCAACATCACACCACACGGAGGTGCTGTACCCACAGTGCCCCCCCACACATCAACTCACCGTGGCGGCGCTGTCCCTACAGTGCCCCCACACCCCACACACCGTGGCGGTGCTGTTTCCACAGTGCTCCCACACCCCACACACCGTGGCGGTGCTGTTTTCACAGTGCCTTCACGAAAAAAGCAGTCCGCGCAGGGTGGAAAGGCCGCTGGGAAACCGGTGGCTTCGAAATCAGGCGCGTCGACGAAACAGACAGGCTCGGCGCAGGCACAAGGCCGTACCAAGCCCAGAAAACAAAAACTAGGGAGTGATACCAAGGGGGTCGTTTCAGCTAATCTTGTTTCCCCATACAAACTTTGGACCCCCATTTCACCCCTTTAGGGGGTGAATTTTGAAAAATCCTTTCTTAGTGCACCCCTACACCTTATAAGGAACCTACGTGCCAAATTTGGACTCTCTAGAACCAGCGGTTTGGGCTGTGCGTTGATATGTCAGTCAGTCAGTCAGTCAGTCAGTCAGTCAGTCAGTCAGTTTCTTCTTTTATATATTTAGATTTGGATTAAGTCAGAAGTAATTCTTCTATTTTTCGTGGTTAATTACCTCATATTAATTGCATATCGAATTGATATTGCTCATTTTTTCAAAAGAAATTGTCTTAATAGTCCGTAAGCCCGCTCCAAGATTGCCTACGTAATATGACATCACGATAAAATGCATGGCACACGGTCGACAAAGTTGTGCTGAGCGAGAATCAAACGATTATCGCACAGAAAATTGGCCGGAAGTTTGAGAAAATCCTTCACTTCCGGTCAAAATTTTAGGGGTGTACTTACGTCATGTGACATCATTACGTGACAGATGGCATCATGTAGCCCTTTAATCATAGAGAGTGTAAACATAAGTCTGCCAGTTCTAAAATGGCCGGAAGTGCTTGGCAGACGGGGTCAAAGATGGTCATCGGGTACGTTTTCCTACGTTTTGTGGTATCTTGACGAAATTGATTATAAATGTTTTAAAGTAATAGTGTCTAAAAATAAATAAGTCTGCCAAGACATATCTGGCCGGAAGTCCTTCAAAAGTGATTTTTTAGGGTTCCGTAGTCAAACTAGGAACCCTTATAGATTTGCCATGTCAGTCGATTCGTCTCTCCGTCCGCGGCTTAGCTCCATGACCATTAGTACTAGAAAGCTAAAATTTGGTATGAGTATGTGTATGTATCACGACGACAAAACGGTAAAATAAAAACTAAATAAAAATTTTGTTTGGGCAGGTACCTCTTGTATAAATAAATAAATAAATAAATAAATATTAAGAGACAATCATACACAAATCGACCTAGTCCCAAACTAAGCAAAGCTTGTACTATGGGTACTAGGGTATGGGGTGGGTAGGGTATGGGTAGGGTATGGGTATGTTTCTCGTACACCTAAAGTGGGGATGAATTTATTTTTCTTTCCAACACTAGTGTGTGAGGTGGCGTTGAATAGGTATTTTGAAGATAATAGGGGTCTCCAAACATTATTTTTTCATAAAGTCGGTAATTTTGTAAATATTCGCTCCGAAAATCCAAAAAATTGCGTCCCCTCACCCCTCTAACTTTTTAACATTGAGTTAAAAGAAATATAGAAAAATTCATGAAAATATGACCTTGAAGTCATTTCAATCAAAACTATATTTAAAAAAATTGGTTGAGTCGTTTTTGAGTTATCGCAAAATTTCATAATTTTCTTTAAAATGACGTTAGTGCCGCGCGGTGTCCTTATACTTTGAACATTACACATATTAGTTAAGTGCCATACTGCATTAAAACATTCCGCTCAATCTGGCGCGTATAATCGACAACTTCCAGAAGGTAATAAGTAATTACAGGTAATTTAAACCTCGGGATTTAAGCCCGTCTATTGTGAAGGATGGGTCCCTATACATATAATGGCAGTATTTGCAAAGTAGAGCACGACCAAGTTCTAGGGGAACCAATTCGCATATTCTGGCCGAAAACTATCAGCAACGAAGAGCTTTGGAATCGATGCCACCAAATCCCGATCAAGCGAGAAATCGCTCAACGGGAGTGGAAGTGGATAGGGCACACCCTCCGTAGACCAGAGTACAACATCGGCAAGGTTGCGTTCACGTGGAGGCCGCGCGGGAGCAGACGACAGGGTCGACCGGCGCACACGTGGCAGCGCACCGTCGACGCCGAGCTGCGGGCGGCCGGGCTGAGTTGGAGTGACGCGGAGCGCGAGGCACAGGACAGGAGCGGATGGCGACGTCTCACGAAGGCCCTCTGTACCACTGGGGTACCATAGGACAGCAACAACATTGTGATGGATGGGCAAGTACGGACCCTACACTGAGCGTGGCCCGACAGCCTATTCAACGCCACCCCACAAACTAATGTTGGAAAGAAAAATAAAGTCACCCCCGTTTTAGGTGTACGAGAAACATACAAGAGGTACCTTTTTTTTTATAGCCTATTAGTGTGTCCCACTGCTGGGCAAAGGCCTCTCCCTTAGATTTCCACAGGTCCCTGTTTGATGTCTCGTCCGACCAACTGGTAAAGAATGCGTCCAAGTCATCGCGCCATCTCCGTCTCGGCCTGGCGTCTTCGTCGCCGATCTTGAGGCACCCACTTAGTTATAATGCTGGCCCATTTATCCGGGCGCATACGGCAGACGTGGCCTGTCCAATCCCACTTCAGCCTGGCTGTTTTGTTACCGACGTCAGCTATGCGTGTTTTGGAGCGCAGCGTGGTGTTTCGGACGTGATCCGTCCTTTTCACCCCTAAAATGCTGCGCTCCATGGCCCGTTGGCAAACCTTCAATTTGAACTTTTGGCTCTCAGTAAGTGACCATGTTTGGGCACCGTAGGTTAGGACAGGCAGAATACACATATCGATGAGTTTGAGGTACCTACCCGAAAAAAATAGTTTTTTAGTTTTTATTTTACCGTTTTGTCGTCGTGATACATACACATACTCATACCAAAGTTTAGCTTTCTAGTACTAATGGTCATGGAGCTAAGCCGCGGACGGAGAGACGAACCGACGGACATGGCAAATCTATAAGGGTTCCTAGTTTGACTACGGAACCCTAAAAAATCACTTTTGAAGGACTTCCGGCCAGATATGTCTTGGCAGACTTATTTATTTTTAGAGACACTATTACTTTAAAACATTTATAATCAATTTCGTCAAGATACCACAAAACGTAGGAAAACGTACCCGATGACCATCTTTGACCCCGTCTGCCAAGCACTTCCGGCCATTTTAGAACTGGCAGACTTATGTTTACACTCTCTATGATTAAAGGGCTACATGATGCCATCTGTCACGTAATGATGTCACATGACGTAAGTACACCCCTAAAATTTTGACCGGAAGTGAAGGATTTTCTCAAACTTCCGGCCAATTTTCTGTGCGATAATCGTTTGATTCTCGCTCAGCACAACTTTGTCGACCGTGTGCCATGCATTTTATCGTGATGTCATATTACGTAGGCAATCTTGGAGCGGGCTTACGGACTATAACGGCCATTTTAGTTCGTTAATTTAATAATTCATTCGCTAGTAGAAAATCATACAGATAAGTAATAAGTACCTTAAGTTCATAATTAAAACAAGCGCACGTAAGTCGGACGCAAATCAGTTTTCCTTAAATATATAGTCTATTGTCTTTTTTATGCATATAAAATTGCATCGCTTGAGCCAAGTTAACGGGACATTAGTCGCTCCCGTGTTACCGACCGCAGCGCATGCATCTGTTTTTTGCTAATTGCAGTTAACTTATATCTATATTAGTGTGGCAGTGATTATCGATCGTTAACTATTTGTATCTTATTTGGCAGTGTTTACGGTAATGATAATAATTTTGAATGAACACTTTTGACATTGAAATAATTAATAAGTATTAAGATAAATGTAAAATTTGAATTAAATATTTCGTATTAAATATGTCATTAGCGCAGTTAGTCAAACAGCGTGGAACGCTTAAATGTAAATTAACTAATTTAAAAACGTTTCTAACGCCATACCTATCTATTCCCGAGTTAAGTGAAGTGCAGGCTATAGAAGTCGAGTGCCGCATTAGTAAGATCGAGGAAATGTATACTGGGTTTGATGAATTGCAGGAGCAGATCGAAATTTCGTCTGAGAAGCCGGACGAGCAGTATATCGAGCGTACGGAGTTTGAAAATCAATACTTCGCCATTTTGGCCACCGCGCGGGAGTTGCTACACAGGCGTAGCAAAACGGAAACTAAGGTTATGTCTGAGGCGAGTTCCGGTTCTTATCAACAGAAGAACAATCTGGTAAGGCTACCTAAGATTGATTTACCTCACTTTAACGGCAACTATCAATATTTTCTCGAGTTTAGGGATACATTCTTATCTTTAATCCATAGTAATGAATCTATCGACGACATAAACAAGTTTCATTATTTGCGCTCGTCGCTTCAAGGGAGTGCCGCCTTAGTTATCAAAAGTTTAGACTTTAATGCAGACAATTACAAGGCTGCCTGGGAATTATTAATGTCTAGGTATGATAACAAGAGATTATTAGTAAATAATCATGTTAAAGCGTTGTTTAGTGTCGAGCAAATACACAAAGAATCTCACAGGGCGTTACGTCATCTTTTAGACGTTACTAACAAGAACCTTAGGGCACTTACGACCTTAAAGCAGCCTACGTCGGAGTGGGACACACTTGTTATTTATATGATGTCGTCTAAATTAGATTCGGTTACCAGCCGCGAGGGGGAGGAGTATAGAATAGTTATTTGTTATACAAGGGGGGAAAGTTGTATTTTACCCGCGAGTGTTTATTTGAAACACGAGCTAGCGAAAGGATCCTATGATTGACCACGAGCGAAGCGAGTGGTTCAAAATAGAATCCTGAGCGTAGCGAGTGTTTCAATACACGAGACGTAAAATAACTTTCGCCCGTGTATAACACAAAACTTTTCACCTCACTACAGCGAGGAAAAAAGAGTACTATATCTTTGAAAAATATCTGCAATAATCAACCAATTTGCTATTTATTAAAACTAAGGTCTAATTAGCTTTCATGTAGGTAAAATACCTTGGATTTTTCAGAAAATAAGCTCATGTCAAATTTTACTTTAGCTGCGTTGAAACGTCAAAACTCTTTCTCCACATGTGGATAAAAAGCGATTTTCTCAATAGATATCAAACAAACAAACTGGGCTTTCCGAGCTAGTGAGGTGAAAATACCTTAGATGAGCCTCCAACATTAAATCAGTTTAGCACATTTATGTGGGATTCCTATTTGCCTCAATAAAAACACCTTATTTTATTAACTTGTTTTATTATTTAACTCCAAAAACTAATTAACAGTATTTTTAAATGATCACTTCGTGCACTCGTCGTTCGCTGTTCAAACCATTCTCCCCGTCCCTTTCGCACCTCTCTTTATCCTTCACTCACACTTGCGTTCCGTTTCACCCTATCACCTTACGTTCCGTTCCTACATTCTCGGCTGTCCTGCACATGCATATCTGTCCCCAGATATAGCCTTCCCTCTTACACGTTCATTCATCATCTCATCATTCAACATCAACATAGTAGGTATAATCTTATCACTAGTTATCACTACAGTTACGATCTTACATCAATCAGGTGAAATTATCTACAATAAGAAAACTCTTTCTTATATTTTACACATTGTATGGAAACTAAACATTACACATAATAGTAATATGGCACTTTAAGTATTATAGCAAATATGTTAACAAACAACGAAACATATTTAGACTTCTGTTAGTTAGGTATATACCTACTTTCATAACATATCAACCACAACAGTTAACATAAATAAAATAGAAACATCTTGAAACTCTCTTTATAAAAAATTACTTTACTTTTCAACAATAATCGCATTGCAAAAGTACACATCTTAAATTAAGCAATAGAAATCATAAAATACGAGATCAGGTTTATACGCTCGGGTCCATCGTTACAAATAACCAATAAAAAATAATCAACTGAGTGTTGGAGTTTCTCTCAGACATCTTTCATAATAAGAAAACCAACCAACTAGAAATAATTAAGACAGACTAATACCTTTATTACTCGCAGTCCTACTCCGGCCATCTCTTCATGAAGTCTGCTGCCGTAGTTGTCTTAATCGGCCCCTCTGTGTCGCTATGAACCTTCTCTACGTCATAACGGTCGTTTCGCTTCACTTTGGTGATCTTATAGGGTCCTAGGAACTTAGGCTTAAGCTTTAGTCCCGGCCCGAACTGTGTTCTCTTAATTGCGACGAGGTCGCCGACCTCGTACTTAGAGCTCTCCTTCCTTTTCTTATTATAACCCTTCCTGTTTTCCTCTTGGATCTTCTGAATCTGTTCTTTGGCCTTCTGCCTTAGATTTTCTCTTTCCTCATCATACTGGGTAATGGTTTCCTGCTGCAACAAGGTAAGTATTTCTAGGTCCTCTTTACAGTTCATCTTGGTACCTGTCAACAGCTGGAATGGCGACGTATCTATGCTCCTCTGGTAAGTACTATTTATAGCTCTCTGTACACGTCCCACATGCTTGTACCACGTAGACTGGTCTTCAATGCATAGCTTCGTTAGCATAGGAATCATAATGCGATGAATGCGCTCAACCTGACCGTTGCTCCTTGCTATACCAGTGGTAATCGTCACATGCTGGATTCCTTCATCTTCACAGTACTTCTGAAAAGCTCCACTTGTGAATGCTGTGCCTCTATCAGTGATGATTCGGGTAGGATTACCGAATGTCTGCTGCTGCAACTGAAGTTTGTTAATCACCTCTGCGCTGGACGTCGACTTGGTGGGGTAGAGCCACACAAACTTCGTGAATGCGTCCACAACTGTAAGTATGTGATTATAGAGCTTCCTCGTCTCTGTCAACGGTCCAATATGGTCCAAATGCAGTGTATGCAGTGGAGTCCCTTCTTTTATAATTGGATTCAAAAAGCCTTCTTGCTTGCCTTCCTTTCTGGTAGCTAATAGACATGGTATACAACCTGTAATCACTTCTTCGATTTTTCTATCCATGTTTCTTATGTAGTAATCCTTGCTTATGGCATCTTTCATCTTTCTCATAGCAAAATGGCCATTGCTATGTACTCGCTTGATAACTTCTTTCTCCATCATCTTAGGTACAACTAGTTGTCCTTGGTCTCCTTTGTATAATATGCCATTTTCCACATAAAAGTCGTTATACTGTCCATCTTTCAAAAACAGTTGTTTAATAGCATTGAGCTCTTCGTCTCTTTCTTGAGCTTGGCTAATCTTCTCGTGTAGGGTTACTACGGCCACATATGGAATCCTGCTAAGCGCGTCTGCATGCAGCATCTTGGTGCCTGCTCGATGTTCAACTTCATAGTCATACTGGTCCAGTAGTAACACCCATCTAGCCACCTTCGGTGTCAAGTCCTTCTTTTTTAAGGTTAGCTCAAAAGCCTTACAGTCTGTCACAATTTTGAAATGCATACCAAACAGATAGTGGTGAAACTTCTTTACCGATTCCACAACAGCGAGTGCTTCAAGTTCATAACTTGAATATCGACTTTCTGCTTCGCTTGTCCGTCTACTTCTGTAGTATACAGGGTGCAGTTGTCCGTCTTGACTTTTCTGCATCAATATACCTGCTAGAGCCTGGCTTGAGGCATCGGTGTGCAGTTCTGTATACAACTTCGGGTTGAAAATCTTCAGTACTGGCTCACTTATCAACTTCTGCTTTAATATGTTGAATGCTTCTTTCTCTTCGGGACCAAAAATAAACTTGGCATCTTTTTTCATCAGATCTGTTAACGGTTGTGCTATCTGCGCATAGTCTCTTATATACTTCCTGAAATATGATGTTAATCCGATGAAACTTTGGACCTGCTTGACATTCATGGGCTCGGGGTATCGTGCTACTGCTTCAACCTTCTCTGGACTTGGCTGTACCTGCCCCTCCTTTACCAGGTGACCTAGGTACTCAATCTCTCGGCATATCAGCTTGGCCTTCTTCCAGTTAATTTCAAGTCCATACTCCGCAGCCACTTCCAATACCCGTCGCAGTCTTAGTAGGGCTTCTTGCTCCGTCTGGGCTGGAATGATAATGTCATCTATGAATACCATCATAACACCTTCTTGTATCAAATTTTTAAATATAATGGTGATGAATCTCATGAAATACTTCGGTGAGACAGATAATCCAAATGGGGCCTTAAGGAACTCCCATTGTCCATGATGCGTCACGAATGAGGTATATGGCACCGACTCCTTACTAATTCTTAAATGGAAAAACCCATTTTTGAGATCCAACACACTGAACACCTTCGCATCTTTCAACTTGTCAATTAAATCCTCTATCAGCGGTAAGGGAAATTCGTCTTTGACCATCTTCTTATTCAGCAGTCTATAATCAACGCAAACTCGGGTTGAACCATCTTTTTTCTTTACTAGAACTAACGGGCTAGTATATTCGGAAAAACTCACCTGTATTATTCCTTTTTGCAGCCATTCATCTACCTGGTCTTCAACAGTTTTCTGCTCCACCAAGGAAAGTCTTCTTGGACGTTGTGCCACAGGGATATCATCCTTGAGTATGATTCTTAGCTCGATTGGCGCCTCCTTCGTTTGGACAGGTTCATACTCAGCCACCAGCCGCTCCACCTCTTCTTTAACATCGTTATCGCGGATGTGACCTGAAATGTCAACCACACTCACACAACAATTCACCCTCGCCAACCATTCCTCATCCTCAGGTAATATAGACACGGAACCCTCGCGCATAACCATCACTACCGTATTTAGAAATTCCTGGCCTAAGATTACTTTATATGGCATACAGTTACTAGGCACAATATGAAATATAACGTCGTTGTAGCACTTATTGTCTATAGTTAAACTTTCGTAAAACTTGCCGCACGATCTTATTTTTGACATTCCGAGTCCTGATAACACCGCGTAGTCGTTGTCACACTTTTTCACCTTAAGTTCGTTGTACACGTCGCGATTGATGAGATTTATATCACTGCCTGTGTCTATCAAGGCTTCCACTTCAATTCCGCACAAATTGACGAACTTAATAGGCTTATTTAACATCGTTTTCGTCGAATCTTCATCTTTGTTTACATCGTGTCGGCCGCTGTCGTCCGCCAACGCCATAGCGCAGTTGTCATTGGCCATAATGTTGTCGTCATCGCAGCGCGCCTCGCCATTGGTCATAATGATGTCGTCACTGCAGCGCGCCTCGCCATTGGTCGACCGTCCGAACATGGCCGCCGTCGTTGTCTGCTTTGCCGACTGAGTCGCATGTTGTCTCGCTCGCTCTCCTGCGCCGCTTATGTGCATCTCTCGAAACTTCCGAGCCGCCGGATCTACGCCGCTAGCGCCGCCGTTTCTCTCGCTCGGACACTGAGAACCAATATGCCCGTACTCGTTACACCGAAAACATTTGATGCCTTTGGTACAATTTCCCGCCAAATGATTTTCTTCTCCACATTTGTAGCAGCGTTTTCGACTCGATGCCGATGATGATGATGAATTATGCTTCGTATCTTTTTCTTGCTTAATAGGTCTTTCTTCTTTTTTCGATTTAGCCTTCATATTTTCATACAAACGGAGTTTGTCCTTGAGCACTGAATACGTAGTCGCCCCGTACAAAATAGATTTGTTTGGTTCGTAATCCTGGATACCGTCGATGATATATTGTATTGCCACGTAGTCTGCAAATTTGGCACGTCTACCCAGCTCCTTCATGACTAACATGTATTGGTAGTAAGACTCATCTTTTCTCTTTTTACGACTCGACATCAGCTCGTGCATCTCCTTGGCGTTTATGGAATCCGGGAACTCTTTTATTAATGCCGTCTTTAGGTCGTCGTACTTCTTAAAGGTTTTTTCGGATTGTAGCCATAACTTCGCCGTGCCCACCAGTGACCTTCGCGCCACCACGAGCTTCTGAGCCTCTGACCAACCGAATATTTCGGCATTATCAGCGATATCTTCAGCCCACTTTATTGAAGAGTACGTTTTGTCGTCGCCGCTGAACTTCGTTATGTCCGTCATTAGGCTAATATTATTTGCAGCATTTTCGCCCGCCATCTTGGAGTCTTGCTTGCGCGATGACTCAAATTCTAACTCTAAGTCGAAAAAAACGTCTTCGTCTTGATCGTTCATACAGCTTACGATACTTCTTACTTCTTGATTCAGCTGGAGTAATGGAGAACAGCCGTCTTTATCACCGTTTAGCACCGCCGTCGTCTTTCGCCGGTGTTCTTTGTAGTGTTCGCGCGACCACACCACGCCGTCGTAACTTCGTTTTTCGATTATTGAGGCAAATCCCGCTTCGGACACCAAAATTGTGTGGGATTCCTATTTGCCTCAATAAAAACACCTTATTTTATTAACTTGTTTTATTATTTAACTCCAAAAACTAATTAACAGTATTTTTAAATGATCACTTCGTGCACTCGTCGTTCGCTGTTCAAACCATTCTCCCCGTCCCTTTCGCACCTCTCTTTATCCTTCACTCACACTTGCGTTCCGTTTCACCCTATCACCTTACGTTCCGTTCCTACATTTATTTCTAATAGGGCTGATTTATTGGAAACGTTAGAGGAGTCCAAAGCGGGTCAAAACAAAACGACGTATCAGCCAAATAAACAGAAAAACTTTCTTGTTGCAAATGAAACATTTAAATCACAAAAATATAAATACAGCTGTCCGATGTGTAAACAAAACCATTTCTTGTTTTCATGCGATTCTTTTCGTAAATTATCTGTTGACATTCGTCAAAAGAAAGTCAATGAATGGGACATTTGTCAATTATGTCTCAGGCCAGGGGCCCAATTCGAGTGTCGATCGCCAAACGTCAGATCACCGTTAGATAACAGGAGCCTTACCACGATCTCTTAACGCGACTCACTTTAGGCCCTAAACTGAACTGTATCGCTATTTCATACCATGACGTTGTATTTACGACTCAGTTCAGATGCAGTTCAGTAAGAGCGTCTCAATTATTTCATTCTCTCATTTCAAGTACTTTTCGTACCACGATGTGTCACTTGAGACGAAACTGAATCGCACGAGTGTCAAATTTTGCGACTCATAAAAAGTTCCTCATTGAATGTATTGTTCTGGATAGTTTTGTGTAGAATATTTATTAGTTCCTAGCTTTTGCCCGCGGCTTCTCTTGCACAGGTCTGGAAACGTGTCTGTGTAACTTCCTACCGTTTTATTGTTTCTTAAAACCTATACTCATACCTTGTTCCCATCAAAATGTTCTTAATTTTTCTGTCTTCGTCGTATTACCTAAATAATAAAACTTTTAATCGTCGACCTAACACTTGTTCGTAATAGTTCGTCGTCGTACCTCATGGAGAGTTAAAAAACTTATAACACGAGTTTTCTTATTTTTAAAGACGTTGAAATTTGCGTTGTTACTCAAGTCTTACCCAAAAAATAATACATTTCTCATACAAACCTTGGCTTTCCGTTTAATCCTCTTAAGGATAGGAATTCCGGATACCGTTTAAATCTGTATTCTCAGTTAATTAAAATTCTATTACTAACTGAGACAATAAATGCTCTAATGTAGAGGATCTAACGTTTTTCATACAAAGTTTTACCATCTAATCGCCTTAAATTTAACCCTTTTAGAAGACTAATTTCCAAAAATAAATACAGAGCAGAGTTCATATACGAAAATATTTCCTCACATATTGATGGAGACTCTGTAAACAAAGTTCTAACTCAAAAATCTCTTACCTACTCAAAAATTACACGATTTCCATAAAAACTTTCAACCCCAATTGGACCCCCTTAGGGGATCAATTTTGAAATATCCCTTCTTATTCTTTGCCTCCATTGTATACTTGATCTATTATATAAATTTGAATTTCCTAGGTTCAGTACCTAGTTTTGGTTTTACGTTGATGAGTCAGTCAGTCAGTCACTCACGACTTTTCTGTTGATATGTATAGATTACATAATAAAAATATTGTGTTTTCACGGACTACGAATTTAAAAGTAAGTCCTGAATATTAACGTTTTCACATAGAGGTTGCTAAGGTGTAAAAACCCTTTCAAATAAAACAATGCAAAGATCGACACACAAAGCATAAGGAAAAATTCGTCAGGTCTACCTGGAGCTAGGGTAGCGAAGTGTTTGACAGGTTTTTCAGATGTCTGACGAGTTAATTTCTTTTGAGTTATTAGAATACGATCTCTTGGATATTGCAACGGGAAAAAGAAGATGCACAATGCACATAGATAAAAGTGCATTAGGTACTGGTAATAAGTAGACAGCTAACTTCGTGTTTTTTATGACTACTGCAATACTACGGTAAAGAGCTCGTAACTTTGTATGGATTTCATAGTAAGATACGTATTTTTTTCCGTAGCATTGCAGACTGTAGTAACTAAATTAACCACTCGAGGGTGCTTTACATCATGCTTCTTTATTTGGTTACTATTTAAGTTCTTAAACCACAATATGATTTTTAATAGATTGGATTATAAAAACAAGTAAACTATTTTATAAAACAAAGAACTGGAGTTAAAAACATTTGCACTGAACCTAAAATAGACAACTATAATTGAACATATCTTTAAGCAGTTGATAATTTATTTATTTACGTTTATTTATTATTCAAAAAAGTTATACAGCATTACAGTAATAAAACCAATAAGGCACTGAACTACAAAAATACATATAAACAAGACTTAAAACTAGTTAATTTAGGCGACACAACCGCGTGGGTCCTTTGCGTCGTCTGATGTGGTGTATAATTCGGCAGATTACCGCGGAACTGCCGAAACACAACACCCTTCCGCCAGAAGTCTGCACTTGCGATGGTGTCCTGCAGCGGCCGCGGCACGCACACCACAAATGAGCTGAAGTACACGTAGTGCCGGGACTGCAGCTGGATAATATTGATATCATGGGGTCAAAAATATATGCCCAATTTCAAAGGTCTTAATCTCGGCGGGAGACAGCTGGCGATAAACACGGAGCTCTTAACATTGTCATTGACACACTTGATATTATATGGGTGATAAAATCACTTCACCGCATTTCGTGGTAACAATTTCTTTCCGCTGAACGAGTAGGTACACTAAATCCGCGGAGGATTAAACTGAATTCAAAGACTGGCATAACACGTAAAATTCATTTGAAATTTAACAAATTTACATGTCAATGATTGACAAGAAAAATGACATTATCACAGGCGGAAGGCGGCACACGTTCCGAGTCTTAACTACAATTCTTTTGAAATACAGACATTTTAAACTTTATTTCATTCAATAAAGCATTTGGTATGGCAAATATTGTCATTAAATTAAAAAAGAACATAAGTCCGCTATTAAATATATGTCTTTTCTTTTCAAAATTACCAATTAGTTTTCAACACAGTGTGCTGCGAAATTAATTTACAATATTTTAGTTACCGAACGGATAGAAGTCAGAAAGAGATAAACATATACGAAACTCACATAGCGGCGTCCCTTTCGCGCCGTAGCGTCTCAGTTGCGGACCAGAGACAAATATCGGTCTTTCATTCACTTTATGCGATCGAGAATCAGCGCTGCTTTAAATTTGTTATGGTACCAAATTCAGCGATTCAATTTAGGTGCCTAAACTGAACTGCACTGCTTTTGGATAGTTTTTATAAAGATTGTGGTAAGGCTCCAGTCATCTCTCCGTGATCTCGCATTTGAACTGTCATTAAAACGCGATGATGAAGCTCATCGCGTTTTAATGACACATGTGACATATCTCATCTCAGTTTTGGAAATACCAAGGAGCTTATATCAGTGCCTCCAGTGAATAAGGGAATAACTCAAAAACGGCACTTTTCAGGAGAGACAAAAAACGATTTTTTAATAGAAGATATTTAGAACTTTCACTTTTTAAGCATTTTTATACAAGCTATGGTGTTAGGCATTCGTTTTATGAATAAAGAACTAATATTTTGGCCCTGTAAATATGTTTTTTTCAGGCTTTTTGTAGTTATGCCTTTTGTTCACGAATATTTAAGGACATAACTCAATTTATATGGACCAATTTTAGCGATTTTTTAGCAATTAAACGACTTATGCCCTTATGAACGACGTGCATAAAAGATGAACACGACTTATACCATTGTGAACGACGTGCATAAACGAAAAAAGTACGACTTATACCTATGTGAAAGACGTGCATAAACGAAACGAAACGACTTATACCAATTTTTAATATGGTACTTTAGATATTACACGACTTATCAAGTTTGAAATTGGCTACCTAAGGAGTCAAATGTGGCTGTGTAATAGAATGGTCATAAGAAAACATTGATGAAATAAATAATTCTCGTTTATTACTATTATCAAATATATCAATATCAACATAGATATCATTGCACTCACTGTCAATGAATGGCAACAGCTCTATTTAGATCCTCCGATTTCTCAACACATATCAGTAACGGAATTTCGGATAATGTCTGTTAAAGTTATACTAAGAAGATTTTCATATCTCCCATGCCTTTTAATTAAAAGCGTAAAATTTTCTTTGCAATTCATCAAGTACTGAAACGAATTTAAGAAGCCCAAACTCAGTAGGATTGCGTTATTTTATTATAGAGTTTTGCCTATGTCCACCATCTGGCCCCATCATCAGATCAGGTCCATGCTTATTGTTTTAAAATTTCCGAGGACTTGAGTTGAAACTATGTATGTTATGTAAGTATATGTAAACCTAATTTCAGCTCAAGTCCTCGGAAAGTGAATTAAATCTTCCTTGAAATATTTTTTTACATACAATATGTAAATATTAATAAAAACTTTTAATAAAGAACGTGTTAATACCTCCTCCATCATTATTCCGTTTGTTCTTGTTTTTTTCGTCAAGCTTAGCCCACTTTTATAAACTATCCTCGTAATACAACACTTCACGAATAGAATGAAAATCACGAGTCGTTGACAAAGTCCAAACTGATGAATTAATTATAATAAAATAAATAGACACCATACTTTTCTCGATGGATTAATTTACAAAATTTTCAACTTTCTTACCACTTGTATATTTTTGTTTTGAGTTTAAAAATACAACATAAGTATCATACTGTCCTATTCACGTTACTCAGATAATGCAGTGAGATTTAAAAGTTTGTTAAATAATTATTTATTCATAATTCAATAGTGGATGAAAGAGTCATGTCAGAAAACTAAAATTAAGTAGAAACTGTAACTGATTCGATAGGATATTGAAATATACATGACAATGTCAGTAATAATATGTTGAATGTATAATTATATAGGTACAATACAATACCATACATGAGTACGTTCTCTTTATTGGGCACCTCATAACTAAAACATCCAGGAGAAATACAACGCAATATATATTTTAAAGATAATTAATTTGAATTACTTCATTCATGGTTAAAGTTTGCATGTAAATAAGTAAAACTTAGCCCAGTTTCAATGAATTAGTCACATTTTCATCAAAAACTAACACCCAGTTAACGCAAGTACCCGCAAAAATAAACGTTATAAAAATGTGATATAATTTCAACATAACACTTTATTTCTTCTCAAAAAATTAAACTTATACACATTTGCGACTGTGACATGCATAAAGGTGCTATGTAAAAACAGCTAGAAGTGAAAGCAATAGTAAAAAATATACATATGCTATGTGGAAATTGTAGTGGAAAACTTTTTTCCACTACAATTTCTTCTCACTGGTAAAACTGTTGCCACTTTCTTTCATCCATTGAGTTTAAGGCTTTTATAACTTAAAAAAAAATTAAATCGAGAGGGGGGTTTTATTAAAAATTTAAAGGTTAATTAATGAAATAACTGCGGTACGCAAATAGACCAATAGCAAGACGGTATTGGTAGCGAAACTGTCCTATGGCGTTACTTGGTCCGGTGGCACTAAACGAGTTATTCCTTTATGAGCATGTTAGAATAATGACATAAATGTGTTTATGTCAAAATGGCGCTACTTGGTCCGGTGGCACTAAACGAGTTATTCCTTTATGCTCATTTTAGAATCATGGCATAGATGTGTGTTTGTCCAAATTCAAAAATATAAGTGTAAATATTTCCTTGGGTTCATGCGTAATTTTGGCTCGACATCATTTATTCCCTTGTTAACGTCTGCAATGCAAAATAAGAGTAACTTATACCTTTCTGAACCTCGACTTATACCCTTTAGCTCATCGAAAAAACTAGGTTAGGAGACAGCTAGAGATACGTCCTTTTGATATGTTATGTAGTTTGACGAGCTGATTCCAATGGTGCAATAAAATCCAAAGGGAATAACTCGTCTTATTCCGTTCTTCACTGGAGACACTGATATTTAAGACAACAGGAGTGCGAACTCAGAATAAGTGTTCACACAAAATTAAATCTTAGTATAGATACATAAAGTATATTTTACGGGTGAAGGGGTCACGGGAAGACAAAGACAGCTCGCAGATGGGTAGTGTGTCCCTTTCTAATATTGCCAGTCACAAAAAATAGTAATAATTAGTAGTTTTCAAATAAAATGGTAGTTATTAGTAGTTTATATTTTTCTTTAAATTAACACTATTCACTTCAAATAATTAAATATTTTATTAGCTAAACTTTCTTACGCGTCACCAAAGAAACTAACGGAAAAAATTATGAAAGTTATACAATCCGTTAGTGTATAAAAAAAAAATTATGTTAGGGCAGGATAAAACCTTTAAATTTGAAATCTTATTAATATAATTGAAAACTGTCAGCATTTTTGACAGTGCTTAATGGTATCTTTTCTGATTATTTAAAAAATTACATACTTATAATTGCATCATGGTAACTGGAATTAAAGGTTGCAAAAGGAAATCTTTTGGTGGCTACAGTATATTTTTTCAGGTAATATATGGTATCATATATTAATATGAAAGCATGTCAAACTTTGATAAAGTACTAATAGAGTGACAATGAATTTACAAAATTACCGGATAATTCCGATCTATGTTTTACTTTGAAAATATTATTCGTACTAAAAACAAGCTGAGCATTGCACTATTGCAGTAATGTCGTTTTAACTATACTACGATAATCCTTCGCTATCTAAGGGTGGTTAATAGGCGTCGAAATTTCAAAATGGTCGTAGCGAGCTGAAATTTGGTATGTAGGGGGCTTTGGGCCCCCTGATTCCAAAAAAGTTTTTTTTTCTATCATAAAAAAAAATGTATGGGATTTTTTTAAGAGGCCCGTATCTCGTAAACGGTTGGCTCAGGTGGGAGGTGCTCGACCAAATGTCATAAGGGGCCTCCACCCGAGTACAGTCGTGAAAAAAAAAATCAAAATGGCGACTTTTTTTTCTAAATTTCAAGTTGGTGCTAGGGGGCTGAAACTCGATATCGGGGGGCATTTAGGGCTCACAAATATGAATCTGGAATCGGTGTCCGAAAATTCGGTCAAATTCGGAAAATATCGGAAAAACAAGATTTGTATGGAGAAAATTTCATATTGGTCCGAGGGGGCTGAAATTCGGTATCAGGCAGTTTTTGGGGCCCCCGAGTCGGAATCTGAAATCGAATTTAAAAAATTCGGTCAAATTCAGAAAATATCGGACAACAAACTTTAATATTTTAGTTCGACTGAGGGCCGCAGGCTTAAGGGTGAACGTACCCCCACGAGGCCGCAGGCCGAGCTCCGTGTAGCACCAAAGGTGCGGAGCGTCCCAGAGACGGCGTAGCGCGCGAGCCCAAGGGCCCGCAGGGTTAGCCCACCTAGAACATTGCTACCCGCCTAAGTAATCGTAGTAGTAGTAGCAATCGTAGAACCGAAGTTAGGAGATAACTCAAACGAGATGTATGCCTTTAAGACCTCCCAGATCACCCCGCCATAAGTATTTTATATGAATCACTAAAAACAAAAAAATATACTTATATAATATAAAAATATAATAAATGAGTGGTTTGGCATCGTCTTCAAAACGTGATTCAAACGTAATCTGTACTTAAATGGGTTATTTTTAGCTTTTTAGTTTTTTTTGAAGTCGGTTTTTTTTTTGCTTTTTATTTCGCCATATACTTAGTAACCGTTAGTACAGTAATAAAAAGTATTGCGTAGTCTTGCATTGGTAAAACAGAGTTATACAGGTAGTTTATAAAATAACGGTATACTTACAGTTTTACCTCCCTAATTAATTTATGGTACCCTACAAATAACCACTTTTTTTATATCCTCATAAATGAGTTCATGTCCACGTACATCAGAATATGTTTTTTGTTTGTTTTGTTTTTATGTATGACTTAACGAAGTTTGTCATTTATCAAATCAAATTAACAGTTACGGGATTGCTGCGTTCTGTTAAAATAACAGGAGCCAAAAGTGTGTTATTGCTGGCATAGTAGCTAACATTCACTATATTTATTTATGAGTTTCCATAGGTATATATAAAATAAATTCTAGCTACAGTGCCAGCCAATATACATTTTTAGACTAATTTTTTTCAATTTTTTTTTTATAAATATCGGACAACCTCACACAAATCAATCTAGTCCCAAATTAAGCTCAAGAAGGCTTGTGTTATATTAGACGACGATATACGTACTTATATAGATAAATATATACTTAAATACATAGAACAACCATCACCCAAGCACAAATATTCGAGTTCATCATACAAATATTTGCCCCGGCCGGGAGTCGAACCCGGGACCGCCGGCTCAGTAGGCAGGTGTCTACAAACCGAGCCAAACTTGTAATAAAATGGAGTAAGGATGAGTCCCTCTTTATTGCTAAATATTTGGTTACCCCAGCAGAGTGGGACAAACTGCCCCCTTGGCGGCTTTCTTACAAGGCGATAACAATTGTCAAAAATGCTATTCCTACAACTGATCGTGATTGACATTTAATTTATGTTATGACAGTCAGTTTGATGTGTCACTGTTATGGAAATAGTTGAGATATTTTGCTTAATTTATAATTATTGAGAAAAAGAGTCAGCAATGTGCTTAGTGTGTAGTGAAAAAATACAAGAAAACTTTCACTGAGTGGTGCGAAGTACTATATACCAGCGAACAATTGTTGTCACTGTTTGCGATTTTGGAAGCAGAAATAACCTATTTATAATTGAAGAATAACTTTACTGCTGCTGGATCCAATATTTGAACCAAAAACGTACGTGGGAGAATTCGCTGCCAAGCGCAAATATCATGACACGGTATTCCGATGTAAAGTATTAAGAAAAATAAACCATCTAAATTCTCGACTTGTCTATTTGTTCACATTGGCCTGGCTATAAGTAAAGTTTTGCGAAACATCTTACGCACTCAGCCAAAAACGATAGCATTTAGTAAGGTATTTAAATGAAATGGCGCCTTGCTCACCGTAGAAGCTACCTATTGTTGATAGGCATTTCATCTATATCAGAAATAGCTAAATGGGTAAATTTCCAGTACCTACCAATAGAAAAATACTATACTGAAAAGTGTACATTATTCACAGTATACATATTCATATTTCAAACCACTTGGCGTTACCCTAATAGCGACAAGTCCCACTACCAAATTGAATGTTTTATTTAGTCATATAATACCCGTTTAATATTTATTGCATTAGTTACACATATTCATCATATCTCTTTAACATAATTGCACAGTATAAACCATCTCACCATATTATCATATTTTTAAGGATATTCGATGTAACTGGAATTTACAAAGTATTATTCTCAATTCATATCACAGTTTTATCAATTATAATAATCTGTTTGGACTGCAACTTGGTATCTAGATACAGTTTGCAGTTTAAAGTATAACTATCAGAGAGCTGAAATTATCAATCACTGAGCTCCGGGTTACACATGAACATGTTAGGAAAAACAGGCGTTATTCCTGGGGACTTTATAATAGGATTAGGCTTTAAAGCCTTATTTTCTTGCTAGACATGTATTTATCAGCTTTCTATTCATCGAGAACTGAGTAGGTAATAGAACTATATGTAAATATAACCAAATCGTTACTAATGCATTGTCCACAAGAAAGACGCCCTGTGTCCCACTCCCACCCTTGTGCGCTTTTGAGAAGGGAAAAGTAAAAGTAAGCTATTTGTATGGCACAAGTTTTATAAAGAAACACAATACAATATTGCACACTGCTATTTTATTATTTTTCAGATCAAAAAGGCAACATCAATATGAAAATTGTGTGTTGCATTGAAATGGTGTCTTCGTCTTTACAATAGAAGTTTCCTTTATTATGTTCCATTGCGTTCACTTCATTTGTGAATCAATCCACCACCGCATTTTGTGGGTGCTACCAGGTCTCCCCTTAACCAGCCTCTTGAGTTGACGATCATTTGTTGTAAATAGTTGCCTAAGCTTGATCTTGATACTAATGAGTTTTTTGGCAATTCTCACTTATCAAAGCTTGACTCGGGCTTAACGTTAGAACGACGGATTTATCGTGCCCTTTCAGATTTATTTCACTCATGATAATTAAACATCATTGAAATGTGTTTCAACTGCGTTTTTGTTATAAAATATGATAGAATTTATATATGTCAATAATGTTTGACGCGTGTTTGACGCGTGTTTGACATTTAAATTATCCTAGAGCACCAATAACTATGGAGTGTAAAAGGGAGGAGCAGCATCTTCATATATCCAAAAAATCCCGCTGAAAGGTGATAAATTGGTGGCGCACAGTTTTTTAAAGATTCCGGTTTTGTCTCACGCTCTTTTCAAAAATACGATACATATTACCATTACGCATATCAAACTAAAACTCCCGCATCGATAGATCCTGTAGTTTTATTTCTAAAAATCATCAAAGTTGCTCATATCTGGGTCATGAAATTTATATTTTTTTTATTGCTCAAGAGTAGGTCTACTTACAGAAATTTTGATTAAACCACATGAACCTGCTTATGATTCCATCTTCCGCACAAAAAGATCTGCGATTTTAATACTGTTGATACTTGGCGTCTCGTGGCATGAACGCGCAACTTCTAGCAGATTGTAGTCTTTGGTGGAATGGACCAGACTTTCTTAAACAGGAGTCAGCCTTATGGCCCAAAGCATCATCTTCGTTGACAACTAATTTACCTGAAATGGTACCTAGCTTATATAGCCAACGTCGAGCAATTGCCTTTCTCTCTCCTCGTGGAGAGTGTCCAAATTTTCGAAATTAATTCGAGTCGTAACCTACGTTAAGAGGTTCATTAATAATTGTTCAAAAAATAAAAGTAAACTATCTGGTTTTCTTAAGAGTTCAGAATTAACTCAGGCACGAAAAACAATCCTCTCATTGTGTCAAATGGAGATGTTCGAAGAAGAATATACAACGCTAAAGTCAGGCAAAACTCTTCCCCCTAAGAATAGGCTTCTTCCGCTCACTCCATACATTGACACGGATAACCTGTTAAAAGTGGGCGGGAGACTTGACAACACTTATTACAGTGATGACGTCAAGCATCCAGTTATTCTATGTAGTAAGCATCGTCTAACTAAATTAATTTTTATATATTTTCATTTGCAATTCTTACACGCAGGACCGCAGTTGTTACTCAATAGCGCCAAGCAACTTTATTGGCCGTTAGGTGGCAGAAACTTGGCGCGCAAAACTGTCGAGCAATGCGTCACATGTTGTAGGTTTAAGGGACAGACAGTTCAGCCAATTATGGGTAATCTGCCCGCGACACGCGCTGAATTTGCGTACACATTTGCTAACACTGGTACTGATTACGCTGGCCCAATATTGATAGCTGACCGTAAAGGTAGGGGTTGTAAATTAATCAAAGCCTGGATTTGCATTTTTGTATGTGTCGCAGTTAAAGCCGTGCACCTAGAACTCGTCTCAGACCTCACCAAAGACGCTTTTATGGCCTGTTTAGATCGATTTACTGCTCGTAGAGGTAAACCAAAAAATATTTACTGTGATAACGCGACTTATTACACCGGTGCATGTAATGAATTGTACAGAGTACTGCAATCATCAAACATAGCTTCGGATCTCGCCGAGGCGGAAATAAATTTCGTATTTTCCCCTCCCTATTCGCCACATTTCGGTTCACTTTAGGAGCGGTGCGTCCGCTCCTAAAGTTAAGCATCATTTACGACGCATTTTGAATTTGACGCATTTAACTTTCGAAGAAATGAGCACCTGCCTATCAGGAATTGAAGCAGTATTAAATTCTCGTCCATTAACTCCGCTATCAAGCGACCCTTCTGACTTGACCGCTCTTACCCCTGCCCACTTCCTCATTAGACGACCACTCATGTTTGTGCCTAATTCGCAGGATCCCGTTGCTGAAGATAAAATCAACACGCTGCAGAGGTTTCATCGCGTCGAGCAATTAAAACTTCATTTTTGGAACAGATTCAAACTTGAATATGTTTCCCAACTTCAACAAAAAACCAAATGGTTTTCATCACATGACGAGCTCATAGAGGGAGCACTAGTCATCGTGAAAGAGAAAGGAGTCCCCCCTCTCATGTGGCTACTTGGTCGCATTGTAAAGCTTTATCCTGGCAAGGATCGAATAGCTCGAGTAGCCGACATAAAGACTAAAAAGGGAATAATCAGGCGGGCCTTCAACAACATTTGCCCCCTTCCAGCCTCCATGTAAAATGCGTGCCTCACACCATCTTCTGAATTATAGGTCCCTTGAAGTACTTCAACGCGGGGAGCATGTTCAGAACGCATCCAAACTGACGTCACCACCGACGTCTTCAGCCGAAGCACGAAGATCGCCGATCATCGGGCCCTTCGGGTACAACCGACTATAAAGGAACCTAGGCCTCAACATTGTATAAGTGGCAGAACTGTCTGTCCCTTCCAGCCTCCATGTAACATGCGTGTCTCACACCATCTTCTGAATTATAGGTCCCTTGAAGTACTTCAACGCGGGGAGCATGTTCAGAACGCATCCAAACTGACGTCACCACCGACGTCTTCAGCCGAAGCACGAAGATCGCCGATCATCGGGCCCTTCGGGTACAACCGACTATAAAGGAACCTAGGCCTCAACATTGTATAATTGGCTGAACTGTCTGTCCCTTCCAGCCTCCATGTAACATGCGTAACTCACACCATCTTCTGAATTATAGGTCCCTTGAAGTACTTCAACGCGGGGAGCATGTTCAGAACGCATCCAAACTGACGTCACCACCGACGTTTTCAGCCGAAGCACGAAGATCGCCGATCATCGGGCCCTTCGGGTACAACCGACACCGGCCACCTTCAACGGTCAATTTTAAACCATCCTTGGAACGACCAACACTCTGTATTTCTGATTTTGACAATATATTAATTTAATTTAAAGTTAAATAAAATATTCTTATTGAATATCCACCTAGGCTATTCCCGAATACACTATAAAGGAACCTAGGCCTCAACAATGAATGAATTGATATTTAAATATAAATAATCCAATTTTGTATAATTATTCTGACATGTTATAGTGAAATAATGAAATATAGTACATTGTTGTAGAGGCTGTAAAGTAAGCAATAGATTAACGAGTAAATTTCGAAGGCCGACCCGCAGGGGAGGCCTTCGATAGTACGAGTTAATCTATTGCACTTTCAGCCGAGACTAAACATAGTGCTTTTCACGACACGAGAATATATTATAATACGAGTTTTTCATATTGGTCATTAAACTCGGCGCCTTGTTGCAGCCTCATTGTTGTAAAAATCAGGGCTATTATAAACATAAAGCTGATCGTGCCCCCAGATTCAAACGACATAAAGACGATTTTCAACCCAGTTATGAAGAAATAACAAAAATATTCAAACCTACCTCACTTTCAACTTAATTTAGACAATTAAATATTTAGTCCAGGTAAACAAGCCTACACTGAATGGTCATTGTAACGGTACGCAATATTAACATACGTTTCTAATATTACATAATATTTCGCGAGTCAATGTGAACATTATTAAATCACATTACAAAGCCAATTTTAATATTTACTAAACAATACATTTTGTTTTTTTTTTTTAATATGGCCGGCTGCCCCGTAGCGCATGCGCGCTTCGCATCTCATCGCAATGGAGTCATAGCTTTTCAGCTGAATAAAAAAATATGAACTCAATATTTATATAGGTAATTAAAGTGTTTATTTGTTGAAAACTGATAATTTGTTGATAATTAGTAATTTTAGAAATTAGGAAATTGTTTTACGCCCCATAACTAATTTTAAAATATAAACGTTCATGATTTTCATAGTAAAACCTTTTTTAACAAAAACTTATTAAAAAGTAAACCTGAGGAGTATTATCGTACTTAAGAAAATAAACTCGTTGGTGGGTATTTATAAGTTTAAGAAAAAAATACACCTCATAAATGACGCATTCTCATTGGTCAATTTAATTTGACATGCAGCAGACGATTAAGCTTTGATTGGTTAAATTGTAGTTTAAGCCGGCCGAGAAAATTAGGCTGAAATATTTTCTAAAAAGTCTTATCTTACTATGAAATTCAAGTGTAGATACGAACTGTTAGCGTAAGGTCCAACATTGTTGTCGTGTTGGGAGCTAACATAGATATACAGTTTACAACTGAACATATATAAGCAGTTTTGTGTACTGGATTCGGGTAATCTATAACCACATTTTCGAGCAGTGTCGTGAAAATGAACTTTATTCTGCAAGTAGGTCACAAGGGCACTTTTACATATGTGAGTCTACCGGCATTTCACAAGAGGAGACCACTGTTGAGAAGAAACACCGAAAGAAACTCAACAGTCAGTCATTTTTAGGGTTCCGTAGCCAAATGGCAAAAAACGGAACCCTTATAGATTCGTCATGTCTGTCTGTCCGTCTGTCCGTCCGTATGTCACAGCCATTTTTTTCCGAAACTATAAGAGCTATACTGTTGAAACTTGGTAGGTAGATGTATTCTGTGAACCGCAATAAGATTTTGATGCAAAAATAAAAAAATAATAATAAATATTGGGGGCTCCCCATACTTAGAACTGAAACTCAAGAATTTTTTTTTCATCAAACACATACGTGTGGGGTATTTATGGATAGGTCTTCAAAAATGATATCGAGGTTTCTAAAATATTTTTTTTCTAAACCGAATAGTTTGCGTGACAGACGCTTCCAAAGTGGAAAAAAGTTGGTCCCCCCCCCTCTAACTTCTAAAATAAGAAAATGAAAAATAAAAAAAAACATATGATGTACTATCGGCTGCAAAATTGCATGGACCCCCTTGAGGCGATAATGGCTTGGACGGTTGTAGGCAAGGTTTGCAGTTAACAAACTAGATGGCGTCTTTGTGGTCGTCTAACCGGACAAATTAAAATATACATTTATCATCAAATTAAAAATAGCTTACACCGAAACCGTCCGTCCACCCGTCTTTTTAACTGGTAACCCAGTTCGTTTTTAGGGTTCCGTACCCAAAGGGTAAAAACGGGACCCTATTACTGAGACTTCGCTGTCCGTCCGTCCGTCCGTCCGTCCGTCCGTCTGTCACCAGGCTGTATCTCAAGAACGGTGATAGCTAGATAGTTGAAATTTTCACAGATGATGTATTTCTATTGCCGCTATAACAACAAATACTAAAAATAAAATAAAATAAATATTTAAGGGGGGCTCCCATACAACAAACAGGTTGGTTGCGTTAACTTTGCACCTCATTTGTATGGGGTGCTATACATACCAGGTGCAAACTTAACTTAACCACTTAAGGATGAAAATTGTTTGTACGGAACCCTCGGTGCGCGAGTCTGACTCGCACTTGCCTAATTTTTTTAACTATGTTGCCCTTCTAAAACCGCTCGTGTTATTTCAAAGAAACCCATCGTTACAGATTCTTTTGACGCCATTTTATACAAAGTAAGTTCGTAATTATAAAATTACGAATGTTTTTATCCACGGTTTCACGGTTTTATAAACATATGCCAAAAAACTATCAGGAATGAATATGAAGTTTACGTAGTTTATACACAAGAGGCGTGATTTAATAAAACTTCAATTAAATCACAGAAAATTAAATGTAAAGGAAATTTAATTATTTAGGCAATATGCGGGGTTATCGTAAGAGTAAGTCATGTTTATCATTACTCTTGTCTTAAAAAAAACGAGGACACGAGTATTATAGACATTAATTCGTGTCATTTATAAAGCTTTCAAACCAAATAATACCTACCAATTTCATGGTTATGAGGTTTTTATCAAAAATAAAACATAGGCTCTCAAATTAAACATATAGGTAATTTATATTTGTGCTTAAGATGTTTGGAACACTACAATTGGAATAATACAAATGTGGAAATCAAAATGTTATGTTACATCATCATTTTTAATATAAAAATAAAACACGATATTTATGCAGATATTCGTATGAAAATATTGAGTGTTAAATCAGTTAGGATTCTACAATCAACAATTTAAAACATGACCTGAATTCATAGGTATAGGGATCAATCTAATTGTATAATATAGCCTTAAACTCATGTCAAACTCTAAACAGTAAAACAAACTTTTTAATCACTGGGGTTTATAGTCGCAAAGTCAAAATAATTTATTTCAGACAGTGGTCCATAATATGTTAGTTACATTTACAGAAAACCCCACCAGAACGGGCGCGATTTTTGTTATTATAAAATTAACTAAACAGGAATAATAGATCTACAATAATAAAACAACTAAAAATCATAGTTTCTTTATTACTTACACAACATGTTTGGCTGCGCCGTTACTAATTGTATATTAATATTATATATTTTTTAAATAATACTCATTACACGCATAAACTTTTTAATATATACCTCGTACTCATATTATTCATACATAAATGAAAAAAATAATATTGCTTTGCTATTCCGCGATATAATATCGTGCCAGTTAATTTTGTGCTAACCCGTTATACTTATTTGCGTATTTTTTCATGCATATATGCATTTAATAGTCCCACCCTCCCACCACGATAAGAAAAATAAATACGCAAATAAATATAACAAACCACCACCAAAATAACAGAACTTACTCGACACGTGTTTCGCCCCTCTACGAGGCATCATCAGGAGATGTTGACGGTCTGGAGTCCGACAACCGAATGAGCTGCCCAGACTGGTCGGCGATATTTATAACCTGGCCACCCCTATTATGCAACTGAGAGTGATTAGCAAAAATTCGTAGTAACGGTGATGTAACGACATTCAATTGTTCGTTAAGAATCTCACCCCTATTGTTGTACCTAATTATTTCCAACTGTTCCAGAACACTTAAACGCAATCCTTTTTCGCAAACATGTAAAACGCTAAAAGAATGATCTTCCTGCAGAGTATGGCCACTATCTATTAAATGTTTTGCGAAATTGGACTTTTCAGGATGGTTATGTCTATATGACGCAACATGCTCTTTATACCTCGTGCTGAAATTGCGGCCCGTTTGTCCCACATATACTTTATTGCAATCGTCACAAGTTAGCTTATAAATACCGGACTTTTTCCCCCTCTCAATTTTATCTTTCCCATTACAAAGCTTAGAGTGCAGGGAATTATTCGTCTTAAAGGCCACATTAATGTTGTTACATTTCAAAATTTTGTGAATAGTATCCGATAACTTGCCAACATAAGTTATGCTCGCCTTATATTTTTTAATAGGATCAGATGGTCGTGCAGCATACAACATATCGTTGACCGTATTACTGAGCTTTTTTCTGATTATACCATCCACCACAGACTTATCGTAGCCGTTTGAAACCGCTAAGTGATAAATATTATTTAATTCTGACTGATAATGCTCCTCAGAGAGAGGCACGGTCAACAGCCTATGCACATAACAATGAAAGGCAGCTAACTTATGCTGCCACGGATGCGTGGAAGAAGCCGGGATAACCGTGTCAGTATGTGTGGGCTTACGGTAAATCTGAAAATGATGCCTATTACTCAATTTAGTAATCGTTAAATCCAAGAAATTGAGTGAGTTGTTTTGCTCCAGTTCCTTTTTGAACTTGATATTCGGATGCTTGTTATTTATCTCATTAATAAATTCGTCCAGCTGGCTCATACCCCCCGTCCAACAAATAATCAAATCATCCACATATCTAAAGTAATATAAAATACAAGTATTACCTACAATGTGCTGGTTTTCAAAATGGTCCATAAAAATATCCGCCATTAAAGGACTCAACGGGGAACCCATAGCCAAACCATCACTTTGCAAATAATATTGTCCATCAAACCTAAAATAATTTTGTTTCATACAAATCGTAGTTAATTCTATTAATTCATCTACCTCCCCTGGATGTAATCGCTGCCTTTCAAAAAGTCCCCTAAGTATGTCTAAAGTATCACAATATGGTACATTCGTAAACAAACTATCTACATCCAAAGACAGAAGGATAGCATTATCTGGTATATTAATATCTTTAATCCTCTCTATTAAATCCAAGCTATTCTTTAAACAATATTTCGGCTGAAACTGTGACTTTTCCTTAATGATGCAATTCAATCTCTTTGCTAAATTATACGTAGGCGCACCTAAGTATGAAACCACTGGACGAATAGGGATATTGTCTTTATGAATTTTCGGAAGACCATACAGAATAGGAGCTCGTGGATTCATAGGCAGAATCATATTCTTCTGATGCTCGGTTTTAAAAACAAACGAAGAATTTTTTATAGCTTGTCTAAGAACTTTCTGGTATCCTGGAGTAGGGTCTCTACGTAAGCTTGAAAAACCATCACCTTGAATAAGATCCAATACTTTCTGATTGTACTGTCCCCTCTCCATAATTACAATGCAATTGCCTTTGTCTGCTTTTGAAACCACTAAATCATTATCCTGCACTTTCTGTTGAATAGATCTCAATAATAAACCATCAGAGCAAGCATGCCTATCTACTAATGGACCAGTGCTCTTACTGCTCTTAATGACATTAGCTACCACAGTCTTCGTATCCAAATCACCACGACCCCGTACAATTGCTACCTCTGAATCCACTGCCAAATTCTCTAGTGTTTGGGGAGTCATCTTTGGCTGGAAATTATACTTCAAACCTTTCTGCAAAAGTCCCACTTCATCTCTTAAAAACTCAACATTGGTTAAATTCTTTACACGAGGGTGAAAATCATGGTGCGGCGTTGGTTCGTTATCCCTCTTCCTTAAAGGTGAATTAGAACTTGACCCTGTCAACCTATGCAATTTGTTAAGTTGTGTAGTATACATCTTATGTGCAAGTTCAGACGCAAAGTACCTCGCCTTTTGATCCAAAATATCGAACTCAACATTATGTAACTTAAGTTACATCTAATTCACCTTTAAGGAACCACTTAATAATTTATTATACACAGGTCCGATTTTGCATAACAACATATTTGATCTACTTCTCAACCTCCGCATGTATCCAATCGCGTTAAGCGCTAATATTGAAAAAATGTATTTTCAAGTGAAACTTTCTCCAAAGCACCAGTCATTTCAGCGAATCTTATTTAGATTCGACTCAAACGCTCCAATTGATATATACAAGTTTAACTGTGTGTGTTTCGGAGTTTCCAGCTCCCCGTTTCTCGCTTTGCGTGTCGTGCGTCAGCTCGCCGCTGACAGCCGCAATTCTCATCCGCTCGCCGCTTATGAAGCTGAAAATCATATGTATGTTGACGACTATATCAGTTCTGTCGATAATACAGATGACGCTGAAAATACTTACAAAGAAATGATCGCCATGTTTAAGTCAGGAGGTTTTAACTTAGTTAAATGGATCTCAAATGATGCTCAATTCATATCACGCATTCCATCCGCTCATAAAAGTCCTCTCTTTGTAAAATTCGATGATGACCCTAACGCAGATACCAAGATTGTAGGCATGCAATGGAAACCTACCGATGACAATTTCCATTTCAAAACAAATATAGATTTTCCAGAGATTTGTACCAAACGAACAATTCTCTCAGTAACTGCTCGTTTGTTTGACCCAATCGGTGTATTAGCCCCTGTCGTCGCTTATATGAAGCTGCTCGTCCAGGAGTGCTGGAAACTTCATCTCGACTGGGATGACGAGGTTCCTGATTCCATTCTTACTAAATGGACCAAGTTTCATAATGAGCTCCCATGCCTAGCTGAAATTAAAATACCGCGCCACATTGGAATCACTTCCAACGCAAGAATAATACTCATAGGTTTCGCGGACGCTAGTCAGCAATGTTATGGTGCTGCCGTCTACGTACGAGTGGACACCGATGAAAACGCTAATGCACATTCAGTCAGATTACTCACCTCAAAATCAAAAATTTCGACACCGAACAAAACCCTCGCACGTCTAGAGCTCTGCGCTGCAGTTTTACTCGCTAAATTAATTGATTCGGTACGCAACGTCCTCGGCAAACGCTGTAACATAGACGAGATATACGCATTCTCAGACTCCACTGTTACTCTGACATGGATTCATTCGCCCGCTTATAAATATCACACATTCGTAGCTAATCGCATATCTCAAATAAATGAATACTTACCCGCGTCTCACTGGTTTCACGTACGTGGTACTGAAAACCCGTCTGACATTGTTTCTCGCCCTGTAACGCCGAAAGGATTAGTAAATAACACATTTTGGTTCCATGTGTAGCGATTCACATGTTCTCGTCATGTGCTCGCCATCGTAAGACTCACATCATCATTGTCATCATCAGTTTCCCAACACATTGGCATCATATTCATTTATTTATAATATTCTCAATATTACACGTCAATACATAAAAATCATTTATAACTTAATACGTATACAAATTTAATTAACATTAACTCGTATATAGCAAATCCGTATATAAGTATTATTATTTTAAAAAACATAATTTTATTCACGAAACGATTTAACATTCAAAAATTCATATTTCGCCATCTAAATACTAAAATCATCACTTAATAATTATAATACAATACAAATGCCTAAAAGAATTAGCAGTATGAATGTTTACGAAAGCAAGTAAAAATATTCCAAAAGCTAAGCATCCTACCTTTTTAAAATAGCAAATTACTATTCACAAAAATTTACCAACGGAAGAATTGAGCTTTATTTATATACTGCGTAATGATCAAAATTGTGAGAATGTCCACTTTGTCCACTATGTCCACTATGTCCACTATGTCCACTATGTCCACTATGTCCACTATGTCCACTATGTCAACTATGTCCATTTTGTCCACTTTGTCCACTATGTCCACTATGACCACCTTGTCCACTTTGTCCACAGTTAAGTATAAATACGGAGGGGAATTGAAGGATGGGATTCATTCTTTCTTGCGACTTCGACTGGGTAACACTGTTGTTTGGCAATAAGGTATTAAATTTAATCCTAAGGGGAATTTCTGTTGGAATTACATTATTTTTCTGATCTATAATTATTTATTGAAATATTGTGGGATTTTGTTGTTTTATGGCTATGAAGCTTAATTACATGCCAGAAATAGTGTTTTGGTACATGGTTGCCAGGTGAAAGATATTTAACCTTGCGGCTGTTAAACGAATATCTTTCAGACTCTTCTAGTTTTACCCGAGTTAGGCAGCTCGGGCACTAGCCATATATAAGTGCAGTGAATAGCCTACGAATGTGGATAGTTTTGTTTGGTGGAAGCAATGACCACACGTGATGGACATGCGGGCCTTTCCGCGCTTGCCGAAACCAAATGGACCTCCATGTTCGGTCTCATATACTTATATATTTATATGTCTGCTTTATATACACATATTAGGGCGGGTTACTCTGCGTTTCCGGTGTCTTAGCCACGCAAGGGGGGACCCACTTACACTGATTCTAGTCCAACCTCGGGTTAATCTCCCGAATTTATAGTTTAGCTTACCTAGGTTCCATACACGTTTAAATGTAAATGTGAGGTTTAGGCCTCTAGTATTGGTGGTGCTAGCTAGGGCAAATGGGGGTATGGGGATAGGTACACTCCAGTAGGAATATTAGAACGGGTTTTTTTTTTTATCCTCCGAGCAATCGGCCATTCATCATTAACTAACATAACATTTATTCAAATTATTTTAATCTCGTCTGGTATAATAGATACAAACAGCTGATTTCCGACTCGGGATGTCAGTAGTGAAAAACAAAATCTAGTAACAGTTTATAAAGAAAGGGAATAGAGAAACCTGTTATTTAAACCAATCAGATATTTAGAACCTTTAATATGACATCAATATATATAGAAATAATTAGTTAAAATTTACTGATTATGATTTAAAGTAATGTACATATGTTACAGCCTCAGTGATAGAATGGCAACACTAAAGTTAAGTCGAATCAGCTGACCGATGACATTCGCCCTTTCAATGAGCAGAAATAATTTTAAACTTTGTTATAATTTTGATAAGGAAATTGTGGATCGTCGTATAGTATGGAAATGCAAAGCATTCCTAAGACTGGATGTGGAGTATCTGAAGTGTAAATTGCTAAGAAAAGCCGAGGACTCATGGATAGCAATAATGAAAGTTATTCGTTCTCGTATTTACATCGCAGATCTCAGAACTAAATCAATTTATATCACAAGGGTTGAAAGTAATTTCCCTTATCAGAATGAGTCAGTCGAGAGTTGAAAGATACTCCGAACGGACACAATAGTCTTCATGATTTCAAGGATGTACTACATTTATGAGTATGGTCAAACGAAAACCAAGTTCTAGAACTTATTAGAAGGGTTCTTACCTACTAAGGAAGAGTAGTGTACTAGAGATCTTATAAATACAATTATAACTACATTGTCATAGTCTTTGCAGCCATCACATATATTTAACTAGTTAAATAGGTAGGTAAAATCCTTAGAGTAGATCTTGTGTAGTTAACTTAAGAAGCTTGCGCCAAAAGGCTTCCCTAAAAGATGGATCCTTGACACTTTGCTTTAGGTAGGACGTCATGCATAGATGTGATGAGATCCCACAGTGGTTTGTTCAGCTTAGACTAGGAGCGGAGTTCCCCATCCTCTAGCTGAACGCTTTAATTCGATTTGCTTCTCAGGAATAGATAGGTAAAGCGTTCAGTGATACTCTCCGCACACTCAGGGTGGTAGGGGATTATTAAAAAAAAAATATTTTTTTTTTTATATACACAATAAAGATACCTTCTCCATTATACTATAATCTAGTCCTTACTAGTTCTTAATTGTGAAGACTAAAACAACTTCCTACTTATTGTATAGGTCTAGAATCCACTTCAGATTGGCCTACTATAGTTTATTTAAGGGAGGTATACCACCTTCTCAGATTAAGGTGTAATGACAAAATTTATTCAATATTGTCAAATATGGAAACTTAAGAACAATTAAATTCATAATAAAATCTCATAGACCCTGTAACTTTCATCTATTTATAGATTGGTAAGGAAGTGTAGTTTAATATTGTACATAGACATTTGATTTCTAATCATTCTGGAGTAAGAACATGCAATTTTAAAAACTAAATTACCTTTCATTCCAGAATCCTAATAAAATTTGGATAGAATCACATATTGATTTTTATTGTTACATAAGGTAATCTAGTTTAACTATATCTGACTATGGACTAAATGAATTTGATATTTCATATAGAATTAAATAACTTTTATAAGAGTATCCATAATATTCCATATTGAATCTTGCTATAAGAACTATAGATAGTTTTGTTAGCTAGACTACATAGGAAGTAACAGTTTATATTTTGAGGATAGATAGCATTAAGTTAAGTTGGAAATTTAATTTAGTACAAAGAACCAAGGTAGCAGTAGGATAGGAGAAGCTTGCATTAAATAAGTAAGAGAATACACATTTATTTGGTAATACATGGTAGCATAGCACAGTATATGGGTACGGAAGCACTTGGCGACACATCACGGTTAGATTTCTCTTAAAAGAGCTTAAGTTACTACAACAATGTTGGGTCCTGCACATCTAGACGTTCACAACGGTTACATCGATCACATTTTTTTTGGCCATTAGTTATTAAGAAAAGTTCAGACTCAATTGTTATAAAGATCCTTTCATATTTAGATTTGTTTAGTTGTAGGATATAGAAGACTGGGAGCTGCTGTTAAGATATTCTTAGGTAATTGTTGTAGGGTTTCCTTAGGGCTTCGTTGTAGGAGTAGAGTTTAGTGGCGAGGGTGAAGCAGGCGTAGGACCAGGAGGTAGTTTAGGTAGCTCGTCGACGTAAGCGTTACGATTAGTGGACCGGTTCCTTTAGTTAGAGCTTAGCATACATTACGATTGGTGGTCCCGTGACTCAGGATAACTCTAGAGTTGAAGTTCTTAGCTCATGCAGCATTCCAATTGGCGCGCGTTCCCAGGATTTGTTTATTTAGTAGGTAGCTCAAGCATACATTACAATTGGTGGGACCGTGACCAAGGATGGGATCAGTCCGGGATTGTTGAGTCGTACCGATGCAGTTTGTCGTGAGGGTTCATGTCTTGCTGTCTTCTTGCGTTTGTAGTTCGACAATTGTCTTTCATTTTGTTATTTCGCCATGGAATTTTAGTGGAGTCGCTACTGGCAGTTTTATTGAAGGGATCTTTGAACACTTGAGCTTTGAACTATGATGCCCTTACGGGTACAATTGTTGACGTGAGAGTGGAAAGGAGAATTTAGCCGTGATGGGCGTTGTGCACGTCGCCTCGAAATATATTTTGTTGCATATTTATACACAAACTATAGTGAATAGAGTAGCTTCTTGATATCACACACTATATTTTTCTTATTTCACATAGTAATAGTACCTGAAACAAAAAACTTATATTAGAACAACGTGATTTTGTTTTCAATAGATATTTTACTCAGTAATTGACATTTGACACCTTGACAGTTCATTCAAGTACTTTGTTGTTATCTGTAGTTCAATAGTGGATTGTTTGAGATACGATTAAATTCGTGACGTTTGTGTTAACGCTTTACAAAAGGTAATTTTTAATATTGATTAATAATTAAATAGGTGGTTTATTTAAGTTTTAGATAATAATTTACGTTACATAAAATAATAATATCAAGTAATAATATACTTACTTTAGTTTCAATCAGATAAGTAGACAACTTTACTCAATGTGTTCATATTATTAATATAACATAAAATTCAGATATTTAGGGATATATTTAATATTATTTATGCATAATTTACATAATTGGGAAAATAACAATAGGTAGTTCATTTTTAAATTAAAAACAATCAAGGCTGAGTGAACAGAAACGCTTTCAAATAAGTTGATTTGACAAGTGACAGAGTGTTATCTGTTATCACTTATCAGTAATTAATATGATATCGAAATGGAATGATTATTTAAATAAATTTAATTTTAGTTTAGTTATTAAGTCGGAATGATGTAGGAAATTGATTAAGTGATGTAATATAGAGATGTCATTGTTCTTGACTACAGAAAATATGAGGTTGTGGAGATTTTATCTACGTCAGTTTAAGTTGTGTTGAAAAATTAGTTATGAAATTAAGGAGACTATGAGGATACTAAAGTCTTAGCAGTTGGGGGGGCGAGGGTTTATTTATAGGCTTTAGTTCAATCTAGGAAAGGTTTCGGAATGAGATCCGATAAACATGACTCAACTACAATGTTAATCTTTGTATAAGGCCCTAGCCACAATATTAAGTTATTAACCTTTTAGCTTATTATAAGACTTGTTAGAAATATTAAATATAGTAATTATAAAGAAAAGTAGGAGTGCTAGTAAGTCAGTATCTAGGGGGGCGATCTCTTTTGAGTTTCTTTTCATAATGAAACAAATGAAATGAAAGTAATTTTATTACAATAATTTTGGTACATTTATGGCTCATAGATTACCAATAGAATGACTTACATATATGTTCACATGTAGTATAAGAGTATAACCACAGAATCAGAAAGAAAAGGAAAGCATTTTCAATTTAATTTATTTTTAAGCGAAGTAAGTATGTCTGTATTGTTATTATCAGATTTTATAAAGGTATTCAGTTCTGTTAAATATTCTTATAATTAAGTAGATATATCTTAAGTCAAGACTTATTATGCATTAGTCATGATACTCGGGTTACATTTTAGATGTATAGTAGATTTGGTCCAGAGCTTGCCGTTGAAATCCAAAAATCTGGAAAGTAAAATGAATAATTATTGAAACAAGTTAGATTAAATGTTATTTGTTATTAAACAGACGTAGAAAGCGATGCAGTACATTCACATACTTTAATTTGAGACATAAACATTTATAACAGTAGTCAAGGAAAATAAATTAAGTTCATAAATAAACTGCTCGACTTCGACAGGAATGGAAATTGTAATCAGGTGATGGAAACAGATTTGAGAAAATGATAGGATGAAGACAAGAAAAGAATTAGCAGTAATTATAGGAGGAAATTAATCAAATGTCGACCCTGAAGGAGTACCTACTTTATTTTTGATCTAAGTAATTTCCATGAACATTAGCATGAAGATATTTTTAAACAACTAAGTTCTTTTTAAATTGAAACAATAGTACAGTAAGATAAATAATATTACCTTGTGAAGAAGTTCCAATAAGCTGCAGCAGTAGAAGTAGGGAGTTCAAGTCATCCTTCATTATTTTTGCTTCATTCAAGATTAGTTTGTACTGAGAAGTTATCAAGATTTACGAGCAGAGTCTGGAAATAGAAAACAGAAGATATTAGAATCAAGAAAGGAGCAGTAATCGGCGTACAGAAGAATCAAGATTTACTTTATGAACAAACGCAGTTAAAACTTTTGTTAACTTACGTTTTGATAGTATGTTTCAGGTGGCGTGGAGTTTGATTTCATCACATATTGTTCAATTAACCGGGTCTCATTATATTTGCATAAATTTTGAGATATTTTTAACTTATAACCGTTGCGCGAAGGTTAACGTAGTTGTTTTGATTCTGAAACAAAAACAAACATTGAATATAACATAACTACAACACGATTTTTCTTTGCTCAATATTTTAGTCAGATTATACTAACAAGCGTAGAAAATAGTTACCTTATTATCATGGACTCATTTTATCACAGTTTTCTTCATAACAATCCGTTTTATTGTACATTATTCTTCTATTCGTAATTTCATTCCCATTTCGTAGAATAGATAATAGGTTATGGAAAAAAAATTGACATTTGACATGTCGTGAGACGGTGTTGCCGGGTTTAAGAGATAAGATGACATAAATAGTAGACTATTATTAAGGCATAGATTCACTTACCTAGTTCGTAAGACTTACGTAGCATTTATAGAGAATAGTTAAATATATATTTATATATTATTTAATTAGACAACGTACAAGTATTTCAGTAATTTATTAATCAAAATCTAATATTCAATAGGGATATTAAGATAAGATCGATTGGGGAATCGATTACAGACGAAAAAAAATTTAATAGACAATAGTGATGTCACAATATACGTTGTACCGCAGTAAAAGTATTACAACAGTATAAGAAACGAATGAGTTTGTAGGAAATTTTAACTAGAGGTCGCTATTAGTATATTTCATCGAATGATTTGCGTAATGGATCGATTCCATTAATACGTATTGTGAGGTTCTTTAATAAGTATACATTTGATAAGTTACATGGATGATTACGTAATGGTTCGATTCCATTAATACGTATTTTGAGTTTCTTTAATAAATTGAAATTCGATAATTTTCAAAAGGGTAGTTAGAGGTGAATTGAACCAGGTGTATAAAATAATTGCGAGTTTTATTATAGTATAAAAAAAAAATGAAATGTGTGAAGTGGATGGACAATTTTATTATTTATATCAGAGAAAATCTTTATTTAGAATTTGATGTAAGAAGTAAAGGGGAACTTGGGATATTTTAGAAAGGTAGGGTAGTATGGATTTTGAATACACAATGGGTGATGTTCTTCTGACTAAGTCGATGCGGAAACATGAATGTAGGAGCCTGTAGCGCGATGTATGAGAGGATGAATGGGTGGACTTTTTGAGTTGGATGTTGTCTGTATGTATTCAAGCTACGTTCGAAAGTATTCGGATCCGAAAACGGGGGGGTCTTCTATCTTTAGAGGTACGAACGGGAGTATTTTCTAAAGACATCAATTGGTTTGCACATACTTAGAAGTTAGGCTTAGTAAATCGAAGTTTCGATTTAAGACCGATGTGCGGTAGTTTGTGCGAGACAATACTCTACAGGGCCTACGGGCTAACCTTCTTCGAGCACGAGCAGGAACGTGCAGGTTTCACACACACCCATGTCAACAAATAGATTGGCCAACTGTATTTTTTTAAACAAAAGGAATTGTGGATTGTTTTGTCCGTAAAGGCAGGATAAAACTAAATTGGTATATTTGTATGGATTTTGGTATAATAATATGGGTGAGCATAATTTTGAAATGAAACATTATTTCACAATTCGACTAGTAAGTCTATAGTCTTACAAGAACGAAAAAAAAAAAAACACAATTGTATGATTATAGAGCTGAAATTGGCTTGTTTATTCTTGACGTGATACACGCACCGAGAAAGGAGAGTCGCATGTGATTTTGGAGAAGAATTTGAAATCGGAATCAGTTATTGAATTGAAGTAAGGATGAATATTCAGTATCTATACCAAAGATCTTGCTATGTTGTCTGAGGAGAGTTTTGTCAATTCATCGAAGAATTCGTACAATGTGAATTCGCAAATGAGGCTGAGCAATGGGCAGGTCAAGTTTGAGGTGTTTAGGCAAAACCGAGCTAATAGGGCTTGTTTGACTCACAACCAAACATTTCTTACGATATGGTCAAGATTTGGAGAAATATATTCACGATTCAATGATATTATTCTATGGTTTGAATTCTGATTTAATACACGTGTGACTTTCCAAGTATTGGTTTAAACACACACACACTTAAGGGTACGAATACTAACGGATTTAGAATATCCAAGATTATCACAAAATGTTATTTGCTTTAAGAATAATTGTCATATATATATATATATATATATACATATTTTTTTTTTATTGTTTTTACAATTTAATAAGGGAATGCGAAGTTCTACGTTATTTGACAATGTCAATCCACTTCAAACTTTCGCAGGGGGGCGGTTGTAGCGATTCACATGTTCTCGTCATGTGCTCGCCATCGTAAGACTCACATCATCATTGTCATCATCAGTTTCCCAACACATTGGCATCATATTCATTTATTTATAATATTCTCAATATTACACGTCAATACATAAAAATCATTTATAACTTAATACGTATACAAATTTAATTAACATTAACTCGTATATAGCAAATCCGTATATAAGTATTATTATTTTAAAAAACATAATTTTATTCACGAAACGATTTAACATTCAAAAATTCATATTTCGCCATCTAAATACTAAAATCATCACTTAATAATTATAATACAATACAAATGCCTAAAAGAATTAGCAGTATGAATGTTTACGAAAGCAAGTAAAAATATTCCAAAAGCTAAGCATCCTACCTTTTTAAAATAGCAAATTACTATTCACAAAAATTTACCAACGGAAGAATTGAGCTTTATTTATATACTGCGTAATGATCAAAATTGTGAGAATGTCCACTTTGTCCACTATGTCCACTATGTCCACTATGTCCACTATGTCCACTATGTCCACTATGTCCACTATGTCAACTATGTCCATTTTGTCCACTTTGTCCACTATGTCCACTATGACCACCTTGTCCACTTTGTCCACAGTTAAGTATAAATACGGAGGGGAATTGAAGGATGGGATTCATTCTTTCTTGCGACTTCGACTGGGTAACACTGTTGTTTGGCAATAAGGTATTAAATTTAATCCTAAGGGGAATTTCTGTTGGAATTACATTATTTTTCTGATCTATAATTATTTATTGAAATATTGTGGGATTTTGTTGTTTTATGGCTATGAAGCTTAATTACATGCCAGAAATAGTGTTTTGGTACATGGTTGCCAGGTGAAAGATATTTAACCTTGCGGCTGTTAAACGAATATCTTTCAGACTCTTCTAGTTTTACCCGAGTTAGGCAGCTCGGGCACTAGCCATATATAAGTGCAGTGAATAGCCTACGAATGTGGATAGTTTTGTTTGGTGGAAGCAATGACCACACGTGATGGACATGCGGGCCTTTCCGCGCTTGCCGAAACCAAATGGACCTCCATGTTCGGTCTCATATACTTATATATTTATATGTCTGCTTTATATACACATATTAGGGCGGGTTACTCTGCGTTTCCGGTGTCTTAGCCACGCAAGGGGGGACCCACTTACACTGATTCTAGTCCAACCTCGGGTTAATCTCCCGAATTTATAGTTTAGCTTACCTAGGTTCCATACACGTTTAAATGTAAATGTGAGGTTTAGGCCTCTAGTATTGGTGGTGCTAGCTAGGGCAAATGGGGGTATGGGGATAGGTACACTCCAGTAGGAATATTAGAACGGGTTTTTTTTTTTATCCTCCGAGCAATCGGCCATTCATCATTAACTAACATAACATTTATTCAAATTATTTTAATCTCGTCTGGTATAATAGATACAAACAGCTGATTTCCGACTCGGGATGTCAGTAGTGAAAAACAAAATCTAGTAACAGTTTATAAAGAAAGGGAATAGAGAAACCTGTTATTTAAACCAATCAGATATTTAGAACCTTTAATATGACATCAATATATATAGAAATAATTAGTTAAAATTTACTGATTATGATTTAAAGTAATGTACATATGTTACAGCCTCAGTGATAGAATGGCAACACTAAAGTTAAGTCGAATCAGCTGACCGATGACATTCGCCCTTTCAATGAGCAGAAATAATTTTAAACTTTGTTATAATTTTGATAAGGAAATTGTGGATCGTCGTATAGTATGGAAATGCAAAGCATTCCTAAGACTGGATGTGGAGTATCTGAAGTGTAAATTGCTAAGAAAAGCCGAGGACTCATGGATAGCAATAATGAAAGTTATTCGTTCTCGTATTTACATCGCAGATCTCAGAACTAAATCAATTTATATCACAAGGGTTGAAAGTAATTTCCCTTATCAGAATGAGTCAGTCGAGAGTTGAAAGATACTCCGAACGGACACAATAGTCTTCATGATTTCAAGGATGTACTACATTTATGAGTATGGTCAAACGAAAACCAAGTTCTAGAACTTATTAGAAGGGTTCTTACCTACTAAGGAAGAGTAGTGTACTAGAGATCTTATAAATACAATTATAACTACATTGTCATAGTCTTTGCAGCCATCACATATATTTAACTAGTTAAATAGGTAGGTAAAATCCTTAGAGTAGATCTTGTGTAGTTAACTTAAGAAGCTTGCGCCAAAAGGCTTCCCTAAAAGATGGATCCTTGACACTTTGCTTTAGGTAGGACGTCATGCATAGATGTGATGAGATCCCACAGTGGTTTGTTCAGCTTAGACTAGGAGCGGAGTTCCCCATCCTCTAGCTGAACGCTTTAATTCGATTTGCTTCTCAGGAATAGATAGGTAAAGCGTTCAGTGATACTCTCCGCACACTCAGGGTGGTAGGGGATTATTAAAAAAAAAATATATTTTTTTTTATATACACAATAAAGATACCTTCTCCATTATACTATAATCTAGTCCTTACTAGTTCTTAATTGTGAAGACTAAAACAACTTCCTACTTATTGTATAGGTCTAGAATCCACTTCAGATTGGCCTACTATAGTTTATTTAAGGGAGGTATACCACCTTCTCAGATTAAGGTGTAATGACAAAATTTATTCAATATTGTCAAATATGGAAACTTAAGAACAATTAAATTCATAATAAAATCTCATAGACCCTGTAACTTTCATCTATTTATAGATTGGTAAGGAAGTGTAGTTTAATATTGTACATAGACATTTGATTTCTAATCATTCTGGAGTAAGAACATGCAATTTTAAAAACTAAATTACCTTTCATTCCAGAATCCTAATAAAATTTGGATAGAATCACATATTGATTTTTATTGTTACATAAGGTAATCTAGTTTAACTATATCTGACTATGGACTAAATGAATTTGATATTTCATATAGAATTAAATAACTTTTATAAGAGTATCCATAATATTCCATATTGAATCTTGCTATAAGAACTATAGATAGTTTTGTTAGCTAGACTACATAGGAAGTAACAGTTTATATTTTGAGGATAGATAGCATTAAGTTAAGTTGGAAATTTAATTTAGTACAAAGAACCAAGGTAGCAGTAGGATAGGAGAAGCTTGCATTAAATAAGTAAGAGAATACACATTTATTTGGTAATACATGGTAGCATAGCACAGTATATGGGTACGGAAGCACTTGGCGACACATCACGGTTAGATTTCTCTTAAAAGAGCTTAAGTTACTACAACAATGTTGGGTCCTGCACATCTAGACGTTCACAACGGTTACATCGATCACATTTTTTTTGGCCATTAGTTATTAAGAAAAGTTCAGACTCAATTGTTATAAAGATCCTTTCATATTTAGATTTGTTTAGTTGTAGGATATAGAAGACTGGGAGCTGCTGTTAAGATATTCTTAGGTAATTGTTGTAGGGTTTCCTTAGGGCTTCGTTGTAGGAGTAGAGTTTAGTGGCGAGGGTGAAGCAGGCGTAGGACCAGGAGGTAGTTTAGGTAGCTCGTCGACGTAAGCGTTACGATTAGTGGACCGGTTCCTTTAGTTAGAGCTTAGCATACATTACGATTGGTGGTCCCGTGACTCAGGATAACTCTAGAGTTGAAGTTCTTAGCTCATGCAGCATTCCAATTGGCGCGCGTTCCCAGGATTTGTTTATTTAGTAGGTAGCTCAAGCATACATTACACATGGTCCGCAGTGGTTGCTCAATCCTGTGAGCACCTGGCCTGTAAAAGAATACAAAATTAATCACAATGAAAATATGGAAATAAGTGAGACTAAAAATATATCATGTCATGCACAAACCACGGACACAACGGATCTCGCGCATCCCATTCACGTACTCGCAGAACGTTGCTCGACTTGGACCAAATTCATACGCGCACTCGTATATACACTTCGCTTCGCAAAATTACTCGATACTCGAGGTGCTATAACAATAGATGATTTAGAAAAGGCAGAATATTATGCAATACGCTACGCACAATCGGAGTATCTCTCTCACACAATTGACGCTCTTAAAAATAACAAAGCTTGCTCTAGCAAAGCTATCTTAAAGCTCAACCCTTTTATTGACAACCAAGGTCTGCTGAGAGTAGGTGGCAGGCTTACGCATTCTTACTTGGATTTTAATCAAAAACATCCAATTTTACTGTCGGCCAAAGGTCGCATAGTTTCTCTTTTAGTTGACTATTATCATGTTACAAATTTGCACACAAGTTCCGCGTTAGTACTGTCTCTGACTCGACAAAAATATTGGATTCTCTCTGCCAGAAGTTTAATCCGGCACAGAATTTACAAATGTAATTCATGTTTTAAAATAAAACCGCGCAACACAATCCCACAAATGGGTGACCTGCCGGTTATTAGAGTCTCTCAAGTCAAGTCATTCGTCCATACCGCAGTTGATTACGCAGGACCTTTTTATGTCACGCATATACGTCGCCGTGGTGTGAAAAGCCATAAAGCGTATATTTGTTTGTTCGTCTGTCTCACGACTAAGGCTATACATTTAGAATTAGTTTCTGATCTCAGTACAGACTTATTTCTCGCCGCTTTCAAACGATTTATTGCACGCCGCGGTCCTGTTTCTATTCTATATAGCGACGGAGGCACGAATTTTATGGGCTCTAAGCGCAAATTAGATGAAATATACTCTCTAATACAGTCCACTGATTATAATAATTATATGAGTCATTATCTCACTCAACATAAAATCCAGTTTCAACATAGTCCGCCATATGGCCCAAATTTTAACGGATTAAGCGAAACAAATGTAAAGTCAGTTAAAACTCACTTATTTAAAGCTATCGGAAGTCAAATACTCACATATGAGGAATTGAATACAACTCTAGTACAGATTGAAGGTTTACTGAATAGCCGACCACTCTGTGTTCTTTCGTCAGATCCTTGTGATCCATCCGCATTAACACCCAGTCATTTTCTGAATGTGACTCCTTTAAAATATTTGCCAGCAGAACATATTGATCTCTCCCTCGCAGATAATAGACTCACTCGTTATCAATTGTTGAATAAAATTGTTAAAAGTTATTGGAAGCGATGGAGCATGGAGTATCTTACTTCGCTCCAACAACGCGAAAAATGGAATACGCCCTCAAATCCTGTGAGTGTGGGAACAGTTGTCATAATTAAAGAGGATAACGCGCATCCTATGTTTTGGCCTCTCGCTCTTGTCACAGAAGTTTTTCCTGGTAAAGATAATATCGTTCGCGTCGCTAAAGTCAAAACTCCTTCGGGAAGCTATATACGCCCTGTAACTCGGCTCTGCCCGTTACCAACTCAGTAGTTTTAATCTCAATTGTATTAATCTTAAGTTCTTAAGAAGTTAATTTGCTTTTCAAAGTTTTTTTCTTTATTTTAACGCAATGTAGAGGAAACCTCTAGGCCCCCCGAAGTTGGCTGCGCCGTTACTAATTGTATATTAATATTATATATTTTTTAAATAATACTCATTACACGCATAAACTTTTTAATATATACCGCGTACTCATATTATTCATACATGGCAACACACTTCCCTTCCCCCCCCCGCCGTCCTAAGAGCCAGGGACGAGTTGAATTCCCTCCTAACGCGCGCGCGAGTGACTTTCGTTGTGAAAAATCCATTTTCTAATTTAAAAACACTTATTGTGACCGTAATTCCGCTTAATCTGTGTCGTGAAGACAGTGGTAGTGTTCTTCGACGAACTGAAACGTAAAACTCAAAAATTGGAGGAAGTGACGGCATACCATCATATCAAGGTTAGTTCCTGGCTCCTCCAATGTTTTTTGTTTCATGTAATTCAAGGGCAAAACAATACTACTACTTAACGTTTTGTTGAAGGTAAAAAGCTTAATTATTCGTTTCTGAAATCAGAAAGAGGATTGAAGCTTCACCTTAATCAAAACAACACTTGTTTTATTCTATTAGTGAATCAATTTTAAAGACAAAACTGAGACCGGGTTATATAAATAGTTATATTTAGATTTTTTCACCTCACCAGCTCAAACATGGCGATTTTGCTGTCAGATAACAGTGAACAAAATGCGATTTTGTTTCGAGCGTGAGTAGAAAGTAGCTTTTTAATTTTTTCAATATCTGACCACGAATTGTCATTCTTCAGCCAAAGGTTAATTATAAAATTCTAATCATTTGAATCTCGATGCACTCTGTTTCTTTAATATGTATATAAAAGAGAGGGATAGAAACTTATCAATTTGAAATTCGATTTTCGAATCCGACCTCGATTGAGAACAGTTCGGATACGCGTTATACCAAAAAATTCATTATAAACACCCGAAAAAGTTTTAATTGCAACGTTTTTTTTTTCTTTAGTATATTTTTATTTAACTACCGAATATTAAAATTATTGTGCACTTTATATAAAACAATAGATCATTGCTCAAATAAAATAAGATTTTTCAACTTATTACTTATCTTCTATATATATAAAAGAAGAAGTCCTGACTGACTCATCAACGCACAGCCGAAACTACTAATGTTAGAGAGTTGATTTTTGCACAGTAGGTTACTTTTATAACGTGGGCTAGAGATAAGAAGGGATTTTTGGAAATACCACCCCTAAGAGGGTTAAATAGGGGTGCAAAGTTTGTATGGGGGCACAGATTATATACAAGTTACTACGTAACAGATACCCCACTTGTTTGGACGGCAGGCGTTGCCACCGCTATCGATGCCCCCTCCCGCGGGTGACGCAACGTCATTGGAATGTGCGCTAGGGTTGCCTCCGTTATGTAAACGCCTAGTCAGCAGAGGCGTGGCGTCCAGACAACCCGATTCCCACTGGGTTGCCCACTTCAGGACGATTGAACACCATTCTCTACACCTTACACCGGTTATCTTTGCATCCGACCGTTCCCTCTTCCCGCTTCTCTGCTTTCCGTTCTCCGCACGCCGCTCTCAGCTCTCCGCACGCCACTCTCCGTTCCCCGCTCTCCGCACGCCTTTCTCCGCTCTCCGATCGCCGAATTAATTAATCGATTAAAAATTTAATCGCTAAAAATTAATCGACAATTAACTTAATCTTTCGAGATTAAATCAATCGGAACTCATACGATTAGATTAACTAATCGTCAATTTTAATCGTTAATCGAGATTAAAAAAGTTAATCTTAATCGTTAATCGATTAACTTTTGCCATGAAATCATGTTTTTTCGGTTTAATTATTAAAATAATACAGATTTTGAAAATGTAAGACGGACACATTATAGTTAACGTCTCGTTATGTTATTATTAAAAAAACTGTTAACTTTCCCTGCAGTATTTATGACTGAGTAAGGGTTTATGTTGCTTTTTGAGGTAACTTTAAAAAAAAAACTATCGAGGAAACTACAAGTAATCGTGTTTCTAAAACATAACGAATAATAGAGTGAATCTTTAAATATTTTACTTATTGATTGTATAACTAAACATTCAGTAATAACAACACAGCATGGAATCAAACCAACACAATTAATTCTAAAAAAAACTAGGCGCCCCCATAAAGATTTTTAGAGAAATACCCAGACTTTAATAGTTACGCGTCAATAGTGCCCCAGTAAACGTTAATTCTTAAACAAAATATTTTATTCCGGAGAGTTTAATGTGTTCTGGAACAAATGAAATCATTTTCAATCGCCTTTGTTGTCACAAAAACAATATGCCCGACTTTTATTTTTCGACATCGTACAGCACAGGTTGCGCGGGAAACGTTAACTGTACGCCGTCCGCTCGCCGCGAGGCGTGGCAGCCCACTGGCATTTTGTCGCACGGGGTTGCCACTTAGAGATCGGAATGTTTCGCGCGGTTGAAACGCGTGGGGATAGCCTGATGGGGGAAACTTTTTTTTGGAGCTAAAGACTTGAAACTTTGTAGAAAGATTACTTATTTAGAAACACAAAAAGTACTTTCAGCGTTTTGGAAAATTTTACCCCTAAGGAGGTTAAAAAGGGGTGCAAAACGGGGGGAGAAACTTTATTTTTTGAACTAGAGATTTGAAACTTTGTAGAAAGCTTACGTAATCAAATACAAAAAAAGTAATTTCAGCGTTTTGGAAAATTTCACCTCTAAGGGGGTTAAAAAGGGGTGCAAAGTTTGTATGGGGAACACCGCAAATGTTGTTTATAAAGAAGTGTTACGCTAAGGTTATCAGTTTATATTTTTTTTATTTCCTGTCTTCTACCCAGTGACTACGTCCTTTTTTTAAAACGAACTTGCACCCCCTTTTCTATGGTTGACTGTCAACAATATTTTCTTAGTGCTGTCTCTTATTAATTGTGTTCCAAACTTTATGTGTTCCTATATTTAGTGATTTGTCTATCAGCACATGAATAATCTATACTTTATATACCTATTCTTACTTTATTTAGCTTCTTGATATAGAGAACTGTAGCACCAGAATATATTGAATCACTCTTCAAACAATCTACTAGCCTGTAGACCAAAATAGTAATCGCATCATTAAATGGGTGAATATCAACATTGCAAATTTTTTTAAGTTTTGGTGGCACATTTTTTTTTTAGATTTTAAGAAGAAATTAAGTTATAATACTAAATATCTATGCTTAATATTACATATTTTCATATTTCTCCAAGAATTTTAACAATAATTAATGAAATATGAGCACCCAAATGTTTGGGTTGCCACCAAAACTGAAATTTGCCCACCTAATCTTAAATATACGCCACCAAAACCTTATCTCGCCCACCAAGAACTGAAAACTCCTTACTATTTGTATGAAAAATGATATATAGCCACCTAAACTGAAAATTTACGAAAAAAAATTGTTACAATTTATTGATTTATTTTAAGATTGTAATTATAGAATAAATTAAACTACATACCTACCAAAACACTGTATACTTATGACACGAAGAACAAAGAACAAGCGCACAATTCGAGCCACCAAAACTAACAAATCGTTGAACAAAATGCCACCAAAGAGGTTACGTATGTTATGGCGGGCAACACACCGTCTCAGTCGCACTTCCACTCCGCGCAAGCGCTAGCGCACGACTGACCTAAGTGGGGTATACCAACGCGACAACTCCTGCGCCATTTAATAACCAGCTACGACATCTTGAAATTTCGCCACCGTAACTTACAATTTTGCCTGGACAAACTTTGATCCAGAGTCATGTGTATTTAAATAGGTATAATGATGAAATTATACCAACATTAAGAGGCTATGACTTCATAAATTGTTAATTTGATGCCTTATTTATATACAAGCTTAAAACAAAGCCATGCTGAGCGCTTGTTTCATAAGAAGTACGTTGAGGACAAGCCACCTTGTTCTTAAATAATTTACTTTTTATTTTTTATTTTAATAAATATGTATGTTTACTGCAATCTAAACTTGTAGCCAACTATTTTGTTATTCCAATAATCAACCATAAAAAATTTAGAAAAAAATATGCAGTTTACACTGGGATTCTCAGCTTGGACACGTAAAAAATGCTGTTGTGATATTCACCCAAATTCACTTATGTGCATTTAGTTTTTAATGGTCACATTTCAGCACTTTCTTTGAACACTAGCCTTTTTAATAACTGGGGTACCTGCCAGACCATTTAGAAACATTTTGGCCAGCCTCGGGAACTCCGCCACACAACTCTTTTCGTTTAATAGCCAGGCCGGCGTGTACAAATACCAGTGCTGCCTTCTTATGAAAAGAGGTCATTATTTATTATTGTTTTGAAATAAAGTTTATTATTTATTATTGTTGAAAGAGATACTCTTCATTAAACTGCCTCCATCTCTCGATTTCCAGTGCTGAGTTTAAGATTGTTTTAACAGCCTTACGATATTTAACATTTTTTTTAAATCTTACTCATAATAACTAAGATCCCCATTTTCTAACTCCAAATCCATGCATCGCTCTATATCTTGCAGAGTCATTTTTGCCAAAGATTAAAAGCATCAGGTAACTGACGGAATAAATATTAAGCATCCTGCAAACAGTTCCCGTAATCTAATTGGAAAATCTTCTAAAATTCTTTAACAATTGCATATCAGTGTCTGCCACTGTTTGAAATGTAATATGTCAAGACCATTTTAACTAAGAATAAAATTCACTTACCTATTTTAATATCTTTGTCATCATCAAAAATCTACGCGGACGAAGTCGCGGGCGGCCGCTTGTTGTAAATATAATAATAATTTATAATTTCACCATTTATCATAGATGCATATTCGAAACGTACGTTAAAAAATATCGAGTTCATATTGTAATTATAATTTTCTTTTGCATTTAGTTTGTTTGGTGTTTTAGGAGTAAAAATATTAATCAATTTATAAACAAAATCTCGTAATATAATATGTATTTATTAATAAACACGTCATGTATCTGCTAAATCTGCCGATTTGATCAAATAATGACAATAACCGTGTTGGTTGGTTGATTACAATTTCAATTAAATTATATTGTTATTCCTTTTTAAGCAGCACTTATCTATTTTCTGATTAATAATATTATTGAAATCAGCAACAAAGACTATAAACGTACGTTGGAAGAAAAAGCACAAAATGTCGAATATGTTCTCGCTGATGAGGTGAAAAGTTGTGTGTGCTACACGAGAGCAAAGTTTTTTGCATCTCGTGCTGTTGAGTCCCTCGCTACACTCAGGATTCTAACATAGAATCACTCGCTACGCTCGTGATTCAAACGTAGAATCCTTCGCTTGCTCGGGACTCAAAATCAGCACTCGTAACAAAAAACAACTTTGCTCTCTTGTTGCACAAATAACTATAGCGTTTAAACGCTTTTGCTTGTCATTTAGAAAGTGCTCGTGATGTAATAAACTCTATACCTATCACAAAATGGTGTAAAAATATTAAACATGGTGTTTCACTCTTTTTGTTATATATGAAGCAATTATCATGTTCATAGTTGACACTAAAAAAAATATATATTTTTTTTCGATTTCAAACAATAATGAATAATGTAGCATGTTGCAGAATTATAAAAATATTGTTTTATTTACTAATGTAACCCGGTCTCCGCTAATTGCCATCTTTTGCATTAATAACTAGTATAGCCACCATTTTTGTCTATAACGGCTTGCAAGCGGGAAGGCATCGATTCTATTAAATGTTCACACAGTCCCGCACCACGAATACTATCCCATATTGTAGCACAGTGCGTCTCTAATATTTCTGAGGTTCGCTCATTTCGGTTATCCCAACGTTGAACGATAACACCCCATAAATTTTCTATGGGATTTAAATCAGGTGATCTAGCGGGCCACGACACGACATTTATATCTTTGTGCTGGCGAAACCACTCACGCACATTTTGCGAACGATGTATAGGACAGTTATCTTGAACAAACGTAATTAGTGGTAATTCTCCTTCTGGATAGACATTCCTAACAGTTGGTAACATGATTTCTTCCAGCACATTTAAATAGTCACCACTTTTCGCCCTACTCGGCACTCGGACCAATTCTCCCGGATCAGCCGCACTCATCCATCCCCACATGTTCACAGTTATACGACCTGATTCCATATTAGGCACTAAGTGGTCAGCGTCATACCGAGTGTTGTCGCGACGCCATAAGCTTAGACGTCCATGTTGACTCGATTTAAATGTTTTTTCATCGGTAAAGATGACATTGCTCCAATCATCATTTAAGTGCTCCCGGGCGAACTTTAATCTCTCTTCTTTGTGATGTGGGGTTAGCAAAGGTTTGACTGCATGCCTACGATGATGCAATCCTTCACTATGAAGGACACGATGAATAGTATCCACACTTGAGTCGCATAAACAGTCAGTCTCTCACCGTGCGTCGTGCGTTGCGCGCGTGCACGATGACGCATTCTCCTACGCTCGCTACCGTCGCCGCACACAATAAGAACGCGAATAGTACCTCTAACAGTGACATCCAGTGCTCATCCTGCCATGTGATTATAAATGAGCTTTTGACATTTATTACGGACAAGGTGGACAAACTACACGACAAGGCATTACTGCAAATATGCTTAAGTGCCTACTCTACTGAGGACATCGAAAATGCACGGCACATAGTCATGACGCGGCTAGCACCGAATAAAAGAATTATGCGACGAAAAGAAGGCTCTGAAGAGAAATCCCTTCTAGAAATAATAAAGATCATTAGAGAATGTGAACCATCAAGTTTACCCATATTTGTGGCCAAATCACTTCATAAATTACCTCCAGTCACCTTTGATCACATAGACGTAACGGCGTTTCTAAAGGAAATGGCACTATTAAAAAGTGAATTGGCCTTACTAAAGTCGGGAAGAAATAATGTCACGCAAAGCTACGCAAGCGATATCGAAGGCCTAAAAACGGACGTCGAGGAAATAAAACTGCTGCTTAAAACGGCTAGTGCAACTAAAAACACGGAAAGCGACAGTGCGAAATCCCTTTGGCTCCTGAAAGCCGACACTTAACAGGTTTTGTAACTCCAGGCGGTCACTACCAATTCAAAAAATCCCTTTGGCTCCTGAAAGCCGACACTTAACAGGTTTTGTAACTCCAGACGGTCACTACCAATTCAAAAGAATGCCTTTTGGGTTGGCAAATGCTCCGGCTGTATTTCAGCGGATGATTAATAAAATGCTCGGTAATAAACGATTTGAATATGCCTTAGCCTATCTAGACGATATCCTTATTCCCTCTAAGGATACAGATGAAATGTTTTCCCGCCTGGAAAGCATACTAAAGCTGTTGAGAGAGTTCGGATTGACGTTGAAACTGGCTAAATGTCGCTTCTTCGACACCTCGATAAGTTACTTGGGTTATGAAATATCATCCGCTGGTGTACGGCCTGGAGAGACAAAGATAGTGGCCGTCAAGGATTTTCCTAGACCTCAGACCATACACGATGTCCGGCAATTTCTCGGACTAACTGGTTATTTCCGTAAATTCATAAGAGGTTACGGAGAAATTGCTCATCCTTTGACGAATTTACTGAAAAAAGACATTTATTGGCATTGGACTGAACGGGAGGAAAAAGCCTTTTCGGAATTGAAAGATAGACTGATTAGTAGACCCGTACTAGCACTTTATGACCCCAAATTAGAAACCGAGGTGCACACAGACGCCAGTGCTATGGGTATAGGTGGAATATTAATGCAATGGCAAAGCAATCCAAGAGTTTTAAAGCCAGTTGCCTATTTTAGCAGGCAGACTACACCTGAAGAAAAACACCTACACTCATATGAACTAGAGACGCTGGCGGTTGTGTGCTCCTTGAGGAAGTTTAGGGTCTATCTTTTAGGACTGTACTTCAAAGTTTTTACTGATTGCGCTGCCCTGCGAACCACTAACAAAGCGGGACCTTATCCCGAGGATAGCTAGATGGTGGCTTCAAATAAGTGAATACACATTCGAGATAGAATATCGTCCCGGGGTGCGAATGGCGCATGCAGATGCACTAAGCCGAAATACCACCTTACCAGCAGATCTCACTAGCGGTGATACGACGTTAGTAACAGTCTATACTCTAGAAAAGGAAAACTCGCTCTTGTCCCTTCAACTAGCAGATCCCGACATTTCTCGTATTATAAAAATTCTTAAACCCGATACAGACGAAGAATACAAGGACATACAAAAAAATTATATCGTTAAGAATCATTCACTGTATAGACGAGTAGACGATCGAACATGTCTTGTGGTCCCTCGTAGCGCGCGATGGCAGGTATGTAGGGCCAACAATGACGATATAGGTCACTTAGGTTATGCTAAAACGCTCGAAAGAATACAAGGCATGTTTTGGTTCCCTAAACTACGTAAATTTGTTAAAAAGTACGTCGCAGCATGTATAGAATGCGCGTACAATAAGGACAATGCAAGTAGGCAAAAATCTGGCTATCTTTACCCTATTGAGAAAGTGGAGATACCTTTTCACACGGTCCATATCGACCATCTCGGTCCATTTGTAAAAAGTAGAAAAGGTAATACCCACATACTCACCATAGTTGACGGATTTTCCAAATACGTATTTGTTAGGGGGGTCAGGGACACTAAAACAAAGAATACCTTGAAGGCTCTTGAAGCTATTTTCTATGATTTTGGCGTCCCGAGTCGTATTGTGTCTGACCGTGGTACATCGTTCACATCAGCAGCCTTTAAATCATTTTGCGAGCGTCATGGTATAAAGCACATCCTTAACGCAGTCGCTTGTCCCAGGGCTAATGGCCAAGCAGAGAGATTTAATCAGACTATATTACATTCCTTGGCAGCACAAAACTCTGGTGGCCATGAGCGGGACTGGGACAGGTGCCTGGGAAAAGTTCAATGGGGTATTAACAATACCATCAATGCCACCACTCGCAAAACAGCGACGGAAGCTTTGTTTGGGGTGAAGATGCGCGATGACTTGATTAATAAACTCGGTATTGACACTAGTCAATTTAGTAACGACTTAAAACAACTGAGGGATAATATACGCTCTACCATCGATCAGACTCAGGCAAAACAAAAGTCTAAACACGACTCTGATCGAGTACCAGCTACTAAATATCAGGTTGGTGATTTAGTTAAAGTTATGCGCAACAATTACTATAACGAAGGGAAAAGTACGAAGCTTCTGTCAAAGTTTGTGGGCCCTTACAAAATAGAAGAAAACTTAGGTAATGATAGGTATCGAATCATAGATGTTCCAGGATTCAATAGAAAAGGTAATAAACCTTATGAAACTGTTATCTCAGTAGATCGAATAAGACCATGGATAAATATTAAAGCTCTGGAAGTCCATGACAGCGACAGCAGTTCTTGTGAACAAAGTGATGGTACTGACTGATTTTTATGATAGATATAAACATAATGATATATATAAACATATATATTAACATAATATATATATATATATATAAACATTAATCATCTAAAAGGAAATATTGTGTTACTGATAATGAGCTTTAATAGTTATCCACTCCAGATTTGGTAGGTACGATTAGGCAATGATATTGTATGGAAATTAGGATACTTACCCGAATGTGATGTGTTTGGAATTCCAGTTGAGATCAGTTATATCTGTTAGGTCTATTAATAATAACTTTTTACTCCTTTTATTTCATGTCTAAACTGATTGAATATATTATGTACATGATAGAGATTACGTGCGCCAGAGGCAGCACGATGTCTGATGGCCGAATGTGATGTTTTTTTAAAATATAGGGTAGATTGTTATGATTATTATTTGTCTAGTTTAGAATATTTTAAATATTGTAATAGCAACACTGGTTTTTGGCGCCAATCCCTCTCTCTTGGAGTGGGGATGGGCGACAAAAACCAAGTGCCAGGACGGACGAGGGCGATTTGGTCGTCGAGCGTTCGTCTGGAAGGTTCAATGCAGTGATAAGAGTGCTCATTGTGATTATTTGTAATTTGAACTATGAAAAAAATAAAAGTGTGCTTGTCTTGAATACGGAGTTTTTATTATTTATTATTGCTTTTTATTACTTATCGAATATTAAAATGAGTTCTCATTGCAATATCGATTTAGTGAAAAGGTCACAGATCATTGCCTTGCATAATGAAGGCAAAAATATGGCAGAAATTGCCAGAGAAACCGGTGTAAATGTAAGTAGTTGTTTTAAGGTTCGAAGTATATTTTTATATATAATACAAACATAATTAATATATTTAAACGATATCTGTTTTATATTTTATCAATTATTATATATTCCTAAATTTTGTTGCAGAAAAAAACGGTAGCTTTATGGGTGCGGAGATTCGGACAAGAAGGGTCATTATTGCACCGCCAAAGAAGTGGTCGACCACGGCTGATTGGCGCACAGCAGCGTGAAATGTTAGTACGGGAGTATGAAGCAAACGGCTTTCAACCAATAAGACATTACGCCCGTTTATAATAATAATAATAATAATAATAATAAAGTTTTATTGTGCAGGTAGGACACCCATAGTAAAATACAATACAATTACAATATAATAAAATAAAATAAAAACTTAAATCTAAAATTACAAATTACAATAATAAAATGTAATCGTCATTTGCGATTCTCACTCCGGTGTGCAGACAGCCAGCATTTAAAGATAGGGCTATCCATGTCACTGTAAACAGCTGCGAGGATGCTGTTGCGCGAGCGACGCAGTCTCTCCCAGGAGGAGGCAATACGCGCCCGCACGACAGCGTAGAAGTCGGGGACTCCAGCTTCAGCAAACATCGTCGAGGCACTGCAGAACCGCGGCAGCCGCATCAACGTACGGAATATATCATTATACTGCACCCTGATGGCGCTGTACGCTTTTCTGCTGTGCCTCACCCACAGTTGACAGGTGTAGAAAGAGAGACAGTAGGCGTTAAATAACGTCAACTTGACTCCCCTGCTACACCCGGCAAACCTTCGGGCTATCATGTTCCCTCTAACAGCTAGAGCTCTTCTTTCACGTTCCATATCCTTGTCGTCCCTCATGTCGTCGGTAAGTATATGGCCAAGATATTTGAACTGCCGCACTATTCGAACCTTCTCACCATTCAATTTAACTTCTGGCACATTATCCGGACCTCTTCCCGCCCTAAAAATCATCATTTCCGTTTTGGCTACGTTGTAAATCAGCCCGTGAGAATTAACATAATTCTCACAGACTGACAGCAGCTTTCTTAGACCCTTGATGGAGGGGCTAAGCAGCACCATGTCATCAGCATAGCTGAGACTGTTTACACACACACCACCAATGTGACATCCAATTTTAGTGCTCCTTAGCCTCACCATCAAGTCGTTGATGTAAAGATTGAAGAGGTCCGGTTCACGCTGCTGTGCGCCAATCAGCCGTGGTCGACCACTTCTTTGGCGGTGCAATAATGACCCTTCTTGTCCGAATCTCCGCACCCATAAAGCACGTAAAGCATAAAGCGCGTTTTTTTCTGCAACAAAATTTAGGAATATATAATAATTGATAAAATATAAAACAGATATCGTTTAAATATATTAATTATGTTTGTATTATATATAAAAATATACTTCGAACCTTAAAACAACTACTTACATTTACACCGGTTTCTCTGGCAATTTCTGCCATATTTTTGCCTTCATTATGCAAGGCAATGATCTGTGACCTTTTCACTAAATCGATATTGCAATGAGAACTCATTTTAATATTCGATAAGTAATAAAAAGCAATAATAAATAATAAAAACTCCGTATTCAAGACAAGCACACTTTTATTTTTTTCATAGTTCAAATTACAAATAATCACAATGAACATGACACATGACGAACGCTCGACGACCAAATCGCCCTCGTCCGTCCTGGCACTTGGTTTTTGTCGCCCATCCCCACTCCAAGAGAGAGGGATTGGCGCCAAAAACCAGTGTTGCTATTACAATATTTAAAATATTCTAAACTAGACAAATAATAATCATAACAATCTACCCTATATTTTAAAAAAACATCACATTCGGCCATCAGACATCGTGCTGCCTCTGGCGCACGTAATCTCTATCATGTACATAATATATTCAATCAGTTTAGACATGAAATAAAAGGAGTAAAAAGTTATTATTAATAGACCTAACAGATATAACTGATCTCAACTGGAATTCCAAACACATCACATTCGGGTAAGTATCCTAATTTCCATACAATATCATTGCCTAATCGTACCTACCAAATGTGGAGTGGATAACTATTAAAGCTCATTATCAGTAACACAATATTTCCTTTTAGATGATTAATGTTTATATATATATATATATTATGTTAATATATATGTTTATATATATCATTATGTTTATATCTATCATAAAAATCAGTCAGTACCATCACTTTGTTCACAAGAACTGCTGTCGCTGTCATGGACTTCCAGAGCTTTAATATTTATCCATGGTCTTATTCGATCTACTGAGATAACAGTTTCATAAGGTTTATTACCTTTTCTATTGAATCCTGGAACATCTATGATTCGATACCTATCATTACCTAAGTTTTCTTCTATTTTGTAAGGGCCCACAAACTTTGACAGAAGCTTCGTACTTTTCCCTTCGTTATAGTAATTGTTGCGCATAACTTTAACTAAATCACCAACCTGATATTTAGTAGCTGGTACTCGATCAGAGTCGTGTTTAGACTTTTGTTTTGCCTGAGTCTGATCGATGGTAGAGCGTATATTATCCCTCAGTTGTTTTAAGTCGTTACTAAATTGACTAGTGTCAATACCGAGTTTATTAATCAAGTCATCGCGCATCTTCACCCCAAACAAAGCTTCCGTCGCTGTTTTGCGAGTGGTGGCATTGATGGTATTGTTAATACCCCATTGAACTTTTCCCAGGCACCTGTCCCAGTCCCGCTCATGGCCACCAGAGTTTTGTGCTGCCAAGGAATGTAATATAGTCTGATTAAATCTCTCTGCTTGGCCATTAGCCCTGGGACAAGCGACTGCGTTAAGGATGTGCTTTATACCATGACGCTCGCAAAATGATTTAAAGGCTGCTGATGTGAACGATGTACCACGGTCAGACACAATACGACTCGGGACGCCAAAATCATAGAAAATAGCTTCAAGAGCCTTCAAGGTATTCTTTGTTTTAGTGTCCCTGACCCCCCTAACAAATACGTATTTGGAAAATCCGTCAACTATGGTGAGTATGTGGGTATTACCTTTTCTACTTTTTACAAATGGACCGAGATGGTCGATATGGACCGTGTGAAAAGGTATCTCCACTTTCTCAATAGGGTAAAGATAGCCAGATTTTTGCCTACTTGCATTGTCCTTATTGTACGCGCATTCTATACATGCTGCGACGTACTTTTTAACAAATTTACGTAGTTTAGGGAACCAAAACATGCCTTGTATTCTTTCGAGCGTTTTAGCATAACCTAAGTGACCTATATCGTCATTGTTGGCCCTACATACCTGCCATCGCGCGCTGCGAGGGACCACAAGACATGTTCGATCGTCTACTCGTCTATACAGTGAATGATTCTTAACGATATAATTTTTTTGTATGTCCTTGTATTCTTCGTCTGTATCGGGTTTAAGAATTTTTATAATACGAGAAATGTCGGGATCTGCTAGTTGAAGGGACAAGAGCGAGTTTTCCTTTTCTAGAGTATAGACTGTTACTAACGTCGTATCACCGCTAGTGAGATCTGCTGGTAAGGTGGTATTTCGGCTTAGTGCATCTGCATGCGCCATTCGCACCCCGGGACGATATTCTATCTCGAATGTGTATTCACTTATTTGAAGCCACCATCTAGCTATCCTCGGGATAAGGTCCCGCTTTGTTAGTGGTTCGCAGGGCAGCGCAATCAGTAAAAACTTTGAAGTACAGTCCTAAAAGATAGACCCTAAACTTCCTCAAGGAGCACACAACCGCCAGCGTCTCTAGTTCATATGAGTGTAGGTGTTTTTCTTCAGGTGTAGTCTGCCTGCTAAAATAGGCAACTGGCTTTAAAACTCTTGGATTGCTTTGCCATTGCATTAATATTCCACCTATACCCATAGCACTGGCGTCTGTGTGCACCTCGGTTTCTAATTTGGGGTCATAAAGTGCTAGTACGGGTCTACTAATCAGTCTATCTTTCAATTCCGAAAAGGCTTTTTCCTCCCGTTCAGTCCAATGCCAATAAATGTCTTTTTTCAGTAAATTCGTCAAAGGATGAGCAATTTCTCCGTAACCTCTTATGAATTTACGGAAATAACCAGTTAGTCCGAGAAATTGCCGGACATCGTGTATGGTCTGAGGTCTAGGAAAATCCTTGACGGCCACTATCTTTGTCTCTCCAGGCCGTACACCAGCGGATGATATTTCATAACCCAAGTAACTTATCGAGGTGTCGAAGAAGCGACATTTAGCCAGTTTCAACGTCAATCCGAACTCTCTCAACAGCTTTAGTATGCTTTCCAGGCGGGAAAACATTTCATCTGTATCCTTAGAGGGAATAAGGATATCGTCTAGATAGGCTAAGGCATATTCAAATCGTTTATTACCGAGCATTTTATTAATCATCCGCTGAAATACAGCCGGAGCATTTGCCAACCCAAAAGGCATTCTTTTGAATTGGTAGTGACCGTCTGGAGTTACAAAACCTGTTAAGTGTCGGCTTTCAGGAGCCAAAGGGATTTGATAATAACCTGACGCGAGGTCAAGCGTGGTAAAAAACATGTTGCCGCTGAGATTGGTGATTTGATCTTCTATTAAAGGCAATGGAAAGCGGTCTTTAACAGTTTTATTGTTCAGGGCTCTAAAATCCACGCATAACCTCTGGTCGCCTGTTTTCTTTTTCACCATGAGGATAGGACTGGCATAATTGGAATTGGACTCTTCGATGATATCGTTATGCATTAGGTCTTCGATGGTTTCACGAACCTTTTCACGTTCTGAGAAGGACAAGCGATAAGGACGGTATACGACAGGTTTGTCATCTAAGACATCCAATTTCATTTCTACATCTACTGCACATCCTATCTCACTTAAATTTTCCGCGAAACAGTCACGATAATTCTGAAGCAACCCATACAGCCTATCAGTCTCAGATTCACTTAATTCCTGACCAAACTTAATTTCAGATTTATTAAGTGGCTTTAGAGTAGACACATCCACCTTGATACGGTTAATTTGGCAACATTCAGTTTCTACAAAAGGGACAGATCTTGCAATCATGGTATTGGCCTCAATCTCCAAGGGTTGTTGCGACAGATTGGTAACTACAACAGAACCTTTACCTTGGGTAATGTGATAAGCTCCGGAAAGCAGTCTATACTCTTTCCCGGGCTCCACTTTATTATAGCCTTCAATTAAAATATCACCGGTAAAAGTCTGATCTTCCATGTGAATGGGTACAGTGCAAGTCTGGGCAATAAAGGCCGTACCGGTAACGTAAAGTTTTAGGGCTCTACTATGATCATCGGAAGAGACATTGACAGGAGTTCTGTAAAAGACTAACCGTGTACTGTCTTTCAACACAGTGACGCACGGTAGTTCTGTAAAGTTCTGTCCAACTAGCATAGAGGTTTGCATATACGAGTCATGTATAACCAGTACCTCGATGGATGCTTCTACTTCATCAATCTTTACATCAACAGCAGATTTATAGAGCGGGGCAATAGTAGAGTTCCCGAAACCCTTGACAATGGGGAGGTTGTCATATACTTTGTATAGATTTAAACGTTCTGCATCAGTGTTTCGGATGAGACTGCATTCACTGCCAAAATCGCTGTATGCGGACATTGTCGATTTATTAACATTAATCGTCTTGAAAAACTTATCATTTGTATTGCAATCAGTTTCTATCTTTAGGGTTTTTTTATCGCATGTGTTATTATACCGTTGAGAGTTATCAGACTTCAGTGGTTCAAGGTTGCAGTTTTCATTGTCATGACCAACCCTGTTACACTTTTTACATTTTATTAAAGGCTTAGGACATTTGAAAAATGGATGACCTTTTGTTTTACAATTGAAGCAAATTATGGCAGTCTCATTCGAAGTGGTTGGTGTACCCCCAGTATTACTAGCATTACCATTCCTGACTATGTTACGATCTCGCGTTCTATTATGAATGAATTGCGGTTGCGATACAGCGCGCTGAGAGCAGAGAAAATTGAGTAAATCTTCTGGCTCCGCACAGTTTTGCGCCTGCGCGCCACTCCTAACTGATCTATCACTTATTCCGTGTACAACGCAATCAACAGCCTTCTTCCCTGTAATATCACATATATTCAATAGTCCTAGTTTGTCATAGAAATATTCACGAAAACTCATCGTTTCGGGAGGTGCGTGCCAACATTTCCTCAAGAAGGCGGCCGTAATTTTCTTCACTAGGAAAAGCCTTCCGGAGTTTATGTTGCCACTCCTCCCAAGTATACACAACAGAGGGTAGAGCTTCATACCATTTTTTTGCAAGCCCACTTAGCTTCTGCAATGAAAAGTGAATGGTTTGTCGCTCCTCCCATCCGTATATAAGAGCACACTCATTAACCTTCCTAATCCAGTTTTTGATACTTTGTGCCCTATTGGCAGGATTAAACTCAGGGATAACATTGTTCATGCTATTACTGTGGATCAATGAATTCTTACTTGGTTCATTCTTCCACGAAGCTAGTAGCTTAAGCACGTCCTCCGTTGACATTCGGCTCGACTTCCTTGGAGTCCCGTCCTCGCTGGATGAAGTCGAAGATCTCCGTCTACGGCGCCTACCCTTACGCGGTGGTGTATGCGACGAAGCATCTGTTTGTTCATTGTCTGATGTCATGGTCTAACTGTAAGGAGTAATTCGTTTGTATCACACTTTGCTCATATTTCATTTGACACTGTGCCGCTCAACGCACACGTGGCGCTATCATTTCAGAATAAAATCACGTTTATATCAATGACTCGAATAAAATTATGTCAAAATAAAATCTAAATTAAAAATAATATATTTATGGTAAGAGATAAACTAATTGTAAATAAATGTTTGTATGATGTTAGTGTTTTATTAACTATCAACCTGCCCCGGCTTCGCACAGGTGTAACGTCGATAAATTATGGATATCTGCATCAAAATCCGTTGCATTGTTTTAAGGATCTAAGCATACATAGGGACAGACAGACAGACAGACAACAGGAAGCGACTTTGTTTTATACTATACAATACAATACAATACAACAACACTTTATTGCACACCAACAAGAAAAATATTACATGAGAAATCTTAAATTAAACAATGGTAGACAATAGGCGGTCTTATCGCTAAAGAGCGATCTCTTCCAGACAACCTACTATGTAGTGATAATGAAAACTGTTTGAAAAAAGAGCACGGAAAGACACTAACTTGAACTTGAATATTAATAAACCAGAATATCCGATAGAATATGAAAATTGTTATAATATATCATTAGTAAGTATAGTTAATTATAATTACTCGAAAATATTAAAGTTATCTAGTTTGTGATTGTAAATTGGAATATAATGTAAATCTGGATCACTTGTATCATTCACACGTATGTATTACTTGTTAGAATAGTGCATGAAAAACTGCTAAATCAAAATTCATTCAGGCTTCCGTGGATAAAACAGCACACTTGACTGTACTACGAGGCGTTCATGGTATAAACAGCGTACTTAGCTGATCTACGAGGCGTACTTAGCCCGTTCAGCATACTTAGCTGACCTAATAGGCGTACATAGCCTAAACAGCATACTTAGCTGATCTAATAGGTGTCTATAGTCTAAACAGCATACATAGCTGACCTAATAGGAGTACATAGCCTAAACAGCATACTTAGCTGACTTAATCAGTAGCGCACTTGGCTGAATCATGTTTAAATACTTGTAGCATACGTTGTCATAAGTAATACCTAATCATAACTTAGTGTTGAAACTATTGGCTCAAAACAATTCAAATAATTAAATATTTGAAAACAGTTTACTCATCATTAGATAGTAAGCAACCTTCCGCTCGTTATTTTACAGGGGAACATTACCAGGGAGTACCCTGGCCACACGTTCCCTCCGATTAATTTGACAAGTAACAATATCAGGGGGTACCCTGACCGAATGTTATCTTGAAAATTTTAAACGAACGGAAAGCTGGGACAGAATATTCCGTTTTTATTTGTTACTTCACTATAAGACATCACTGGGCAGTGCCCTGGGTATATCATATAGTTTAAATCGTCGAGAAACAATGTCAGGGAGTACCCTAACCAAATGTTACCTCGACGTTGACAAACGAAACGGAACATCTTTGTAAAATTATTATAGTTATTACATTTTTATTCTACAGGGTGTCCCAGATCTACCACGTCACAGTGACACTGGAGGTAGGCCAGCTCAAGAGGAACCCAACCAACCTAACATGACCTCAGTAAAAGTTGCACGGTTTTCGAGTTATTACCAAAATAAAAACTTTTGAGAATTTTCCCCTTTTCTTTTACATTTTTAGTACCAGCATCGACACGGAAAGCTCTTAATGAAAGTTTTTTGTGTGTATCAAATCATGAATAGCTAATTCGGAAGCGTAAAGTGTTATTTTGTCAGTAACTATTGTAAAATGCTGACTAGAACTCGATTAATTTCGATTAAAGTTGTTACAGAAACACGAATTTCAATTTTGACCATCTGCCATGGTTTTTTTTTATTTGAAACGAAACAAACAAATAACGTCAATAAATTAGTCATGTTATGCAGATTCAGAAATGGTATAACACAAGTATCTTACAGCGATAACATTAGGAATTATTATCACTTTAGCGATGCCCTATCGAGCCAACTTAAAACTTGAACTCCGAAAGCAGTCACTGTTATGTGCTACAAAGATGCTGTGTACAGGGATGACTCTTCTGTTATCTGATCCGATTATTTTGCCAAATGCACGAGGGCTAAATACTAATGTTTGTCTCCCTTTTGGAGGCTAACTTATTCTAAAGGACCGGATAACATCATAAAATGTTAATGGCAATAAAAAACAGGTGACATAATATGAATGTAGCAGAAAAATTGCCGAAGCGCCTGAACCAGACTGCTACCATTAAAGTAGATTACTGGCTTTGGTAAGGTTAGAACTGCGACCACAACAGTACGCGAGCCGAGCGAGCGAAGCAAACGTGCTGCGGTAGCGGCCGGCTAATCGCCAGAACCTCTAGCACAAGTGCGATACGCGACTGTCTCTTTCTGTGTAGTAATGGAGAGTGACGGGTAGCGCTATGTTGCGCGACAAGAGTCGCGAAGCAGTTGTGCTAGACTGGCAGGACCGGATTGCTACCAGTAAAGTAGATTAATGGGTTAGGTTCGGCTGCGACCACAACAGTGCGCGGGCCGAGCGAGCGAATCGAAAACAGAAACGGTAGCGTTTAGGTGGTTCAAATTTCCACCTTCTTGTAGTTTTATAGTAATTGATATGGCGTTTGAATTTTCTGGCTAATAAAATTACAGTAAACAAAAATATGGAAATTAGAATTTATAACATACATATCAATATGTCAAGTGAAAATTCGGAGATATGTTATTATTTTAATAAAGTTTTATGGAAAAAGTTACGTTCTAGCATGCAAAACTTCGGGCAAATGAAATTCTGGCATATGAAATTATTTAAAATAAAACGAGAAGATCGGTCCCAATACCAATTCAAAATTAATTTGTGGAGTGGAATTTTTAATGGACAAGTTGTGGTACCGGTCGTGTTGCCTCCTATTCTCGATGGTAGAAATTAATATTAATTAAATAGCTAATTCGGAAGCGTAAAGTGTTATTTTGTCAGTAACTATTGTAAAATGCTGACTAGAACTCGATTAATTTCGATTAAAGTTGTTGCAGAAACACGAATTTCAACTTTGACCATCTGCCATGGTTTTTTTTTATTAGAAACGAAACAAACAAATAACGTCAATAAATTAGTCATGTTATGCAGATTCAGAAATGGTATAACACAAGTATCTTACTGCGATAACATTAGGAATTATTATCACTTTAGCGATGCCCTATCGAGCCAACTTAAAACTTGAACTCCGAAAGCAGTCACTGTTATGTGCTACAAAGATGCTGTGTACAGGGATGACTCTTCTGTTATCTGATCCGATTATTTTTCCAAATGCACGAGGGCTAAATACTAATGATTATCTCCCTTTTGGAGGCTAGCTTATTCTAAAGGACCGGATAACATCATAAAATGTTAATGGCAATAAAAAACAGGTGACATAATATTCATGTAGCAGAAAAATTGCCGAAGCGCCTGAACCGGACTGCTACCATTAAAGTAGATTACTGGCTTTGGTAAGGTTAGAATTGCGACCACAACAGTACAATGACAATAAAAATTTTATTTTTGATTCATTTATTGGAATTAATTTAAGTCGCAATAAATGTTCAAATTGTCTGCCGTGGACTCTAATGCACAAAAAACATCGTTTAATAAAATTTCGGCTCAATTTTCTTAAACTGGCTTCCGATATGGTACGGGCTGCTTCTAATACTCGTTCCCGCAATTCTTCTTCAGAGCGTATTGGTTTCGCGTAAACTTTGTCTTTTAGAAATCCCCAATAAAAAAAATCTAGTGGATTTAGATCCGGGGAACGCGGTGGCCATAAAATTGGTCCCAATCGACCAATCCATCGCTCGGGGAATGCTGCGTTGAGGTGCTCACGCACTAGCCGGGCGTAGTGTGCTGGGCAACCATCTTGTTGGTACCACATCGTTTGTCTCAGTGCCAACGGGACATCTTCTAACAAACCAGGCAGGTCGTTTTGCAAAAAATGCAAATAATTTCTACCATCGAGAATAGGAGGCAACACGACCGGTACCACAACTTGTCCATTAAAAATTCCACTCCACAAATTAATTTTGAATTGGTATTGGGACCGATCTTCTCGTTTTATTTTAAATAATTTCATATGCCAGAATTTCATTTGCCCGAAGTTTTGCATGCTAGAACGTAACTTTTACCATAAAACTTTATTAAAATAATAACATATCTCCGAATTTTCACTTGACATATTGATATGTATGTTATAAATTCTAATTTCCATATTTTTGTTTACTGTAATTTTATTAGCCAGAAAATTCAAACGCCATATCAATTACTATAAAACTACAAGAAGGTGGAAATTTGAACCACCTAAACGCTACCGTTTCTGTTTTCGCTTCGCTCGCTCGGCCCGCGCACTGTTGTGGTCGCAGCCGAACCTAACCCATTAATCTACTTTACTGGTAGCAATCCGGTCCTGCCAGTCTAGCACAACTGCTTCGCGACTCTTGTCGCGCAACATAGCGCTACCCGTCACTCTCCATTACTACACAGAAAGAGACAGTCGCGTATCGCACTTGTGCTAGAGGTTCTGGCGATTAGCCGGCCGCTACCGCAGCACGTTTGCTTCGCTCGCTCGGCTCGCGTACTGTTGTGGTCGCAGTTCTAACCTTACCAAAGCCAGTAATCTACTTTAATGGTAGCAGTCTGGTTCAGGCGCTTCGGCAATTTTTCTGCTACATTCATATTATGTCACCTGTTTTTTATTGCCATTAACATTTTATGATGTTATCCGGTCCTTTAGAATAAGTTAGCCTCCAAAAGGGAGACAAACATTAGTATTTAGCCCTCGTGCATTTGGCAAAATAATCGGATCAGATAACAGAAGAGTCATCCCTGTACACAGCATCTTTGTAGCACATAACAGTGACTGCTTTCGGAGTTCAAGTTTTAAGTTGGCTCGATAGGGCATCGCTAAAGTGATAATAATTCCTAATGTTATCGCAGTAAGATACTTGTGTTATACCATTTCTGAATCTGCATAACATGACTAATTTATTGACGTTATTTGTTTGTTTCGTTTCTAATAAAAAAAAACCATGGCAGATGGTCAAAGTTGAAATTCGTGTTTCTGCAACAACTTTAATCGAAATTAATCGAGTTCTAGTCAGCATTTTACAATAGTTACTGACAAAATAACACTTTACGCTTCCGAATTAGCTATTTAATTAATATTAATTTCTACCATCGAGAATAGGAGGCAACACGACCGGTACCACAACTTGTCCATTAAAAATTCCACTCCACAAATTAATTTTGAATTGGTATTGGGACCGATCTTCTCGTTTTATTTTAAATAATTTCATATGCCAGAATTTCATTTGCCCGAAGTTTTGCATGCTAGAACGTAACTTTTTCCATAAAACTTTATTAAAATAATAACATATCTCCGAATTTTCACTTGACATATTGATATGTATGTTATAAATTCTAATTTCCATATTTTTGTTTACTGTAATTTTATTAGCCAGAAAATTCAAACGCCATATCAATTACTATAAAACTACAAGAAGGTGGAAATTTGAACCACCTAAACGCTACCGTTTCTGTTTTCGATTCGCTCGCTCGGCCCGCGCACTGTTGTGGTCGCAGCCGAACCTAACCCATTAATCTACTTTACTGGTAGCAATCCGGTCCTGCCAGTCTAGCACAACTGCTTCGCGACTCTTGTCGCGCAACATAGCGCTACCCGTCACTCTCCATTACTACACAGAAAGAGACAGTCGCGTATCGCACTTGTGCTAGAGGTTCTGGCGATTAGCCGGCCGCTACCGCAGCACGTTTGCTTCGCTCGCTCGGCTCGCGTACTGTTGTGGTCGCAGTTCTAACCTTACCAAAGCCAGTAATCTACTTTAATGGTAGCAGTCTGGTTCAGGCGCTTCGGCAATTTTTCTGCTACATTCATATTATGTCACCTGTTTTTTATTGCCATTAACATTTTATGATGTTATCCGGTCCTTTAGAATAAGTTAGCCTCCAAAAGGGAGACAAACATTAGTATTTAGCCCTCGTGCATTTGGCAAAATAATCGGATCAGATAACAGAAGAGTCATCCCTGTACACAGCATCTTTGTAGCACATAACAGTGACTGCTTTCGGAGTTCAAGTTTTAAGTTGGCTCGATAGGGCATCGCTAAAGTGATAATAATTCCTAATGTTATCGCTGTAAGATACTTGTGTTATACCATTTCTGAATCTGCATAACATGACTAATTTATTGACGTTATTTGTTTGTTTCGTTTCAAATAAAAAAAAACCATGGCAGATGGTCAAAATTGAAATTCGTGTTTCTGTAACAACTTTAATCGAAATTAATCGAGTTCTAGTCAGCATTTTACAATAGTTACTGACAAAATAACACTTTACGCTTCCGAATTAGCTATTCATGATTTGATACACACAAAAAACTTTCATTAAGAGCTTTCCGTGTCGATGCTGGTACTAAAAATGTAAAAGAAAAGGGGAAAATTCTCAAAAGTTTTTATTTTGGTAATAACTCGAAAACCGTGCAACTTTTACTGAGGTCATGTTAGGTTGGTTGGGTTCCTCTTGAGCTGGCCTACCTCCAGTGTCACTGTGACGTTGTAGATCTGGGACACCCTGTATATTGTATTCAATAGAAATATCTCTAAACCAATAGCTTCAAAATCACGAAATAGATAAAAACTAATTATTTTGTACTCACGTTTTCTTTTTGGGCGTCTGATTCGTACCACTTCGGAGATAATAAAAACTCCGTATTCAAGACAAGCACACTTTTATTTTTTTCATAGTTAAAATTACAAATAATCACAATGAGCATTCTTATCACTGCATTGAACCTTCCAGACGAACGCTCGACGACCAAATCGCCCTCGTCCGTCCTGGCACTTGGTTTTTGTCGCCCATCCCCACTCCAAGAGAGAGGGATTGGCGCCAAAAACCAGTGTTGCTATTACAATATTTAAAATATTCTAAACTAGACAAATAATAATCATAACAATCTACCCTATATTTTAAAAAAACATCACATAAAAGACAATCAAATCAACGGAACTAGCTACTGTTAGCGGACGAACTGTTTTGTAATAAAAACTGGAACGGTATATATTTGATTTTCTAAGTCTACCCTCTAAGTAACTATGGGTGTAAGTATGCCATTAGATAATAGTTGCCCATTTCAACAAGAATACCAAATGAATTTACTTACTAAATACTCATTTAATTTGTATTTGTTTAAAATTGCAATTATTTTTTGATAACCCTAAAAAATAGATAAGATTTTTTATCTATTGTTTATTTTAAGTCTTAGTTTTGAATTTTTACTTTAAGGCTTTATTTAAGATTTTCCTATGCTATTACAAATTGTTATTTACATTAAAAAAGTATAAGTACTAAACATAATTCTTGTTTTTCTTGTAAACTAAAGTTATTCCGAGTATGGTAATGAATTTCGTCAGCTTTCATTAAGTCTTGCTGGCTTAGAGGTTGAATACATCTGTCTCGATGTCGGACGGAGGGTCCATGTTCAAATCCTCGCAATAATTATGAAGAAATACAATGTTTTTGGATGTTGTGTGAATCTTCGTTGGTAGATTAAAATATGATTTGTATTTATTCCATCCTTACAAAATAACATAAATGGGCGAAGTTAGCATTCTATAATTTCTGGATTTTGGACAAGAACGACAATAATAATTATATCATGTCAGTTAAATATGGGATTTGCGGGAGAAAAAATATTTTATTTTACATTTGGTTGTTATCAGTGCCATCTAGTGGGATCTTATTAAACTAATGAAGTAGGTACGTGACATAGCTCAACCGTCTTGACTGGCTTCAAAGCATTCGCGTTTAAAAAGGGGTATGCACTTTTGCTGCCGATAGTACATTACTATAAAAACTACCAACGAAAATTGTTTTGAACGAGATCTAGTAAGTAGTTTTTTTTAAGACCTAACTTTGCACCTAATTTATATGGGGCGCTATACATACCAGGTGCAAACTTAACTTAACCACTTAGGGATGGAAAGTGTTTGTAAGGAACCCTCGGTGCGCGAGTCCAACTCGCACTAGTTTATTTCCTTATAAAGGATAAGTACTTAACTATTACAGTAATATGAACTTAACTATACGTAGTTCTCGAAGAAAACATATTAAAAGTTTATTCTAAGATATAAATGAGGACTAGTGTAAGAATAAAATATAGAAACTACAAGAAAGTACGACGGTTTAACACAATATATGTACGTTTGATATGCTATCTTATTAGAACTGTGTCCCTTAAACTAGTCAGGTACAATCTAAGGAGTCAGTTACTCGGTTTCTGGTTCAGGCCATGCATTTTTGTCTGTCAGATAGTCCTCTACTGGATAATATGCTTTTGACATTAGAGATTTTTTTAAATAATTTTTGAGAGGTGGAAAGGCTAATTTTAAAATATGATCAGGTGACTTGTTATAAAAATGAATACATTGACCTAAGAATGATTTATATACTTTACAAACACGAAACTTTCTAATAGCAATTTTATTTTTATTTCTAGTGTTAAAATTGTGGACATCGGATTTTTTTGTAAATGAATCTATGTTCTTAATAACATACACAATACTCTAATAAATATATTGGGACGCTACAGTTAAGATGTTTATATCTTTGAAAATGTCTCTTAAGGAGTCACGAGAATTCAGGTTATATATAGAACGAATCGCTCTTTTTTGTAGCACAAATATAGTCTGAATGTCAGCTGCTTTGCCCCAAACCAGAATACCATATGACATGACACTATGAAAATAACTATGATAAACTAAGCGAGCTGTATCAACATCACTCAATTGTCTAATTTTCCTAACAGCGTACGCCGCTGAACTTAGTTTACCTGCAAGCACTGCTATATGTGGACTCCATTGCAAATGACTGTCGAATGTTATACCTAAGAATAATGCATTATTCACCATTTCTAAACATTCACCATTTAGTAATATAGTAGAATCTACCGCCGTAACATTTGGTAAAGCAAATCTAACACATTTAGTTTTCTTGGCATTTAATAGAAGATTATTAGTAGTAAACCAGTTAAGTACTTTATCTAGTGTGCAATTAATTTCCGCATAGTCGGTTGAGTTCCGGTTAACCTTGAAAATTAATGATGTATAGTCAGCAAATAGTACTATATCACAAAGATTATCTACTATAGATGGTAAGTCATTTATATAAACCAAAAATAGAAATGGACCTAAAATAGAGCCCTGTGGCACTCCTAGCTTAACTATAGCTCCATTGGACTGGGTTCCATTTACATCCACTATTTGCATTCTATCACTGAGATATGAAGACATAAGGCTTAAAGCATTTGAAGACAGACCATAATGTTCTAATTTCAAAATGAGTGTTCCAAGATGAACGCAGTCGAATGCCTTAGAATATATAACTAGTTACTGTATTATAAATTAATAGAATAGAATGTAAGATTAATGTGTATACAATATTATAGGATAGGATTTAATGGAACTATTATGAAATTGTATTTTTCTCAAAAATGCCATTATGTAATGTTGCCATACTATCGCTAGAAAGACTACAGTAAGTGGAAAATACCGAAGACTTTTTACAAGTGTCCAGTAAACAGCGAGATTTTAAATTTGGAATCAATATTTATCCGGTAAGTAAGTATGTAGGTAATTCCTATTACGTAACTATCAAGATATTTAAATTTCGAAACACAATTTACATCGTCACCGACCCATAAAAAAACTAAGGATGAGAAGGCGATGAGGTCGTATATGAATGTAAAAAGATAATTAATCATGTTATTTTATTTCAAATATATTCTTATTATATCATAGTATAAATTAGAATATGCATTCTACATTTTTTTTTTAATAATGACACAAAGGTAAATTAAGAAAGAAAAAAATTGAATGCGGTCCACTACAATCCAAGCGGGATTTGAACCCGCGACCTCTGCGTTTCCGGCGCATTGCTCTTCCAACTGAGCTATTTGATCGCTACGTCAGTCACACCAAATCTTTCATCCCTTAATTCTTTACGCTACTGGAGCGCCCTCTGTGTCACATATGTTTTTGAAATGCTTATGCGCATTAGCCATACCCTAGGATGTGCGCTTTACACGCACGATCATTCAATTTTTCTTTCTTAATTTACCTTTGTTTCATTATTTATAAAAATAAAAATGTGGTATTACCACATAAAAAAAATATGAATCGATAAAAAAAAAGATTCTATACAAATATTCTACAAATTGTTTTAATTATAAGTACAGTCCGACAGCAAATTGTAGAAATTAAAAAGTGGCGTCCCTTTTTCTTAGATTGAATAGAAAGAGACGACACTACAGTATACCTACACTTGCAATTTACACTTAAATAAAAAGAGGTCAGCACTATTGGCAGTATAAACTTTACTCATGATGCATATAAAAAAAAAATAGCGACAAGGTTAATGCGGAAAGTTTGTATGCTACGTTTAGTTCGTAATTGTGCTGTGTAAAATGACAATGATATTTCGGAATAACTTTTTTGTATCCTTTAGAAAAAAACCTTTGAGTTAAAATTGAAGGTAAGCTTATGATATGAACATTAGTTAGAAAATATAACAATAATTAAATTTTATCTTTAAAACTTAGATTTGTAAGACAGTGCAAATAAGTCAGTACAAATAATTCAACGCAGTAGGTATTTATAAAAAAATGTTTTTTCCTTTTGAGGGTTCCGTACCTCAAAAGGAAAAAACGGAACCCTTATAGGATCACTTTGTTGTCCGTCTGTCCGTCCGTCCGTCCGTCTGTCAAGACCCTTTTTCTCAGGAACGCGTGGAGGTATGAAGCTGAAATTTATATCAATTACTCAGGTCTACTGTCCCTTGAAGCTGTGAAAAAATCAAACTTCTAAGCCAACGCAATCAAAAGATACAGCCGTTTATGCCGCAAATTTTCGACACTTGCAAGGGAATCAAAACCTACAGGGTGCTTCCCGTGAACTCAGAATCTTGAAATTTGGTACGAAGCAACGTCTTAGCGTTAAAGGAATAATTACAGTAGTATAATAATGGGAATTTCAAACCACCATTCATTGTCAAAATTACCAACCCAGGTCATCTTCACTGCTACACTTCGTTCCGCTTCGCTTCACTACGTTTCGCGACGTTCCGATCCGACCTGGGTTGTTAATTTTGTCAATGAATGGTGGTTTGAACTTCCCATCTATATATTCTCCGTTTATGAATGCGTTCAACGCTGATTTAAAACGCTCATTGGGTTTGTGAATTGATCTAGCTGTATTCTTAACTCCCAATCGCTTTTTGGGAACAGAACTTGAATATCGATTTCCGTTTGCGTTTGCGTTCTCGTTCCATTCGCGTTTCCGTTAGCGTTTCCGTTCGATCTCTTTTTGGGAACAGAACTTGAATATCGATTTCCGTTTGCGTTTGCGTTCTCGTTCCATTCGCGATTCCGTTAGCGTTTCCGTTCGATCTCCGCTCGTATCGAGCTAGTCAAGATCAACGTTGTATGAAATGAATGTTGGTGTTACTGACCTAAACTAGAGATGGAATTATTCAATATATACTCTAAAGCTAATAAAATAAAATTATTTACAAAAAACCTTTCAAGTTTGGTGCACGTGTCTATTTATATCATGAAGTTTGTAAAACAGCCTCAGAGATTGCAGTTGGATGTCGTTTTTTCTTCGCACAATAAACGCGTTTTTCGACATGGTTTACTTTTACCTGATACTATTCGCTGTATAATATGTGGACCGTCTAACTGTGGAAAAACAAATTTAATTGTTGGGTTGCTGCTACATGAACACGGTTTACGCTTCGAAAATGTTTAGGTTTACTCTAAAACGTTATTTCAACCTATGTACCAATTTCTAGAACAAGTTTTGAACTCGGTTCCTACGGTTTCATTTCAAAAATATAGTGAAAATGAAGAAATACTAAGTCCTCACGCCGCTAACATTAACTCAATCATAATATTTGATGATGTTGCATGTGAAAATCAAAATAATATACGGGATTACTTTGCCATGGGAAGACATAAAAATATAGATAGCTTCTATCTGAATCAGACATATAGTAAAATACCTAAACAATTGATAAGGGATAATGCCAATTTGATAATTCTTTTTAAACAAGATGATGTTAATTTACGGCATGTCTATGATGAACATGTAGGAAGCGATATGTCGTGGTCTCAGTTTCGTGAAATGTGCGGCCAAGTGTGGAACACGCCTTTCAATTACATAGTTATAAATAAAGATTGTAAAAAAAATTCTGGATGTTATAGAAAATGTTTTGATACATTTATCGAACTTGATTAACTGAATACATAAGGATTAGTATTTTCGCTTCAAACTTAATACTTAGAAGGGAATCGTTGGGATCGGACATGGACCTTGCTAAAATAAACGAGGAGAAATTGTTTAAAGAAAAATTACACCAATCTGCAGAAGCCGTAAAAAAAAACTAAAGCTTATTCGAGATGTTAAATCTAACAACAATATGATGTTAGAAACAATGTTAAAACCAATCACAGATCCTCTTAATGAAATGGTAAAAAATAATAATAATGTAAACAATCTGAATATTAGTAACTCATATTTTGATAACGATAAATTTAATTGGAATAAGTCGGTAAAAACATTAAAATATAGTCCTTCTGAAGATGAAAAGAGGGAAAGCTTTATTAACAAAACATTAGTAAAAAAAGTTAGCCCTGAAGATGAAAAGAATGAAAGTTTAAACAGAAAATCACCTGAATCCAATTCAAGTAATAGTGGAGACGAATTAAATGACAACAGTTCAAGTCAAGATGAATTGGTATCAGATGGAAGTGATAATCTAAATGATTCTATTACTACAAATAATGCATCATTCAGAACTTCAGAATCGTATGCTTCTCCTCGCGAAGACCCCGCTTGGCTAAAACAATATGATAACATGAACATTCCTTTTGGTGTACGAAAGGAACATGGTAAACTAATGCTGGGATCTTATCCAATTTCTGTGAATAATGAAGAACTTAAAATAGGTGGAGTAAGGTATTGTTTAACGCCAGGTTTAAACGATTTATTGTTTAAGAAAGTACCTGATTTAGATGTGGTAACTGAAAACGATAGACGATTATATAAAACCTTATTATTAAAAACAAATGCACATAGACGTGACTTTGAATCAAATAAGCCAATAAAAAGCAACAAGGGCATGAAATATTTGTATGTCATAAAACCTCTTTTCAAATTATCCAAACAACGATCAGTAAGTGAAGAAATATTCGCCTCCGGAGATGGTTTACCATCAATGAAAAAAGTAAAAAGAGACGTTTCTTATGTGTATTGGGATGACCCAAACGAATTAGTAGAGAGATTAAAACTGCTTATAGCAGCGCGTGACGCTGGTAATACGGGGCTAGATAATGAAATCATATCCATCATTGAAGTTACGTGAAGCAGATTTAATTAATAATATATAAAGGACCTCACTTTTTTTTTTCTAACATTTAAGGTTTGACTATCAAGAACAAAAAATGAATATAGACAAATTCGGACACCATGTCCATAAACGTTTGCGTGCCGGTGATATTTCTGAGCTCAAGTACAAGGCCCTACTTCGAACAGAAGCTGGACATTTCGATTTACAATCTTCTCAATTAAAAGGAGTTGCAAAACCTTTATCACCAGACGATGCAGTAAATAAACAGTACGTCGACAACTATATAAAAAATATGTACGAGAAGAAGTATTTGGACTCTTTGATCAAAAGTATAAATGACCAGATTCAACAAGTAGTATTTCAGTTAAATGAAAACTTTTATACAAAGAAGGAGATAGAACTTATTTTAAAAAAAATAAAACATGACTAAAGAACAAGTAGTAAATGAGATCCATCGATCAGCGCGAAGGAACTTTAAACGACGTTCTGTTTTACTTAAAGGAATCGATGATTTATGGCAAGCTGATTTGATCGATTTACAAAAATTACATACTATGAACAGAGGATATAAATATGTATTAACGGTTATTGATACCTTTTCAAAGTATGCTTGGTGTACACCTATAAAATCTAAAACTAAAACAGAAGTAAGAAATGCATTCAACCAAATTATAAACTCAACCAATCGAAGACCTAAAAACTTACAAACAGACTTCGGAAAAGAATTCTACAATAATGAATTGGATTGTTACTTAAAATCAAAGAAGGTAAATCATTACTCAACCTACTCAACTAAGAAGGCATCTATTGTTGAAAGGCTGATAAAGACACTTAAGCTCAAACTCTACAAGTACTTTAGCTTCGCAGGCAACTATAAATGGGTTGGTAAACCGCTAGATGACATAGTCACATCCTATAACCAAACCGTACATCGCACAACGAAATTTAAACCTAATGATGTAACTTTTGCTAATGAAATCGAGGTTAAAAAAAACATTGCAAAATCGCAATCTAATGTAAATTGTAAATTAAATAAATTCAAAATTGGAGATTGCGTACGTATAAGCAAGTATAAAAGTGTGTTTCGTAAGGGTTATACACCTAATTGGTCTACAGAACTTTTTACAATTAAAAGAGTGAATAATACTAGACCTGTAACGTATATCATCGAAGATCAACGGAAAAACACTATACTTGGTACGTTTTATAAAGAAGAACTTCAAAAGACTAAGTATCCTGATGTTTATCTCATAGAGAAGGTGATCAGAAAAAAGGGTAGAAAGCTGTATGTTAAATGGTTAGGGCTTAGTGATAGCGAAAACAGCTGGATTGATAGAAACGCAGTTATATAATTAGAAAATAATATATTTGCTTTCTCTAAATTAAATATCTCATTATCATATGAGATATGAGAGGGAGAGGACTTTTAAACAGTGCAATTAATAATTTACCATTTGAATTACACTTACCTGGTTACAACTATTGCGGACCAGGTACAAATTTGCACAAAAGGTTACAAAGAGGTGATAAAGGAATTAACGCGTTAGATAATGCGTGTATGAAACACGACATAGCTTATGATAGATATTCTGATTTGAACAATAGACACCGTGCTGATTTAGAACTTTATAAAATGGCTAAACAGAGAACAAAGTCAAAAGATGCTGGGAGAGGAGAAAAAATTGCTTCATGGTTAGTTAGTAAGGTGATGAAATCTAAAATAAAGGCTGGTGCAGGTATAAAATCATTCAAACGCTTTGTTTCTAAGATACGCAGTGAAATAAAAAAGTATCCTAAAATAAAAGGTTGTGATTTAGTGAATCGCGCACTTGTTGCTGCAAAAAAAGTTTTTACTGTTAACAAAAAAATACAGATACCGCGTTTAATACCGATTCCAAAAACCGGAGGCATATTACCGCTGATACCTATTTTTGCTGATCTTTCTGCGTTAGGATCATTAGCAGGAGGAGCTGCTGGAATTGCAAAGGCTGTAGGTGATTACAAAGCAGCAAGAAAGAACTTAGCTGAATCAGAACGTCATAACAAGATGATGGAATCTATTGCATTAGGAAAAGGGTTACATATTATAAAAATGGAAAAGGATTATGTATAAAAAAATCAAAAAACTAAATAAAAGGTTACCCAGGCGCGCTCTTTCAAACATTGACATTTTAAAACACTCATCAGATATCCCACATTTTCGTGGAGTTTATATGAGAGACAGTTTACCAAAGCGACCTAAAAAAGTAGAATGTGGAATTTTGAACTTAGACAGTTCTGAAAACAATGGAAGCCACTGGGTAGCCTATTGTAAAGATAACAATTATTGTGAATATTTTAATAGTTATGGTGACCTTCAACCTCCGCTAGAATTAATGAAGTATTTAAATAATAACGATATTTACTCTAATTATAACACGTACCAAAAATTTAATACCGTAAACTGTGGTCATTTGTGTCTCAAATACTTGAAAAATTTTTGGTGTAATCGATAAATACCTTTGTACAATAAACTGCTCATCATTTACACGATGTCTTTCACTTTGTCTATAACTGGAACATCGGCAACTCTAATAACAAACCATTCACCGGCTCTCCATCTGGATGGTGAATATGAATGTGGACTGTTGTATATATCAACTTTTAATTCGATACCCAATATAGACTACAGAAATAATAAATTTTACTATGGTAAAAACGAAGTAATTGAAATTCCTGAAGGTTCATATGAACTTCAAGATATTGAAGATTACCTTAAAGACCACCTTCAAGGATGTACACTTTCTTTGACTTGCAATAATAATACCTTAAAAACTTCGATTCTGTGCACTAAAAACATTTATTTTAATAAAGAAAATTCTATAGGTAGTTTACTTGGTTTCGGAGCGGAATCTATTCATGCAAATATATTAAGCGAGTCGCCTTACCCTGTCTCCATTCTGTCTACAACTTTAGTCCGCATTGAATGTGACATAGTGAGCGGATCATTTGTTAACGGAAAACCTAGCCATATTATTCACGAGTTTGTGCCTAATGTGCCTCCTGGTTATCGGATTATAGAAACACCGAAAAACGTAATTTATTTCCCTGTAACTCAAAACAGTTTGAATTCAATTACAATAAGAATATTAGACGCTAACAATAATTAAGTAAATTTACGGGGTGAAGAGATACAGATATATTTACACCTTAGGAAAAAATGATAGACTTCAATAAAACTTCAGTCTCACTTAAAATAAACACTAGTACTCATCAAGCGATCAAGAAAAGAAGACCTAAAGTTCAACTTACAAAACAAAATAAACAATTTCTCCAAAGCCTAGGTCTAACAAAATGAGTATATTGAACTTAACTGAATCTCTTACCTTTGACAACTCGATCGAGAGTTTTGAATATCATTCGTATAAGCCATACGTAACAAGTTTTAATTTCAACGATGAAATACGTATACCTATTAACCAGCAAGATCTTTACGTACTCCCATCAGCAAGCACTTTATACATAGAGGGTACTATAACTGCGTTCAATAGAGAATCGAAAGCACAGGTAAAAAGTGTTCTTTTTACAAATAACCCCATACTTCATCTATTTCAAGATATTCGGTATGAACTTAATGGAATCGAAATTGATAAAATAAAAAACGCAGGGATTACAACCACAATGAAATCTCTTGTATCTATGAATGAGTTCGAAGCATCGATGTCTAAGTTATGGGGCTGGGATGTTGACGGTACAAAAAACACACATGGAACATTTTCTGTGTCTGTGCCTTTGAACAAAATTCTTGGGTTTGCTGAAGATTACACCAAAATTATTATTAATTGCAAGCATGAACTGATTCTGTTAAGATCCAATACAAATTTAAATAGCGTTAAACTAAATGCGAACGAATACATAGACAATATTACGATATCTAAAATAGTATGGCGTATGCCTCATATTAAGGTATCTGATCGAGAAAGATTGAGCTTACTCAAATATTTGGAAAGAGATCGTGCTATTCAGTTAGCATTTAGGAACTGGGATTTGTACGAATATCCACTCTTGCCTGAAACATCGAAACATTCTTGGGCTATCAAAACTTCATCTCAAATTGAAAAGCCGCGGTACATGATAATCGGGTTCAAAACAGGACGAAAAAATGTAGCCGATAAAGACATAACACGTTTTGATCACTGTAATTTGCGAGATGTCAAGGTTTTCTTAAATTCGAGCTACTTTCCGTATGAAAGTTTTGATGTTAGTTTTTCAGCTGAGAGGTATGCTATATTATATGAACAGTATGCTAAATTTCAACAGTCTTATTATAACCGTGTTCAAGCACCCTTGTTAAACCCGTTAGATTTTAGAAATGAGGCACCTCTATTTGTCATCGATTGTTCTCGTCAAAACGAAACCTTGAAAACCGGTTCGGTGGATGTGCGTGTAGAGTTCGAATGCGAATCGGATTTTCCAAAGCAAACCAGCTGCTGTTTAATTTTAAATGACTGCATTTTCGAATATAAGCCATTAAGTAATATTACAACAAAGATATCATAATGGGTGACTTCATATTCGTAGATCTTCAAGGATTTAAAACAGACAAAAACGAATTTATTGTTAAAGAATTTGCATATGGCACTTTAGACTACACCCAACTTTTTTTAATTAAACCCCCCTTTCCATTTTCTGTATTAACAGTAAGTGAAAAGAGACAGATAAGGTGGTTAGAAAAACATTTTGGTATTATGTGGCATGAGGGTTATGTTGATTACATAGAATTCAAAAGACTTATTGGTAACCACTTAAAATATAAGACGATCTATGTGAAGGGTACGGAAAAAATTCAATGGGTTAAAAGTTTTTGCTCAAACTGTACTGTTTTAGATTTAGGTGAAAAAGATGTACCTAATTTACAAGAGCTGAATAAAAACTATTGTTTTCCTGAGTTGTGTATATCATAAAAAAAATTGTGCGTTAAAAAATGTTATATGTATTAAAAAATGGTATATAGAAAACATGGGCGTGGACGTCTGTGGCCGATAGATATATAGGTTTAGAAAAAATTTAAAGGGTGAAAGATTTATGTTCTGATTGTGTAATTATTGATTTAAGTGAAAAATGTGTACCTAATTTACTAGAGCTATCTAAAAAATATTGTATGTTAGAGTGTATTTATAATTGTGTATATCATAAAAAATGAGCTCTAAAAAAGTTTTATGTATAAAAAATTGCATTTAGATAATAACAACATTAAATTCTGAATTATTATAAGTTTTCCTTGTCTAAATAAATGAAGTAAATCAAAAAACCTTTGTTTTTCATTAATATACCCAAATGAATAACATAAGCGAAACGTTAACAATTGAATACGCTATATCCTCTTCACCCTTCAGGAATATAATACGAATCAAAAAGTAACAGAAAATGCACAGTTGAACACGTGCTGAGAAGCATAATACTTTCATGACTCGAACATACAACGCTGTAAGTGTATATACTTAACATAGCACTTCCAACATTTTGTTTCTCAGAAATGGAACGACTTACAAAGTTTCGTCGATAAAGAATAGACATGATGGTACAACACAGAATACATATAAAACAGAGTAGTTACTGCATAGTTATATATTATTAAAAGTATATTGGAGTAACCTCCGAGATATTTCTTTAATTTTAAATATGTTTTCTTGTTTAATACAATATCAGATATAATGTATAAATAATATCATAAAACAAGTATGTATTCATATATTAGATACGCGTTAGAATTTTGATCAAAAGCTTCATTAATATATTTGATAATTATCTCCAAAAACTCTCTAGGCAACACGGAGCATATTTTAGCCTACTTTTTAACACGCTTTTTTCATAGTAACAATACAAAATGGTACCCAACCGTTCAGAACTAGACAAGCCTGTCGGAATCGGGTTATATTAACACCACGCCACTGATAGACAATAGCTGTGATTTAAAAAACACTAATTACAATTTCATTATATTGCCATAAATATTGGAATATAAATATTTTATGTGTCGCATCTGTTTGTGTTAGTCTGTACAAAGTATCTCAGGTCGGATTACATTACATGTTTATTAAACAGAACAGTGAGAAATGAGCGCAACCAAATTTTCAGTAAAAACTGATGCACTATGGAAGTTGCGGTTTGAAATCAAACTCTTGGCTGTAGTTTTATTTTTTGTTTTGTTATCATTATCAGCCCATTGATTGACTAAGCGCACATTAACCCTTTTTTCGGTATTTTCTAAAGTTTCCCAAATATACTATTATTCATCAATTTGCAAAAGTCTTGTTCAAAAACAGACGTTACCTCTTGACGTAGCCTTGTATTCATATCAATATATTGTTTTAAGTAAGGGGATTGTTTGAATGTAATTACAAACATAATAGATAATCATTTTAACATAGGTGGCTTGTTGCCATAACTTTTATTGTAGGCACTTAACATTTGTTCAATTATCATTTAAATTCAACTATATAATTTAGCTAAACCCAGTCTTTAAAATAATCCTAAATTTAGAAAAAAGAAGCATGTCCCCAAGAAAGCGTATGAATATTGTCTTTTAATATAACTCGTTTGTCATCATCCAAAGATAGGGCTACTTTATTATCAGCTTGTGTAAAAATTGTATGTTTTATAGACTTAAATATCGAGTTCTTTTTTCGTACCAATTCTTTATTAAACAGTAAATTTTCATAATCACTAAATCGAATATCCCTGACCGCATGTTTTATTTTTCGTGCCTTTTGCTTTCTTTATCTGATTTTCTTGTGTTTTGAAACAGAGACAGAGGTAAGTTCGTCTCCTAATTCATCTTTAAATAGCCCGAGCACCTTTCAACTTACTTGAAAAACAAAAGCATTATATTTAATCGGGAACAAGATACAACCCAGCCGACGCTTATCAAACGATACCGCCACCAGCCTAAGGCTGAACTCAGAGTACAAGCTTTAATAATATTATAGCTGTACTATACTTTTTGTAACTAGAAATAATCAATTTTAATAACGAAATATATTAAATTTGAAAGTTATTAATCAATATTTAGTTTTACGTTTCCTTAAACTTATTTAATTGTCATAGATACGGGTTCGTGAGATGAGGGTAATGAAGAGTTAGACAAATTATATCACAAATTATTTTATTCTAAAAATACAACTAGGCATTAATCTATTGGTTGATAAATAATGTAAAGAAATACGTTTTATCAACAGTTGTATAGGAAATTTTACCTATTCTAAAAACTACAAATATTAAAAACTAAGATTTATACTACACCGGGATCCCATAAAATACAAGTAGAACTCCGTAAGTTAAACAAAAAAAAAAAAAGGAAAACATAAACAAAATAAAAGCAAAAAGAAATTCCGTTCACAGGGCTCGAACTATGGACCAGTCTCAGCGTCCGTCTTTAGACAGCCCCGTCACCACTGAGCTATTCTCGCTCTGTGAAGTTGTTCCAAAACTCCGACCATATGCGTAGAATCTTTGTATGCAGTAATCAATTTTAATAACGAAATATATTAAATTTGAAAGTTATTAATCAATATTTAGTTTTACGTTTCCTTAAACTTATTTAATTATGTCATAGATACTGAAATGATTCGGGTTATAATTAGACAAATTATATCACAAATTATTTTATTCTAAAAATACAACTAGGCATTAATCTATTGGTTGATAAATAATGTAAAGAAATACGTTTTATCAACAGTTGTATAGGAAATTTTACCTATTCTAAAAACTACAAATATTAAAAACTAAGATTTATACTACACCGGGATCCCATAAAATACAAGTAGAACTCCGTAAGTTAAACAAAAAAAAAAAGGAAAACATAAACAAAATAAAAGCAAAAAGAAATTCCGTTCACAGGGCTCGAACTATGGACCAGTCTCAGCGTCCGTCTTTAGACAGCCCCGTCACCACTGAGCTATTCTCGCTCTGTGAAGTTGTTCCAAAACTCCGACCATATGCGTAGAATCTTTGTATGCAGTTGTCTTTTACGTAGGTAATAAATCCGATCTCAGTTACAAATAAATATTGGCCGTAATGCAAGGGCATGTCCCAAGGCTGTAACCAGTTAAATGACACAGTGAAACTATGCTAAATTAGCCGAGGACAACCTTGCATCTCAATGCAAAAACAATACTTAACAAAACACTTACCCCGTGTCTCGATAACAATTGTGCACATTATTTATTCACAGCGCAAGTGAATTATTTATAATTTCCGTATAGCACTCAATGTAATTACCTCTCAGTGACATTCACTTGACCGCTCCACCTTTTCTCATCCACCCTCATTCTCCCAAATCTCAGTTTGGTTAAACTTATATCAGTAATGTTGCCATTGTTAACCGTGGCGCCATCTGACCCTGATTGGTGAAGTTAACCATTGCAATACCTATATGATGCAATAAATAAAAGAATCTAACACGTTCAAACCTGAACTAAAATAAGTTTGTTTACAAGTATTGATGAAACAGCACAAAATGAGTACCTACTTACCTATAAAAAGATGCATTTATTAAAATAAAACTATATATCTGTTTGAGATTTCAAACAGGACGTATCTATTCAGTTTCAATAAATTTCTTGTTCAATTTGAAATCGGAATGGTGAGTACTTTAATCATGTTTACCCCCCGTCGTATATCTGTGTATATGACAGTGGGATCGTAGATACTTGGCTTTGTTTAGCGAAAATCGGAGCACTCTACTGACTCCAAGATATTTAGCTTTTAGTGGAACAAGTGACAGCATCTCTGTCAATATTAAAGCTCGGAATTCCAAACCTGTTGTTATGTTTAGTAACATTTGACTCATTTGACATTTGATTAAATGAGGATCTGATGATGACCACTGGCTACTTGTGTTTTAAATTTAGGTTATCGTAGGTATCTTAGTATCGTTTTTAAGTGTAATGTAAATAACTGGAAATTATTTTACAGAGCTCACAACCCGTTAACTCCGTTGCTGAAATTAATGAAACCACTCCGTTTTATTCTCAACTTTGTGAAAAAATGAATGATCCGTTCAATTACTCGCAAGACATGAATTCTTATTTAAAATACCAAGAAGTGCTCCTAAATCCATCACAAGAGATTCCACTATCAGGAATACAGGCAATAAGTGAAAGGAAAATCGCTAAGAAAGGAAAGAGGAAGGCAAAGGAAATGGGTCTTAGTTCACATGTCATCAGAAAAGTAACAAAAGGAAAGCGTCTCATAAAAATCAGTATTTCGGATATAGAACATTCAAACATCGGAGCGAACAGTGTCATGGTACAATATGTGGTACAAGATGAATATGACGAGTTGTTAAATGCAACCGATGGTCTAGTGGAAAAAATTGTAAAAAAGTTGAGTGATTCGAGTAGTTATTAAGATCTAAATTTACGTATGTATTAATAATTAAAACGAAAAAATTAGTTCAATGACAAATTCGTTGTTTTTTATATGCCTATAATATGTTGATATTTTACCACTTGCCGTTTTGGTTTTGGAATGAACATAGTCGAAAACCAAGTTTAATGCATGTGACGAAGTAGTTATTTGTTGATCAGTATATTTTAAATGGAGACACATACGCGCTCGAAGAACAGGTAAAGTGAATCAAATTTCAATAAACAATTATGTCGTGCAGTGTAAGCCGCGTTTTAAAATGCAATATGATTCAAATATTCTATTGTAATGTAAACCTTACATCTTTATCTTAGTTTCCGATTTTCAAAAACTAATCGCGTATTTATAGTGAACAAAAAGCAAAATGATTTGTGGGATTATACTTTAATATGCATCTTATGTTATTAATCATAAGTTCATATTTAGTAATTGTCGATTTTAGACTTTTCTTGTTTTTTCGAATAGTTGGTTCACAGATGACGTATGAGCACGTCATTCGCATTAGCCAATAAAATACCTAAGGCTACATCGCGCTTGCGAAGTTTTTTAGTTCGCTTCATATAAATACATTTTATTGTGATAGAGTGAACGGAGAAGTTGTGGCTATAACAACCACTAGTTCACAACGACTCCTACCACTTCATCATCTAAGAGCTTGGGCCCGGCTTTGCGATGGTGGCTTTGGTAACGCGGTAGCGTGTACTGGTGAAGAGTAGCTTAAATTGCGACCTCCCAGTATGATACACACGTGGCGACGTATTACCGGTTAGTAGCATAAATTGCAAACTCCGGTATGACGCACACTACAGTGGTTGGTAGTACCCCCTCATCATGTCAAAGGGTTGGGCCCGCTCTGCGACTGATGAGATTGAAATATCGGATGCTGCGAAAATTGAATATGAATATCGGATGTTTGAATATCGAATGTTTGAATATCGAATGTTGAAAATGACCTTTTAGTCTAGTCAAACCGACTGTCTAGTACAGAACTGGCCATTCTGGAAAAATAGTTGGAATGATGGGACATTGGTCGACAAGTTGAATACGGGTCTGGCCAGCTCGGAACATCTTGTTTGCTCACTTTAGACGCATACGGGTGCCAGGATGTGGAAAAAATTACTAGAAATATAACCTGGCACCCGTAGGTCTTTTGCTGTTTTTTATCATCATTTCCTTCGATCGAGACGGACTGCAAAACAAGTTAGACAGCAGAGTGAGAGCGTTAACGCATTCATAAGCGGAGAATATATAGATGGGAAGTTCAGACCACCATTCATTGGCAAAATTAAATATTCACAAACCCAATGAGCGTTTTAAATCAGCGGAGAAAATATATGTAGATGGGAAGTTCAGACCACCATTCATTGACAAAATTAAATATTCACAAACCCAATGAGCGTTTTAAATCAGCGGAGAATATATAGATGGGAAGTTCAGACCACCATTCATTGACAAAATTAACAACCCAGGTCGGATCGGAACGTCGCGAAACGTAGTGAAGCGAAGCGGAACGAAGTGTAGCAGTGAAGATGACCTGGGTTGGTAATTTTGACAATGAATGGTGGTCTGAAATGCCCATATATACTACTAATTACGAAATCCATAATTTTTTTTTTTAATACCTAACTTTGCACCTAATTTATATGGGGCGCTATACATACCAGGTGCAAACTTAACTTAACCACTTAGGGATGGAAAGTGTTTGTACGGAACCCTCGGTGCGCGAGTCCAACTCGCACTAGTTTATTTTTTTATAAAGGATAAGTACTTAACTATTACAGTAATATGAACTTAACTATACGTAGTTCTCGAAGAAAACATATTAAAAGTTTATTCTAAGATATAAATGAGGACTAGTGTAAGAATAAAATATAGAAACTACAAGAAAGTACGACGGTTTAACACAATATATGTACGTTTGATATGCTATCTTATTAGAACTGTGTCCCTTAAACTAGTCAGGTACAATCTAAGGAGTCAGTTACTCGGTTTCTGGTTCAGGCCATGCATTTTTGTCTGTCAGATAGTCCTCTACTGGATAATATGCTTTTGACATTAGAGATTTTTTTAAATAATTTTTGAGAGGTGGAAAGGCTAATTTTAAAATATGATCAGGTGACTTGTTATAAAAATGAATACATTGACCTAAGAATGATTTATATACTTTACAAACACGAAACTTTCTAATAGCAATTTTATTTTTATTTCTAGTGTTAAAATTGTGGACATCGGATTTTTTTGTAAATGAATCTATGTTCTTAATAACATACACAATACTCTAATAAATATATTGGGACGCTACAGTTAAGATGTTTATATCTTTGAAAATGTCTCTTAAGGAGTCACGAGAATTCAGGTTATATATAGAATGAATCGCTCTTTTTTGTAGCACAAATATAGTCTGAATGTCAGCTGCTTTGCCCCAAACCAGAATACCATATGACATGACACTATGAAAATAACTATGATAAACTAAGCGAGCTGTATCAAAATCACTCAATTGTCTAATTTTCCTAACAGCGTACGCCGCTGAACTTAGTTTACCTGCAAGCACTGCTATATGTGGACTCCATTGCAAATGACTGTCTAATGTTATACCTAAGAATAATGCATTATTCACCATTTCTAAACATTCACCATTTAGTAATATAGTAGAATCTACCGCCGTAACATTTGGTAAAGCAAATCTAACACATTTAGTTTTCTTGGCATTTAATAGAAGATTATTAGTAGTAAACCAGTTAAGTACTTTATCTAGTGTGCAATTAATTTCCGCATAGTCGGTTGAGTTCCGGTTAACCTTGAAAATTAATGATGTATAGTCAGCAAATAGTACTATATCACAAAGATTATCTACTATAGATGGTAAGTCATTTATATAAACCAAAAATAGAAATGGACCTAAAATAGAGCCCTGTGGCACTCCTAGCTTAACTATAGCTCCATTGGACTGGGTTCCATTTACATCCACTATTTGCATTCTATCACTGAGATATGAAGACATAAGGCTTAAAGCATTTGAAGACAGACCATAATGTTCTAATTTCAAAATGAGTGTTCCAAGATGAACGCAGTCGAATGCCTTAGAATATATAACTAGTTACTGTATTATAAATTAATAGAATAGAATGTAAGATTAATGTGTATACAATATTATAGGATAGGATTTAATGGAACTATTATGAAATTGTATTTTTCTCAAAAATGCCATTATGTAATGTTGCCATACTATCGCTAGAAAGACTACAGTAAGTGGAAAATACCGAAGACTTTTTACAAGTGTACAGTAAACAGCGAGATTTTAAATTTGGAATCAATATTTATCCGGTAAGTAAGTATGTAGGTAATTCCTATTACGTAACTATCAAGATATTTAAATTTCGAAACACGATTTACATCGTCACCGACCTATAAAAAAACTAAGGATTAGAAGGCGATGAGGTCGTATATGAATGTAAAAAGATAATTAATCATGTTATTTTATTTCAAATATATTCTTATTATATCATAGTATAAATTAGAATATGCATTCTACAATTTTTTTTTAATAATGACACAAAGGTAAATTAAGAAAGAAAAAAATTGAATGCGGTCCACTACAATCCAAGCGGGATTTGAACCCGCGACCTCTGCGTTTCCGGCGCATTGCTCTTCCAACTGAGCTATTTGATCGCTACGTCAGTCACATCAAATCTTTCATCCCTTAATTCTTTACGCTACTGGAGCGCCCTCTGTGTCACATATGTTTTTGAAATGCTTATGCGCATTAGCCATACCCTAGGATGTGCGCTTTCCACGCACGATCATTCAATTTTTCTTTCTTAATTTACCTTTGTTTCATTATTTATAAAAATAAAAATATGGTATTACCACATAAAAAAAATATGAATCGATAAAAAAAAAGATTCTATACAAATATTCTACAAATTGTTTTAATTATAAGTACAGTCCGACAGCAAATTGTAGAAATTAAAAAGTGGCGTCCCTTTTTCTTAGATTGAATAGAAAGAGACGACACTACAGTACCTATACCTACACTTGCAATTTACACTTAAATAAAAAGAGGTCAGCACTATTGGCAGTATAAACTTTACTCATGATGCATATAAAAAAAAAATAGCGACAAGGTTAATGCGGAAAGTTTGTATGCTACGTTTAGTTCGTAATTGTGCTGTGTAAAATGACAATGATATTTCGGAATAACTTTTTTGTATCCTTTAGAAAAAAACCTTTGAGTTAAAATTGAAGGTAAGCTTATGATATGAACATTAGTTAGAAAATATAACAATAATTAAATTTTATCTTTAAAACTTAGATTTGTAAGACAGTGCAAATAAGTCAGTACAAATAATTCAACGCAGTAGGTATTTATAAAAAAAAGAACAAAAATGAAGGCGCGATTTAGATCAAAAGATAATAATTTCAAATTTGTTTGTGTTATCTAATTACATACAGCAAAAATGAGTTTAGACGATTCTGATTCCGAAATAGACGGTACTCCTCCACACTAAAAAGCGGAGGCAGACTTTGTACTTCCGCTTAAATCCAAGGAAAGATATTTTTTCTACTCCAGTACTTTTATCTGTCATTTATATAGTTACTAACTCTAATATAAAGACATAAATTATGAAAGTCTGTAAAAGTCTATACTCTACTGCCCAAAAACACACTGCTGACCGATGTTATAATGTCGCCAAAAAAGCATCACTTAGTACCACAGATTACAAGATGAACAGCTGCATTCACACAATTTGCAAATTTAAAAAAACTTATTGTACTAAGGCATTGCTGCCAACCTAAAAAAAAAAGTTTTATCTTCAGTGCATGGATGTTTAGTATAGTGAACCTATACCTTTATGTATAAGTTTATTTTTTTGACAGATGTTTAGTATAGTGAACGTATACCTTTATGTATAAGTTCATATTTTTTTGACAGATGGACGTCAATAAAAAAAAAGTTTATCACAGACAATTTTTTTTTTTTTAATTTTGCTAGAAGCGGTGGTAGCCTAGTGGTTAGGGCATGCGACTTTCAATCCGGAGGTCGCGGGTTCGAACCCGGCCCGTACTAATGAGTTTTTCGGAACTTATGTACGGAATGTCATTTGATATTTACCACTCGCTTTTCGGTGAAGGAAAACATCGTGAGGAAACCACCTAAGCCCAATAAGGCCTAGTTTCCCCTCTGGGTTGGAAGGTCAGATGGCAGTCGCTTGCGTAAAAACTAGTGCCTACGCCACATCTTGGGATTTAGGTAGCGGACCGTTTGAGAATTCATTCTCAAAAAATGGGACAAAGGCTAGGAGGATGATGAATTTTGTTGATTCCGAGCGGGAACATGTAATTATTTTCTTTGTTGTTTATTTGAATTTTATTTATGAAATGTCGAGTCGTAGAAAAAGTATTGTATGCAACGGTGTATAAGTAGGTCAAAAAACGCTCGTGGCATCTTTCTTACGATGTTCGCTACGCTCACATCGTAACCCATGCCACTCGCATTTTTTGCCCCCTCTTATACAACGGTTGCATAAAATACTATTCTATAAGAACTTTTCTATATTTTGGCTGCTGAATATTTGCGATTTCTTTCCTTTGTAGCCATCCGATTGTCTCAGAAAGATGGTTGAAATAAGCCAGAAACACATTATCTGGCCAATTATTAACTTGATTTTCTTCCTTCCATATAATATAATGAATCTCTTGCATTTTTTAAAATATCTTTCCTTGGATTTAGGCGGAAGTACAAACTCTGCCTCCGCTTTTTAGTGTGGAGGAGTACCGTCTATTTCGGAATCAGAATCGTCTGAACTCGTTTTTGCTGTATGTAATTAGATTACACAAACAAATTTGAAATTATTGTCTTTTGATTTAAATCGCGCCTTCATTTATTTGTTTTTTTTTTATAAATACTGCTGTAACAAATGTTACCATTAGGTACCCTAAGTATATACCCATGTATACAGTGGCGTAGCTACCAAGGGGCTAGGCGGGGCAGTGCCCCGGGGCCCTCAAGCTCAGGGGGCCCTCGAATCCTTACCAGAAATCTCGACCGAACTGAACTTTTGGAAATTTCTCCCATTTTCAAAATAAATATGACAGGTTGCAACATGTATATAAGTACTACAGTTACCACTCGCTGGGTTCCACTAAAAACACATTTTGAATTAGGAAGCGATAAATAAAACAATAGGCCCTAATATTTTTGGAAAGTTTGACGGACAAAAGAAATTAGAAACGATTGAAAACATTTACTTAAATGTTTAGGTTCGAATTTATGAAATGAAATGAAATAATTTATTCAGTAAGTAGGCCACAAGGGCACTTTTACAAGTCAGATTGTGAGTCTACCGGCATTTCGCAAGAGGAGACCGCTGTTGAGAAGAAAGCCGAAAGAAACTCAACAGTACGTCATTTTTTCGTAAATTATACTTACTTAAAAACTAATACAATTATATTATAACTAGGTAATTGATACATATATGTTAGAGGAGATGTACAAGATTCTCCAAATCAATGTTTACACTAAAAATTATATAAAATAAAGTGATTTTTTTCAGAGATGTAGAAGGTCTCTAGGCGTCACGAAACGCAATATAGATTGGTATAATTATTTAATTAATGAAATAATTCACTTCCGTTGAGATGTAAAAAGTCTCAAGGGGTCAAAATCAATAACTGATGCAACAAAATAACTAAGTACTTAATTTAAATTTCTTAGAGATGTACATGGTCTCGAATTCATTGTGCTTTGCGTAGAAATTACTTGTACATGTTGCACACAGCACGGCGTGGATATTAAGACAATAGGCAAACAAGATAATTTTCACTTCTCTTGCTCTAAAAGTTCGACTTTATGCTGTGCGTAGGCGACATAAAATCGCTTTTTATGCTCTAGAGCCTAAAGTAAAATCGTCGTCGAAGACCAAGGCGATCGGTCCAACAGCCACACGAAAAAGGGTCCTTAATAAACAGTAAAAAAAAAAACATAAAACTTCATACAATAAAACCTGTTCCAGACCTTCCGATCCGATCCGATTTATCGGAAGAAATCGGATAATGTGTATAAGATCCTAACAATTGCACTACACATTATCCGATTTCTTCTGATAAATCGGATCGGATCGGAAGGTCTGAAACAGGATTTAACTCTTTATTTTATTTCGTTTTGTTAGTATTCTAAGACCAAGGCAAAGATACCAACAGCCAAAGTACACAATAAAACTTCTTGAAATAAACTTGTAACGTTTATTTACTATCATTTATTACTTTTAAAACTATTACTTTAAATATTTCTCATTGAATTTTAATTAAATTTGTTTTTAAGTATACATGATATGTGTATATATGTTATTTACATGATACAGTTTCATTTCCTCGCAATCGAAGTGAAAAGTAGAGTGTGCAACTCGTCCGTAAAACGCATTTTACACTCGACTTTATATTCATCCTCGCTCGCATGCTCGCTCGGATGGATAAACGTCTCGTGTAAAATGATGCGTTTTATGCACTTGTCGTACAATCTACTATTTTCAACTGAATAGCTATAGTTTTACACGTGCAGCCCTGTGTCGGCAGAATTTCGGTACCATAAAGCAATTCTAAGCAAACGAGCAATAGAACAAAAGGACTTAGTCGTGGGAATTTTTAGAGACAATGAAATCTGAGATTTTGACGAATTGCGTGAGAGTGGGCATAAGGGGATGACGGACAGTCAAGGTTTGATTTCCGAAGGGGACGGTAACTCTGAACTGACCTCAAGATAATATCGGCCCGCGTACGTAGGTACACTGTGATTGTTCTAAGTTCAGTATTGGAGAAGTGTAAATTGGAATTAAATTCAATGAAGCGTTAAGCTTATACACATGGGCAATTTGTGAATTGAGTGGTTAATATACAAGAAGAACTTTAACTTCAGTGCAGCGGTTACACTTTAACAGAAGGACACTTTATAGACTGTGTAGTTTTACTTACTCGTACGTTACGTATGATTAAGTTAAGTAGGTACTTACTAATTTTAGTTTTCTTAATGTAATGGAGTGAGGGCGTAAAGTAGTTCATCTTTGTTGTTGTTATTCCTGCAATTTTAGCTGGGGCTGTACGAGAGATGCAGAAAGGAGGTTTTGGTGGCAGTCATCATTCTATCTACGTTTTCCTTGTGAGTTCTGCAATAGAGGCTGATATCGTACGAGACACGACAGTGAATTATTAGGAGAATGTTTAGCATTGACCGTGGATGTGAATGAGTGGAGATATACTTTGGCGTCACTTATAAACTCAACAATAATCATTCTTCTATTGTCACTATATCTTGAACTACCTAGAGTTTGATGCTGCAGCTTCTATCGCGTCTCACTTACATAATTGACTCCTATATAAATCCCGGGCACCACGCACAATCAGACCTACGTCTGACGCTGTCTTGGATAACAGCAGCCAGTGTTTGTAAGTCGACTATTAATTTTGTCACATACCTAGTTGCCTCCTTCGAATGCAGAATCTTCGATGATAGCACAATCAAGCCACGTTTTGACGCTACGTCAGGATAAACGGGAGCTGCTATTGCAGACAGTCTTCTTCTTATCACGTTATTATTTGATTTATTAGTAACAAATCGGAATCAAACACTAGTCTTGCTTAAGTAAGTATATTGCAAGCTAAGTAAGTCATCACACCCGATAGCGACGTACCAAGGGGAACTCCGGAATTGATTAGATCACCTTCGGCCGGCCGCTCGGTGTTTCCATTCAGCGGAGCGAGGAACCGGGAGACGGAGGCCACAGGCCATCTCACGACCTATCTTTCTTCTTGTTATTGTGCGCAGACTCGGGTGGACTCAACTTAGATTGCAATATTGTTGGGGCATAGCGTAGAAGAGCGAGCGTAGTATTTGACCATATGCGTAAATTCATTATATCCCAGAGGAATGAATGAACGACAATACGATGTGTGTTGAGTGACCGTTTCAAACATAGTTCAATTTGCTTTGTTCTTTATATGCAGGATTTGTCGTGCGCCTTGTCTAGGTAGGAGGCCTTTTCCTCACAGGTATGCGGGGTCCAGAGTAAGGCGAGTTTTGAGAGTTCTGCGTCTTCTAAGCAAATCGTTAGATAATCCTCATCTACCTAGACGTAACTGTCTCATCATTGTTAGTTTAAATTTTATATTATTAGTTATAATATAATTGTAATAGATTTAAGTACTATTGATGAAATAATGAGTTGAGTTTCTTTCGGCTTTCTTCTCCACAGCGGTCTCCTCTTGGGAAACGCCGGTAGACTCATTTTCAAACAATAGCAAAATAAATGCTTTGAATTTAATCTTGATCTTTTGATTTTAAGCTCCTCATTTAGTCGAGTTTCTTGATTTAGTTTAGCAAGTGAGCGACAATTAGTATTGTGCCACGCCATAACCATAAGTAACCGAAATAAAAATAAGCGTTACGAAGTGAGCTTATTGCGCTACGACCCGGACTATTGGGAAAGAAAGTTCGAGAGACTGAGCGCCGTCGTGATCCTGAAGCTGCGGTCGCGCTCGCTGAAGCGCCACGCCAAGCCGCATCGCAGACGCTGGGGCGCTGTACTTCGTACGAGTTGATCGCTTATCGTACGATTATCACAATTAGAGGTCGGAAACCACTATTACATTATATTTTGTACGAGACGACCATTAAAAACCTACGTAAGACCGCCATTCAATAGTTTATTCGTATATGTGTGAGCGTGTATCATATATCAAACATTATTTTCTAATAGACACACTCGCACAGCCAGCGGTCAAGTTTAAACATGGCGCGCGTACTCGATCCTGCCTTCAAAATGGCGTATCTTCGCATGGCTGCCGCGCGCGCCGAAATAATTGGCGCATGCCCTTCCTCTTTCTAGAACTCTTGAAGCGTCGGCGCCGGCGCAAACAATAGCGATGGCGATTGTTCCCGATCCTTCCAATCACAAACAGACTCCGCCTACGCACAGATACAACGAAGTAATCGGCTTTAGGCCGTATTTTATACGGAATGCGGTTGCTTATCGCATGGCGGCCCATTTGTTTTGAAACTATAATTCGCAGAATTACGTAACCAATCCCGACCTTTCTGGCAAATTCCCGTAATGGCGAAAACAGTATAAATACCGTCGGGGTCGGCGATTGGAGAATCAGTTTTATCATAACAGTGCTCCAATCAACATCGGGAATAAAAGTGGAACAGTGAACAATTTAGTGAACAGTGCGAAATAGTAAATAGTGCGACATAGTATAACAGTAAACAGTGTAAATTCAGTACGTGCTCATAGTAACAGTGTTTTTAATAGTGTTTGTAAGTATTAATTAGTGATAGTGTTTTATAGTAAATATCGGGGCTCTAACCCGGAAGCGGAACTTTCGAACGTCGGGGATGTGATCGCGCCGTCGCAAGAGAGGACGTATGACCTGCGTGTGAATCCGGTCACCTATTACACAGACGTTAGCGCTAATAGGAGCGCTGGCACCCCGATCGACGACGTAACTACAGAAACATTTCAACGAGGCTACCACGCACCGTCTACGAGTCACATGGAATTTACGAGTGCTCCGCTTACAGCACAAACCGTTGTAGTAAGCAGCACTCATGCTCCACATAGCGCCACCTTCAGCCGGGTACTCATTAGCGAGCTGTAACCGTAACCGTTGCAGTTACTGTAACCAAAAAAACATAGTGTGTACGTGGTTCGCGAGCCTGCTGCGAGCGGTACGCGTGCGGCTCGCAGCGAGCCGACCTTTACAACGTACTCATCTCTGAACCTGTAACGTTGCACGTAACTGTAACCGTTACTGTTACCAAAAACACAGTGTGTACGTGGTTCGCGAGCCTGCTGCGAGCGGGACGCGTCGAGCCGACGTTTACAACGTACTCATCTCTGAACCTGTAACGTTGCACGTAACTGTAACCGTTACTGTTACCAAAAACATAGTGTGTACGTGGTTCGCGAGCCTGCAACGAACGCCACACGGCCCACACGAGCGACTCGCAGCGAGCCGATGGTTGTCGGTTTTTGCCGCGAATCAAAGGGCGCTCGCGCTCGCAGTGCGCTCGTGGACGTAGAGGAGGTTGTTGCTAGCCGCTGCGAACTGATTTTCGAGTATCGTCATGAGTGAATGGTCAAAAGATAAATGTCTTTTGCTTTTTACAAGTATGTATGCTGCACAAGCGAGAGACACTTCGTCCGACATCGTGGAGTTACAAACCAAGACTGCGGATCCGGCTTGTCCCACGGTGGCCTCCTCGTACACACTAGAACCTCGTTACTGTATCTGTTTGGGTACAGTTACAGCTCGCTAATGAGTACGCTCGGAGACAGCGAACCGGCGACGTCGCGAGCCTGAACTGTAACACGCGTACACACTAGAACCTCGTTACTGTATCTGTTTCGTTACAGTTACAGCTCGCTAATGAGTACGCTCGGAGACAGCGAACCAGCGACGTCGCGAGCCTGAACTGTAACACGCGTACACACTAGAACCTCGTTACTGTATCTGTTTGGTTACAGTTACGGCTCGCTAATGAGTACCCGGCTTTCGTCGCGGGGGGCTACAGCCTACCGCTTACCGCCACCAGCTCACCGTACAACACGAAGGCAGGCGATATCGTGTCCGCCGGAAATAGAAACGACACCGCAGTAAAAAATAGGAAACCGGCACCAGTCTATATGGGAATTCCAGTGGGCGACCTGTCGTCGAGAAAAGCTAAGGTCACATATGAGGACACCCGGGTTGTAACCAGTCAAGCAACCCCAACTACAGTCGCATCGAGTCCTCATCACGGGCGAACTTATTTGCCTGTTTCGACACCGTACCGAACCTTAGGATCTCTACTGGACGAAGGCCTACGCAAACGAGTCGAAGCAGCCATCTCCGACGTAAACACACTGCCCGTCACACCGCAACGAGAAGTACGTGTTCCTTCTCACAAATCATCGAAATCCAAGAAAATTAAAAGAAAAGCACTTCTAGAGGCGGCATTAGCAGCATTGAAAATTGAAGATTCGGACTCGGATACTGGTACTAAAGAGGATATGCGGAAAGTAAAGCCAAAGTAACTAGCTGGTTCGCAGAAAATCAACAAGTGCTGGAAAGGGAGCCCGCTGCCATATCGTGCCTACAAAAAGCAACGGATAATCGCCACCCAGCTACAGATTTTAAAGCACATGTGGTTGCATAATGATGAAAAACTGTAGTTCTTTACGTAAAAATATAATAAATAAAATTGAGAAAATACATTGTGACTTTTCCGTTCACTTGACAGACATAACATAACATGACATTTCTTTGAATAAATTATAAAAAATGAGATCGCCAAAGAGGCGGGAACATGCCGGCCCCCTTGAAGGTCTTGGCTTCAAACTCCTAGTGGGACGATTTTCGTGACAGGACGTCTACAGGATCCAGACCCGGTGAAGATGTCCACCACTCTGATGGTGCCATCTTGGCCTGGATGTACGGCGGTGACTCTGCCCATCTTCCACTTCAAAGGCGGCATGAAGTCTTCCTTTATGATGACCAGAGTACCAACATCAATAGACGGGCTCCTTCGGTTCCATTTTGTTCTTTCTTGCAATTGAGACAAGTATTCGACACTCCATCTTTGCCAAAAGTGTTGACGCAATCGCTCAATTCTCTGGTATCTTTGCACTGGGCTACCAACCGGACTCGTAGGCTCTGGCAATGAAGTCAGAGGACGACCAATAAGGAAGTGACCCGGAGTGAGCGGTTGCAAATCATTTGGTGATGATGATAATGGAGTGAGTGGGCGCGAATTTAGAATTGCTTCGATTTGGTATAGAGTGGTAGTTAGCTCCTCATATGTGAGATGAGCCAAACCAAGAACGCGTTTGAGGTGATGCTTAGTAGATTTAACACCAGCTTCCCAAATACCACCGAAATGAGGAGCATGGGGAGGTGTGAAATGAAATTGGATGCCATCGTTTGAAAAGGTATCCGATAACTTGCCTTTGATTTCATTCCACCCACCAACGAAATTGGAACCAATATCACAGTGAATATGAGACGGTTTTCCACGACGAGCAATAAATCTTTTGAGCGTTAATATAAACGTAGCACTTGTCATATCGGTAGCTAATTCTAAGTGGATTTCTTTGGTTGCAAAGCAAACAAATAGGCAAATGTATGCTTTAACGTGTTTCGCGCCTCGACCTTTCTTAGTACTAATCATAATTGGACCGGCGTAGTCAATTCCAGTCACGTTGAATGGGACCGACACTTCAACTCTTGAAGAAGGTAAGTTTCCCATAATCGGATAATCTATACGAGTAGCTAGCCTCCTGTATGTAACACATTTATGAACAATAGAACGAGCTAAATTTCTACCCCCAATCGGCCAATATCTTTGACGTACTGAAACGCTCCCCTAAATTTACTCTTAACTATCTAACTATAGAGCTTTCTGAGACGTTGACTAAGTTACCTAAGTAGAGACGACTAACTATAAGCTAATGGAAACTAATGGAAAATATTGGAAAACCTACTGAACTTTTCTGCCCTAGCTATACTGACTGAAACTGAAACTGCCTAACTGAATTAACCTAGCTGAAACTTGCCTAAGCTCTGAAATTGATATGAGATGAAATTATACTGTAAGGAAATGAAAACCCCAAGAAACTCATACCATAACTATCCTAGTATTTTTCTAAGTAAATAAGATTTTCCCTCCTACTATTTTGAACTATTTACTCCTGAAATATTACCTAAAATAAATGGAAAACATTCTAAAAATTAAACTATATATATTGAGAATTAAATTGGCCATGTTCGTGATCGTTAGTGGTATATAGGAACCCATTTACTCGTTGTGTCCGTAGAACCCAAATCCTTTTTAAGCTGCTTTGGAGTCTTATAGAGTCTTGCTATTAAATAAGAAACCTACAAGCTACCGGTACTAAACATAAAACTACAATATCCTAATGTTGATATGAGAGCATAACTTTTAATCTATCTTAATCTAGGAATAGACCTAATAGAACCTCTATAATATGATGCAAACTTGAGAACCCTACATAATGTCTGTACTAATCATGAAATATTGAAGTAAGCTGCTTTGGAAGTCTTACAGAGTCTTGCTATTAGATAAGAAACCTACAAGCTACCAGTACTAAACATAAACCAACAATATCCTAATGTTGATATGAGAGCATAACTATTAATCTATTTTGATCTAGGAACAGACCTAATGGAACCTCTATAATATGATGCAAACTTGAGAACCCTACACAATGTCTGTACTAAACATGAAATATTAAAGCCTAAGGTACCTAAATGTGGACAATATATCTATGAAATTATTTTAATCTAGAGTAAAGAATAGACCTAATGAAGCCTCTTGATGCAATTTTTACTATATTATTATCTCCCAGTCACCCTATGAAGCTTAGGCTATACTAATAAGACTTTTATTTAATTTTTGTAGAACCTTAAGGTATGTGCAATTTAAATTGAGAGAAACAAATCAAACTGCTAAAGTTCCTTCTACAGGATAGATGAATAAGTTTTATTTAGTTGCCTATATGAATAGTTGAATTGCTAAGATCTAAAATTACTAGAAAACTTTAAATATGTCCTAGTTAATACAGTTAAGAACTAGCACAGGCTAGATTATAGTAGAATGAAGAAGATAACTTTAAGGTGTTTAAAAAAATATATTTTTTTTTTTGTTATAAAATCGCCAACCCCTCTAAATGTGTGAAGGAATAACACCGTATGCCTTACCTATCTAACCCTAGTTCCTAACCTAACCTAACCTTTTTTTTTTTTTTTTTAACCCGGAGAAATGCATTGAATTGCATACCACTACGTAACATGAGACCCTCGGGGGTAGAGTCAAATATTACGCATTGGTGATGTGGGGCTCTCTAATCCGCGAAGGACTAGCCTACCCACTAAAACTCTGGGATGCTGCCAACCTGTGCCATAGTGGTGATGCCATGGGATCGCGAACATGCTACCACGACACCACCGGCACTTCGCCCTAAGGCGAACCCTCACCGAAAGACACACTGTAGCATAGCAGTGTGCCTTACCCTCACACACTTCCCCAAGCCCCCAGGAAGCGGGGACCGCCACCGACACACGGTGCTTCGGTCCCACCCTCCTTGCTGAGGGAGAACAAACGCCCCTACCCCTCAGCCGGCCATGGGAGGACAAACGCCCCTACCCCACGACACACTCTCCACGCCAAGGGAGGACAAACGCCCCTACCCCTCGACCCGCCACGGGAGGACAGAAGCCCCTACCCCGTGGGTCCCTCAACGCTGACGGAGGTGAAATCCAACACAAACACCGAAGTGCCCACCCGAGTCATGCTCCGCCAGCCTCCTTCTCGGTCTCCTCCTCCGGCGGAGGTGAAGTCCATCACAAACACCGAAGTGCCCACCCGAGTCATGCTCCGCCAGCCTCCTTCTCGGTCTCCTCCACCGGCGGAGGTGAAGTCCATCACAAACACCGAAGTGCCCACCCGAGTCATGCCCCGCCGGTCTCCTTCTCGGTCTCCTCCACTGACGGAGGTGAAGTCCATCACAAACACCGAAGTGCCCACCCGAGTCATGCTCCGCCGGTCTCCTTCTCGGTCTCCCTCGCCCGCCTTGGCCCGTAGGCCCCCTCCCTGGTGTCTCTTGGCTTCCCCGCGCCCAACCGCAGGTACTGAGCCCCCCCACCACGACAAGGTGGACACCGTTGGGGGGGAACCTTTTTTTTTTTTTTTTTTTTTGGAGGGGAAAATGCATTACGCATACCACCAGGGTGCGGGGACGGACCCCGGTGGTTATGTGGGACTCCCATGTTGGCTAATGAGGCCTATGGTGTACCCACTAAAAACCCCTCCATTTGCCGCCTCTGTGCTATAGGCAAGGTCACGGGAAACGCTCTTCGCATACTACCGCGACCTTGCTAGCGGTCGTCCGAGCTTCGGACCCGTCGCCGGGGAGCACTGCTCAACCCTGCCTTCGTTAGAGTCGTGCCGATATACGGCCGCCTACCGCTCGGGGACCTTCATGCAGGCGACAGACGTCCCCGTGTCTGCCGCCCACAGGCACCCTTATGGGGGTAATCGGCGGTCGTAGGCCAGCCGCCGTCGCCCCACGCGTTTGTGGCGCATTGGCTGAGAGGCCGGATCGTCCTCCCTGCCACGCTCCGCTGCCTCCTTCTGCGCCATCACGTCCTCGCAGAAGGAGGACATCGCCTCCCACGACCTGTCGCTGCCTACCATGGCCTCTACCACGGCAGGCAGGGAGAGGTCGTTCCCCACTACGGCCACTAGTGCGGCCCGCTGCTCCGCCCAACTTGGGCACACCTCCAGCGTGTGTTGCGCCGTGTCTTCAGCGGCGCCGCACTCGTGGCATACCGCTGTCGGTTCCCGTCCTGCCACCCTGCACAGGTATTTGCCGAAGCAGCCGTGCCCCGAGAGGACCTGTGCAAGGTGGAAGGAGAGAAACCCCTCCTTTCTTCCGACCCATCTCTCCAAGACGGGCCGGATCGCTCCGATGGTCCAGTGGCCAGCACTTGGCGCCTCCAGCCTTTCCCTCCACTCCTGTATGACGTTACGGTGGGAGTTGAGCCTCCACTGCCTGACGTCCTCCAGGAGGGGCTGGACCCCCTCTTCTCGCGCTTCAGCGACACGCCAGTATATGTCGGCCAGAGCTGAAGCATCGAGGTCCCAGGGCGGGGTCCCCGCCAGTACGCAGGCCGCCTCGTGTGAGACGGTGCGGTATGCCCTCGCCATCCTGACCGCCATGACCCGCTGCGGTCGCCGCAATTGGGCCTGGTTCTGGGCAGTCAGGGATCCGGCCCAGATGGGCGCTCCGTAGAGAGCCATCGACCGCACCACCCCTGCGTATAGTCTACGGCAGCCTGCGTTAGGTCCGCCCATGTTAGGCAGCAGCCGACTAAGTGCCGAGGCCGCCCCGAGTAGTTTGGGAGCAAGGCACCTAAAATGCTCCCTGAACGTCCAACGGCTGTCAAGGACTATGCCCAGGTACCGCATTGTCGACTTGACACCGATAGACGTTCCCCCCACCACCAGGTTGGAACCCGCCGGAGGAGCCTTCCGGGGCCCGTGAAAACACAGGGCCTCGGATTTGTTCAGGGCCACCTCTAGCCCCAACCTCCGGATTCGGGCAACCACCGTTGCCACACCTGCCGTGGCCCGAATCACCGCCTCCCGAAATGTGCTTCCACGGGCTGTAACCAGGGTGTCGTCGGCGTAACACGTCACCTTGACCCCCGGCACATTGCGCCCCCTGAGCACCCAGTCGTACCCGATGTTCCACAGAAGCGGCCCGAGAACTGACCCCTGTGGAACACCGCACGACAACCCCTTCTCCTGCCACCCGTGAGCCGTAGGGTACCTGACGGCTCTATCGGTGAGGTAATCCTCAACCGTCTTCCGCAGGTACTCAGGCACAGCGTGGCGCCTCAGTGCCGCCATGATGCAAGCCCAGGGCAGGGAGTTGAACGCGTTGGCGATGTCAAGAGACACCGCCAGAACCACCTCTCCCTGGGCCACAGCTCCATCCGCCAGGGCCCTCACGCGCGCAATAGCGTCGATCGTGGACCTGCCCCGGCGGAATCCAAACTGATGGTCACTAAGGTCCGGACCCTCCCCCTCCAGATGTCGATTTAGCCGGGCAGCCACCACTCGCTCGAACAATTTGCTGGCCTCGTCCAGCAGAACTATCGGCCTGTAAGCCGAGGGCGAGTCTGCTGGTCGCCCGTCCTTGCGCAAAAGGACGAGTTTTCCTGATTTCCACAGGTGTGGGAACTGTCCCTGCGCCAGGCACGCGCTGAACAGCGAGCACAAGCGCGGCTTCAGTGGGCCAAGGGCAAGAACCCAAGCCCGTCCGGGAACTCCGTCGGGACCGGGGGCAGTATTCTTGGCTCGAAGCCGTAGCACCGCCGCACCCAGTTCACCCTCCGTTACCTCCGGTGCATCGCTCACATCCATCTCTCTCCCTCTAGGGGGTTCCATGCGTGGAGGTACGTGCTCCCCTCTCGCCGGAAACAGGCCATCGACCACCTGTTCAAGGAGCTGTGGCTGGAGACTTTGCGTGAGTGGGGGTGCCCAGGGGCGAAGCTTGCGCCTCACCATCCTGTACGGCCTCCCCCACGGGTCGCGGTTAAGGGTCTCCAGCATCTCCTGGTGCGCTAGATCCTTCGCTCTGCCGATTGCCCCCCGCAGCATCCGACGCGCCTCCGAGTATGCGGCATAAAGGCGCTCCTCTGCTGGCGCGTCCCGCACTCGCCGCCTTCGGCTGCGAGTGTACTCACGCCTCGCAGCAACGCAGGACTCACGCAGCTCCGCGAGTTCCTCAGACCACCAGTACACTCTGCGCCTAGGGGGGACCGAGCTGACACGCGGCATAGCGGCGTCACACACCTCCACCATGGCACTCCCTAACCTCTCCGTCTCTACGTTTACGTCGATCGGGCCATCGGACTCTGGCAGCCAGGCCTGCACCAAGGCTGCCTCCACCAACAGGTCCCGATCTAAACGTTTCACTGCCCATCGAGGGCCATCTCCTCGCAAGGGCCGATTTAGGCCACTCGGGTCGGCTGGAAGAGTGGAGGTTTCGAACCGAATATATCGGTGGTCCGATAATGTTTCCACTCTATCCAGCACCTCCCAGCCTTGAACACAGCGCGCCAGGGCGGCGTTGGCGAACGTGACGTCCACAATGGAGCCACCCTGTTGCCGCACGCATGTGTTGGTCGACCCTTGGTTGAGGACAACCAGTCCGGAAGCGACCGCCCACTCCTCCAACTCTGCCCCGCAGGCGTCTGTAGCCGGACATCCCCACGCAGTGCTCTTGGCGTTGAGATCTCCGGCCACGAGTACCATCCCTGGGCGACTCCTACCGATCATGGTTCCGATCTCCGCCAAAAACTGCTCGAATTCAGCAAGAGATCGATTCGGCGAGAAATACGCTCCAACCACCATTATATCGCCCACCCATGCAGCGACAAATCCATGGCCCCTTTGCACTATTTGCGGCGGCGGTGAACCAGCAGAGGAACTGGTGATAATGGCCGCTAGGCCGTCAAGGTCCCCGATCCAGTTGTCCCTGGGAGGGACGGAATAGGGCTCGGCGACAATGGCCACTCCAATCAACCACTCCGCCAGGCTTTGAGTTAGCAGGTCTTGAGCTGCGGCGCAGTGGTTGATATTCGCCTGGAGAAAGCGAGTGGCCATTATCCTTCGACCATCTCCTCCACCACCTCGCTGTGAGCCTCAGGTACTGTCGAGGCGGGCTGCGAACGCTGCGAGGAGGCCCGGGGGCCATCGCCAGCATTCCTGGTTCTTCTCGGGCGTGGTGCGGAGCACTTTTTCGAGCCCAACACGTGATCAGCCGATTTCTCGGCAGTTTGGCACAGCACGCAATGAGGCGCAGCCGTGCATTGTGCCGACTTGTGACCGGGCTGGCCGCAACGGTAGCACAGGTCACCGCGGTCCGTCTGCGACTGGCATCGTGCCATGACATGGCCGGTCTCCAGGCACCGGTAGCACCTCATTTTCCTGGGCTCAAGTAGTTTTACCTGAGCCGAGGACCACCCTACCAAGAAACGGCCGCCGTCGGCCACCTTTTTCGCTGCCATAACTGGGCAACGCACCCATATTGTGCCGAGGCCGGTACGATCCAGACGGATTTCGCCGGTTTTGACCTGGTCCTCGGTGCAGCTGCCAGCGCGAACCACAGCAGCAACCACCTCCGCGGGGGTTACAGAGTCATCCAGGTTGGACAAACGCAGTTCCGCGCATATTGTTGGCCTGGAAACCCGAACCCCTTCCCCCAGTTTTTCACCCAGCTCCTTCGCCAGTTTGTCGGCTTTTTCGACACTAGTGGCTCCCGGCAGCTCCAGGACCCGCGCACCAGTGGCTGCACGCCGGAAACGAAGATTTGCGATACCAAGGTCGGCAAGGTTCACCTTTTCCTTGGCCTCAGCGAGCACTTTGGCGTAGGTCGCTCCTTTCGCTTCCGCCTCAGGTAGTAATGTCAGCACCACCGCTGCTGACCGTGGAGGGCGGAGTTTCCGACTGCTTGTTTGAGGACGCGCCTTAGGCTGCGGCTGCAACTGTACAGCAGGATGTGCAGCAGCCCTGCCCTTCGCCCTTGACCTAACAACTGTGCTCCACTGCTGACTCACACTTGGAGGCGCTGGCGGCAGTGGTCGGGGCTCCCTGGTGACCGTCGCTGCGGTGTTTGCAGCAGACTTGGAGCTCGCTTTCTTCCTCTTTTTCTTCCTTTTCTCGTCCCCCTTGCTGGAGCTTCCCTTGCCTCCTGTCTGGGCAACAGTGCTTACAGGAGGCGCCTGTTTGGTAGGTGGTACTACTACCGGGGGTTTTGCGGGCAGCGGTGCGGTTTGCTTCCCGGTTGTTTTTCTCTTCTTGTCGGCCGCTAGTTGCGGCCGCAAGTTCTTGGCGGGCAGTAGCCGACCTTCCACCTCTAGAGCTTCGAACCGTGCGTTCATCATGGCAACGAGTGTTGCCCGGTCCGAAGGCGGGTCCGCAGGCGCAGGCGCAGGCGCAGGCGCAGGCGCAGGCGGAGGGGGCGAAATCTGCTGATCTTGGGAGAACGCCCTCGGCGCGGCTCTTACTTCCGCCTCGAGGCGGGCCAGTTTCTCCCTAATATCAGCGAGTTCCGCCTGCAGTCGTGCGTTGCACGCTTCTAGGTGCTTGACCTCATCGGAAGACGTGCGCTTCTCCAGGACGCCGAAGGCATCCTTTATGGCGATACAAGCATCCTTCAGCTTCCGCTGGTGACCGCCTTTGAGGTTGCCAGACGTTTTTTGAACCATTTCGATAATGGCCACACTGTCCATTGCTTGCTTACGGAGCACAGCCGCAGGTACTGCCTCCATTTCCTCTCCTGAAGTTTCTGACAGTCGAGACGTTACACCGTCTGACAAGGAGTGACGGGTTTCGATCGTCATCCTATTTACCGCCTCCTCCGCCCGCAACTTCAGCGTCTCACGCAGCTCGGCGTTGTACTGCGCCTGGGCGGCTGTTCTTTTCATGAACTCCGCTTTGGTTCGCGGTTTCGCTCGCTTCGTTTCTAACAGCTCCGGTCTCTCATCCTCGCTGCCCGATCCCGCCATCGAGAGCTTCCTCCTCTTGCTACCAGAGTGCCAGAGGCGCCCCAGCGGCGATGACGAGCGCGACCGCACAGTCAGAAGACTGTCGTTGTCTTCCGACATCGCGCTGCTCGTCGGTGTTGGCGCTCGGGACCTTTGCGCCTCGTCGCAACGGGTGAGAAGCACCCGCATGTCCGGGAGTGATCCTTGACTCCTTAGTCCGGTCCGCCTCCCTCCCTTCTCAATAGTTTCGGTGCACTCTAGCACCTCAACCATCTGCTCATGTTGCAAATCGGTATCCTTGATAACGTCGCCTGGGTTGTCGTTTTGGCTCTGAGAAGAGCCGTTTGCGTTTTGGCCCTGAAAAGGGCCTTTTGGGTTTGATGAAGCCATATACTAATCCCACGAGTAGGGGAGAACTAAAGCTCCACTTGGGCAGAGATCCCCAATACCCAAGTGGCCCTATATACACTGCGAGGGCGGGTGGTGTCGCAGGTTTGGTCTCTAATGACTGGTAAGCACTCCAGCCGCTCCGAAGAGCATCCTGACGCGGAGAACCCTCACGCCAGGAGTTGTGGATTTTTATAGGGGTTGTCTCCCCGCGGACCCAGCCAGTGAAGGCAAGGCCACCAGTCCGCAATGACACCCGTACCCCATGGCTGGGGATCGTTGGGACAACATTGCGGTTTCCGGCTCGGCCGACGGCAATTGCACTCTGCAATCTGCGCCACTAGCTCCAACACCGGGACCAGCAGCACCCGTCGACCTAAATGGTTTTTTAAAGAGGTTTTCGTCCTCGTAGTCCCCGTCCAAAGACGGCAACCCTCGCGCCGACCCCACGGGCCGGGTTACGAGTTGGCCGGCGACTGCCCTGAGCCAGCCGCCGCCCTCTCCTCCACCACGGGTAATTTTTAAGGAGGTTTTCTTCCTCACGGCTCATCTCCTACGCCTTCTGCTAGTCAGAAGGACGTGAAGAGAGCTCCTCGCCCATTGCGCAACTGGGCGCACTTCTCCTGTGCCGCTCTTTGTCTGGCTCCTCCCCCCTCGCCTTTCCGGTATGGGTAGCCCTGTCCGGTATAGCCTCGGGGATCACAGAAGCACGCAAGCCCCCCCACCACGGCAAGGTGGCAGCACGTCGGGGGGGCCGTTGGGGGGGGAACCTTTTTTTTTTTTACCCAGGAAAAATCTTCGGAAGATCCCGCTACGCCACGGGGAGACGCAGTGGGTATGTCGGATTCCTACCGACTAAAAAACCTGGGGTGTCCTTCCCGCTGCCTACGGGTGGAGCCACGGGAACGCTTTCGCACACTACCGCGACTCCGCCGGCAGCTGTCCTGTGCTTCCGGACTCGACTTGGGGGTTAATGGAGCCCCTTTCCACTGTCAAGGGCGTGTCCAGACACCCGACACGCCCTCCAACTCGAGGACCACCTTTAATGGGTGACAGACGTCCCCGTGACTGTCACCCGGAGGTCCTCACTACGGAGGCAGACGGCGATCGTGTGCGAGCCGTCTGCGCCCAATCCGCCTGCGGCGCTGTTGGACAGCCGCTTCATCGGCCTCCCGGGCCCGTTCCGCAGCCTCCTTTTGCCGCAACACCTCCTCGCAAAAAAGGAGCATTGCTTGCCACGACCCACTGCTGTTAATCATATGGATTACAACAGTGGGCAGTGACAGGTCGTGTCCCACTACAGCCGTTAGGCTGGCGCGCTGTTGGGCCCAAGCTGGACACACTTCTAGTGTGTGCTGCGCCGTATCCTCTGCGCAGCCACACTCATGGCACTCCGGAGTTGGCTCTCTTCCGGCAATTCGGTGCAGGTACCGTCCGAAGCAGCCGTGCCCCGAGAGTACCTGCACAAGCCGGAATGTGAGCATCCCGTGCTCCCGGTCTAGCCACCGTGGCAGGACTGGCCTGATCGCCTCCACCGTGCGGACGCCTGCACTTGGTTGCGCCAGCCTCGCCTCCCATTCCACGATCGCCTCACGGCGTAACTCGTCGCGCTTGGCATCGACCTCCCTGGGTGCTGGCCAAAAATCGCGGCCTCGCGCCTCCTCACGCCAGAAGAAGACTGACGCAAGGGCTCTCGCGTCTAGGTCCCAGGGTAGGAACCCGGCCAGCACACATGCTGCCTCCGCCGAGATCGTCCGATAGCCTCGTATCGCCCTAATGGCCATCACCCGCTGCGATTGAAGCAGTTTGGCGATGTTCTGCCTGTTAAGGGCGTCGGCCCACACTGGGGCTCCGTACAAGGCCATCGAACGTACGACCTCCGTGTACAGCCTTCGGCAGGATGCTTTCGGCCCTCTCAGGTTTGGGAGTATCCGCCCAAGCGCAGCTGCTGCACCCAGCAGTTTAGGTGCTAGTTGCTGGAAGTGCGCCTGAAAGTTCCAGCGGCTGTCGAGGACAATGCCTAGGTACCGCATCGTCGACTCGACAGCTATACGCACTCCTCCCACCATGACATGGGCACCAGCTGGAGGCGCTTTCCGAGGACCGTGGAAGCAGATAGCCTCAGACTTGTTTAAGGCTACCTCCAAACCAAGACGCCTTATACGCCCCACAACGTGAGCGACTCCTGCGGTTGCCAATATGGCCGCATCCCGGAACGTGGCCGCCCGCGCTGTCACAAGTGTGTCATCAGCGTAGCAGGTTAACGCTACTCCTGGTAAGTTTGCTCCTCGGAGCACCCAGTCGTATCCGATGTTCCACAGCAGTGGACCTAGTACCGACCCCTGTGGAACACCGCACACCACTTCCTGCTCCTTCCACTCCTGTTGACCGGGAAAGGCCACGAACCTCTCGGATAGGTACGCCTCCACTATGCTGCTAAGATGGCGGGGCACTTGATGAAACCGGAGTGCTTCCTTAATGCTGCTCCAGGGAAGGGTGTTAAAGGCATTGGCGATATCCAATGACACCGCCAAGACGACCTCACCCCGGGACGTAGCCTCCTCTGCCAGTTCTTTCACTCGCAGGATTGCGTGGACAGTAGAGCGACCACTGCGAAATCCGTATTGGCAGTTGGCCAGATCCGGCCCCTCTCTAGTCAAATGGTTGATGAGACGGCTAGAGATGATCCGCTCAAAGAGCTTGCCTATCTCATCAAGCAACACTATAGGCCGGTATGCTGACGGGGAGTCAGCCGGACGTCCCTCCTTTTTTAAAAGCACCAGTTGGCCTTTTTTCCAGATGTTTGGAAAGCGAGCGTGCTGTAGACAGGAGCTGAACAGCCATCTGACTCTCGGCTCTAGGGTCTCCATCGCCAGCACCCATGCCCGACCAGGGATACCATCTAGCCCGGGGGCTGTGTTCTTGGCCCGGAGGCGCAGGATCGCGGCTCCCATCTCGCCTTCTGTGACTGGGGGCACATCCACCTCCTCCTGTTGGCTCTCGGCTGGTCCTGCCGGCGTCATTGATGGCGGGTCATGTTGTCCTCTGTGCGGGAACAGAGATGCAACCACTGTATCCAGGAGATGTGGCTGGAGACTCTGCGTTAGTGGGGGGGCCCAGGGTCGAAGCTTTTGCCTTACCAGCTTATACGGCCTCCCCCATGGATCGCTGTTGAGGGTCTCCAGGAACTCCTGACTAGCCCGATCTTTAGCCTTCCCAATGGCAAATGTTAGCGCCATCTTAGCGTTCTTGTACAGTGTGTACAAATCCGCTTCCACAGCCTCGTTTTGTTGACGACGCCGTCTTTGGCGTGAGTATTGGCGTCTAGCGGCGACACACTCGTCGCGTAACTGCGCTAGTTCCGCAGACCACCAATACACACAGCGCTTGGGGGGTCCAGCCTTGACCCGGGGCATCGCTGCATCGCAGACCTCAGTCATGCAGTTCCTTAGCCAGTGAGCTTCAGCCTCTACGTCTACTGGCTCTTCTGGCACCGGTGTCCACGCCTTAACCATTACCGCCAGTTCCAGAGTTTCCTGGTCAAGCCTTTTTAGCGCCCATCGAGGGCGGTTTGCGTTTAGGCTCCCCTGGCCCGGGTTGAATGGAGCCGCTGGAAGCGCAGAGACTTCAAACTGTATATACCGGTGGTCCGACAGTGTCTCTACGCCCTCCATTACCTCCCATCCCTGGACACGGCGCGCCAGGGTAGGACTAGTGAATGTGATATCCACAATCGAACCACCCTGTTGCCGCACGCACGTGTTTGCCGTTCCGGTGTTGATTATAGCCAGATTGGAGGTAACCGACCACTCGAATAGGACGTGGCCCCGCGCGTCATTGGCCGGGCAGCCCCACACTACGGACTTAGCGTTAAAATCCCCGGCCACAATGAAGGGTCTGGGACGCAGTTGGTCCATCAGTGCACGAACCGAGGAGAGGAACTGCTCAAACTCTGCTAGGGTTTTATTTGGGGAGAAGTAAACTCCTATCAGCCCCATTTCCCCACAAGTAGCTGAGACGCAGCCGTGGCCCCTTGCGACGCCTTCGAAAGGGCTGGATCCAGCAGCGCTCCGCGTCACGAGGGCCACAGTACCATCGAGGTCCCCCGCCCAGTCATCCCGAGGAGGGATCGAATATGGCTCCGCCATCACCGCAATGTGTATCATCCACTGCGCCATGCTCTGGAGCAGAAGGTCCTGAGCCCTAGCGCAGTGGTTGAGATTCCCCTGGAGGAATTTGACGGGTGCCATTATTCGGTTACCATTGGGCCAGCCTCCTCGGTCGCGGCCACCTTATGAGGCGGCGACTGGACAGGCGGTGAGGGGGCCCGGGGGCCATCGCCAGCCTTGGTCTTTTCCGCAATTTTGGATCCGGCACACGCTTTGCTGCCCATCCTGTGAGCCGCGGCTTTACCCACTGCTGCGCACCCTGCGCAGTGAGCCGCTGCTGAGCATTGAGCTGCTCTGTGACCAGGCTCACCGCACTGGAAACAGAGCTCGCTCCGGTCTACCTCAGACTGGCACTGAGCTCGGATGTGCCCAATTCCGAAGCAGCGGAAGCAGCGCAGGGGTCTCCGCTCGAGCAATTTAACCTGAGCGGACACCCAACCTACCAGCAGTCGGCCGCCCTGCACCACCTTCTTTGCTGCTTGAATCGGGCAGCGCACCCAAATAGTGCCACGGTTGTCAAAACCTGGGCGCACTTCGCCAGTCTTAACCGCGTCCTTGTGACAGCCACCAGCTAAAGCGATTGCTTCCACCACTTCTTCGGTTGACACCGACTCGTCGAGGCCTGAGATGCGGATCTCAGCCGTCTTTGTGGTTCTAGCCACCCGCACATCATCCCCACTGAGCTGCTCCCTGATAGCAGTGGCCAACTTGTCGGCTCTCTCATCGCTTGCCACTCCAGGAACCTCAAGGATGCACGCACCGGTGGCTGCCCTCCTGAACCGCACTCCTCCCGCAATATCAAGGTCCTTAAGTTGGACCTTGGCTCTGGCCTCAGCAAGCACTTTCTTAAAAGTCACTCCCCTGTCTTCGGCGCCCGGCTGCAGTGTGATGACTACGGCCGCAGAGCGAGGGGTGCGAAGGTTCCTAGCGTCTCTCGCTTGCTTTGGCAACTGCTGTGTTGGCTTTTGCGGCTTTTTTCCAGCGGCCGTAGCTTTATCCCCTTTCCTCTGCTTTTTCTTGCTGACCACTTTCCTCCACTCCTCACTCCGATGCTCGGATGCGGGAGGTAACTCACATGGTCCGTCTGGTGGTCCTCTACTAGCCGGCAACCGCGTGCCGCCTCTATTGCTAATATTTTGGCTCGCCGTCGTCGATCCTGAGCCGGATGCGTGTGTGGAGCTGGCCACGGTTTTGGCGTAGCTGAGGTTTGTGGCAGTGATACCATTGGGAGTAGAGGCTCCGGCCGCCTGCCGCTTCTTGTCTCCGACCAGTGGTGGCCTCCTTTTCTTGGCTGGGAGCAAACGACCCTCAGCCTCCAGTCCCTCTAATCGAGCATTGACAATAGCTCCCACCTGGATCAATACGGCGCGCTTAAATTCGTCGCTGTCTAGTGTAGGAGCTATGCCGACCACAGGAGGGTCACGGCGTTGCTTCCTGCTGATAGTGGGACCGGTCGGTGGCGCTTCCCGCCTAGGTGATGTAGCAAGTAGGTTCCCATTAGGCCGTGACAATGGGCTTTTCGACCTCTTGCTCATCTCAACCTCCGTTCGTAATTGGGAGAGCTCCTCCCGGAGATTGGCCATTTCCTCTTGTAGGCGACGATTTGCCACCTGCAGCTGGCGAGTCTCGTCCGTTACGGTGCGTGCGCTCAGGTCCTCGACAGCCCAGGCTATGACCGTTGCTGCCTCTTTGAGTGCACGCACGAAAGTGCCTTTCAGATTTCCTGATTTTTCCGCAATCTTTTTTATCACGTCCACCTGATTGACGACTTCCCTCTTCAGGTCTAGTGTCGTCTTGTCATTCGTCACGTCCGATGAGGGTTGCTCTGGCCGCTGCAGGGCCCTTTCTGCCCTCAGCTCAGCGACTTTCTCGGTGACCTCTATCTCCGCTTGGAGCTGGTGTTCTTGCCGCTGTAGGGCCAAGAGGGCCCCTTTACTCCTCACCAGGCCGCCGTCAAATGCATTTTTGCCGGTAGTCGCTGGGCGGCCTTTCTCTTTGTGTTTAGTCGGTGTTGGTTGGTACCGGGGCCCCTCTGCCTCTTCCTCGCTTCCCGACAAACATATTCTTTTGGCCCCCTCTTTGGCCCAAAATTGGCGTTTTCTAGGGCCTACGGATGACCCTGATCCTGACCCGGATCTCGCAGTCCGTAGACTACTATCTGAGTCCTCGCTTGAGACCGAGTACTGGACAAAGACATCTGAGTCCAGTCGCTGTGGCGGTAAGGTGCTTGTGTCCATTGGCGCAAGCTGTGCCGAGCCTCCGGATCCACTTGAGATGACCGCCTGCAAGCCGGACGCAGGCAAGTCTGACTCTGCGAGCCGAGTCAGCCTAAGCACCAATTCCTTTTTCGCGCCAGCCGCCGCCGTCACCTTCTTTCCATCCTTGGAGGTGCCCGCGTCTCCCACCTCGCGAGCCTCTCCACGCCCCACCGCCATCCCAGACCGCACGAAACGGCCTTGGCGGTCGCGTGCTGGGATGCCGACCGCTTCCTTCGCCGGGATCTGAGTTGCGGTGGAGTTCCGGTCAGTCTGTGGACCCGAGAAGCCCTCTGCTTGATCGACTCCACCCCCTCTCGTTGGCGACCGCGCCAGGGACGTGCGAGGGCGGAAGATCTCCTCCTCAGCCCCTAAAAACACCTCTAATTCTTCCGCGCCAGGGTTGTTGGCTTCGGCGCGCGCCATCAGGGCACCCGCTTCCACCGCAGTATCAACAGAGTCCAGTCGTTTAGCAAATTCATGTCCATGTCCGTTATCCTTGTTCAAATTACTAATTTTAATCCCACGAGTATGGGGGAAGAACAGTCCACCCAGGCGGAGCCCCCTGCACCTAGGTAACCCTATTACCACTGGGAGGGCGGGCGGTCTCCCAGGGTTGGCCACTAGCGGCTGGAATACCCTCCAGCCACTCTCGGAGGGTGAAAACAGGCACGGGCCCCAGCACGCCCAGTCCGGACAAGACCCCCCCGCCCCAACACAAGCCCACCCAAGCAGAACCCCTCGCTGTGCCCAGGATCTGTTCAACCTCCAGGACAACGATTCCCCTACTCCCCCGACACTGACCCCGAACTAGGGAGATTATACGCGCCCTCCATTTCCTCATGAAATGGGAGGACGCAATCTGCCCCACCTCAAAGAGCAGTGCCTGGCGGGTGGAAGGTTCGTCGGTCCAGAGGCTGCTCACATCCGCAGCACACGAGGGGCCACTCGAGCAGACTATAGTGGCAGGGTGGACGAACCCTGTCCAGGCTACGCGCGCAAGTAGCCCGGTCCTGTTCACCCCCTCCGTCGAGTTTCCCGACGCCATGCACCGCAGCGTCGGGGATTGGGGATTTTTTATAGAGGTTGTCTCCTCGCGGTCCGGCCAATGAAGGCAAGACCCCCGTTCCCGTTCCAAGCCGCGAGACGTGACCACGACACTCGAAACGGGGTTACGGGTCCGGCGGTGGCGCGGGCAGGATTAGCCCCCCGGTGGCAGCCCGACGGCATGGGTAGTGCTCGCCAGGCCCGCCCTCCCTTGATTCGTCCACTGCGCCCTCTGCTATTCAGAGGGACGCGCGGAGAACCCTCCCGGGGACAAAGTCCCACGGTTCCTCCTCTCAGCTCTTCCCAGCGCCCTCTGCTGTTCAGAGGGACGCGTGGAGAGCCCCTCCTGGGCCGAAGCCCCCCCTGCGCAACTGGGCGCACTCCTCCTGCTGTGCCGCTCTTTGTCTGGCCCCTCCCCCCTCGCCTTTCCGGTATGGGTAGCCCTGTCCGGTATAGCCTCGGGGATCACAGGAGCGCGCAAGCCCCCCCACCACGACAAGGTGGCAGCACGTCGGGGGGGGGAACCTTTTTTTTTTTTTTTTTTTATCGTCAGAAAATGCTTTTACGCATACCCGGTCTTGTAGAGGGAGACCGGGTTATGCAGGACTCGGCGGGTGTATATTGCCCGTAATACCTGCTAAAAACTGACGTTGGCCGCCTCGCTGGCTTTAGGCGGGAACACGGGACCACTTGCGTATTCTCCGCGGACCCACCAGCAGCTGGAATGACTAGAATAAACGGTGGAGAGATCACACTTCTCCCCCGGCTAACTTCGCTGAAACGCGTTTCGCTATGCTTCCACGCGCTTCCCGCTCGAGGGACTAAGCTAGGTGCGACAGAAACCCTCCATCTCTGCCGCCCGCTACCCTATTTAGGGTGGAAGGTTACGCTCATGCGCGGCGCGCCTTCTCCCCACTCTTCGCCGGCGAATGGAGTGCTCTTCCGCCGCAATCTCCCTTTCGCGCTCGTTGCTCTCTTTCTGCGTCATCACTTCCTCGCAGAAAGAGAGCATCGCCTGCCACGCTGTGTCTTGCCTCACCATGGCAGCAACCACTGCCGGCAAGGACAGATCCGCTCCTATCACAGACACGAGCGCTGTCCGCTGCGCGCTCCATGCCGGACACACTTCTAAAGTGTGCTGAGCCGTATCTCGGTCGCCGCCGCATTCGTGGCATTCAGGGGTTGGTTCCCGACCCACGATCTTCCACAGATACTGGCCGAAACAACCGTGTCCCGACAGGATCTGTGTCAAACGGAAGGTCAGGACCCCGTGTCGCCTTCCCACCCACTCTTTGAGGAACGGGCGGATGGCTTCAATGGTGCGGGAGCCAGCTGTTGGCCGTTCTAGACGGAGCGCCCAGACTCCCATCGCGTCATTGGTGAGGTCAGTGCGTCGAGCCTCAATCTCGGAAGGAGCCGGCCAGTGATCCCGCTCCCATGCCGCTGCTCGCCAGAAGAAGAGTTCCGCCAGGACTTTAGCCTCCAGGTCCCAGGGTAGGGATCCGGCCATGACGCACGCAGCGTCGGTGGATACAGTGCGGTATCCACGCACCATTCTCAGCGCCATCGCTCTCTGTGACCTTCGTAGGTGGGCTGCACACTTTCTGCCGATGGCACCAGCCCAGACGGGTGCTCCATAGAGGGCTATAGAGCGCACTACTCCCGTGTATAAGCGGCGGCACGGGGCATTGGGCCCTCCCAGATTTTTAAGTAGACGGCCGAGGGCCGCCGCAACGCTCAACAATTTTGGGGCCAGACGCTCAAAATGAGCTTGGAAATTCCACTTGCTGTCAAGCACAATTCCAAGATATTGCAGAGTAGGCTTGACAGCAATTGGGACCCCACCGACAGTTATTTGGGCACCCGTTGGAGGTGCTTTCCGACGCCCATAAAAACAGATGGCTTCTGACTTTTGGAGAGCAACCTCCAGCCCTAACCGTCTTATGCGGCTTACAACTTGGGCAACACCTGCCGTAGCCAGAACGGCCGCGTCGCGATAGCTGGGTCCCTTGGCCATCACCAACGTGTCGTCAGCGTAGCAGAATACGTCGACTCCACGAGGGTTTTCCCCCCGCAAGACCCAGTCATACCCGACATTCCATAGAAGTGGCCCTAGAACCGACCCCTGAGGCACGCCGCACTCCATCCGTCTCCGGCCCCACGTGCGCTGCCCAGGCCACTCCACAAACCGGTCGCTCAGGTAGGCCCTGATGATACGGGCTAAATGAGGGGGTACGCCATGGAAGCGCATAGCCTCGTTAATTGTTTCCCAAGGCATGGTGTTAAAGGCGTTGCGAATGTCTAATGACACTGCCAAAACGACCTCACCTTGGGAAACAGATTCTTGGGCCAGGGTTTGGACGCACAAGATGGCGTCCACCGTGGAATGGCCGGTCCTGAACCCGAATTGGTTTTCAGCCAAGTCTGGCCCCACTGTCCGCATGTGATTGATGAGGCGGGAAGCTATAATGCGCTCAAACAGCTTCCCGACCTCATCAAGCAAAACGATTGGGCGATAAGTCGATGGTGACTCTGCCGGGCGACCCTCCTTCTTCAGCAGGACAAGTTTTCCTATTTTCCATGCCTGAGGAAAGCACCCCTGCTCCAGGCACGCTGAGAAGAGGCGAATAAGGCGCGGCTCCAGCTCCGCCATTGCGAGGGCCCATACGCGGCCAGGTAGTCCGTCTGGCCCCGGAGCCGTATTTTTGGTCCGCATGCGGTGAACTGCAGCCCCCAGTTCACCCGCAGAAACTGGCGGCACATCTTCGGTCTCGTCAACATTCCTCGGCGCCATTTCAGGAGGGCTGAAAGTGCCCCTAGCCGGAAACAGTGCCGTCACCACTTCTTCGAGGAACTCCGGTTCTAGAGTCTGCGTGAGGGGAGGGGCCCATGAGCGCAGCTTGCCTCTCACGAGCTTATAGGGCCTGCCCCACGGATCTGCATTCAGGGTTTCGAGGAATTCCTCTCTCGCAGCATCCATGGCTCGGCCCATGGCAGTCTTAAATGACTCCTTGGCTGCCTTGTACAGGGCATACAGGGTCCTCTCCGCCTCCTCATCTGGCCGCCGACGTCTCCTCTGTCTTTGGTAGTGGCGCCGCGCATCTGAGCAGCCTTTGCGCAAGAGTGCAAGCTCAGCTGTCCACCAGTACACTTGGGTCTTCCGTGATGGAGGCTTGGCCCGGGGCATTGCCGCGTCGCAAATCTGCGTCATAGCTTCCCGGAACCAGGATGCTTCCGCCTCCACCACAACCTCACCTTCCGGCATGGGCAGCCAAGCCTGAACTATTGTCGCTTCTGAAAGCCGGTCACGGTCAAGCTTGCTCAGAGCCCATTTCGGGCCACCACCACTGCCGGCAGGAGGACCGCTACTTGGGCCGGAGCCTGGTGGCACCGTGGAGACGTCATACCGGATATATCGATGATCCGACAGCGTCTCCACGTCCACCATTACCTTCCACCCATTTAGGCACCCCGCCAGGGAGGCATTCGTGAAGGTCAGGTCCACAATGGAGCCGCCCTGTTGCCGCACGCACGTTTGAACTGCTCCCACGTTGGCTAGGATGAGTCCTGTCGCAACCGCCCACTCTTCCAGCACCTCGCCACGCGCATCTGTCACAGGTGAACCCCACGCAGTGGATTTTGCGTTGAAGTCCCCTGCGACAATAAGCGGGCCAGGAAGTATTGCGACACGAGCACCCACCTCTGTAAGATAGCGCTCGAAGTCCGCAAGACCTCGGTTCGGGGAGAAGTAGATGCCAACGAATGTGACACTCCCACATCTCGCCAACACGAAACCTTGCCCCTTCAGCACGCCTTCGAAAGCAGGGGAGCCTGCGCCCACTCTCGACACAAGAGCAACCGTCCCATCGAGGTTTCCGACCCAGTCGTCCCGAGGCGGGACCGAGTACGGCTCCGCTACAACTGCCACGTGAATACCCCACTGTGCCAGAGACTGGAATAACAGATCCTGAGCCCTGGCACAGTGGTTAAGGTTAGTTTGTAGAACCTTGAGGGCCATTTAAATTTTCCGTGGCCACTAGCTCTATCTCGTCCTCTGCCACTGCACCAGTGGAGGGAGGAGCAACCTGGGAGGAGACTCGGGAGCCATCGCCAGTGCGCTTTGCCTTCTTAGAGCGGGGATTCGAGCAGGCCTTGGACCCGATTTTATGGTCCGCAGGCTTACCCGCAGCAGAACACAGGACACAGCGGGGTGTCCCTGAGCAAGCTGCCCTCTTGTGCCCTGGTTGACCACATCTAAAGCAAAGGTCGCTGTGGTCCTCTGTCGCAGTGCATTGGGCACTGGTGTGCCCCATTTGGAGACATCTATAGCACCTCATTGGCCTCTCCTCCAATAGGGTGACTCTGGCCGAGAGGCCCCAGCCCAGGTCCAGACGCCCATTCTGGATGACCCTCTTGGCAGCCGTAACAGGGCAGCGCACCCAGAGTGTGCCGAGGGTGCGGATGCCTCGACGGATCTCGCCAGTCTTTACTTTTTCCGCGGGGCAACCACCGATACTCCTGATCGCGGCTGCCACTGACTCTGTTGACACAGAGTCATCCAGCTCCGATATGCGGAGCTCCGCACATTTGATAGGCCTTGAAATGCGGACAGCTTGCTCACCCAGCGTCTCCGCAAGGGCCTTGGCCAACTGATCAGCTTTGCCATCACTATCAGTCCCAGGCACCTGCAGTACTTGGCCACCAGTGACAGCACGCTTGATCCTCATCTTGGTGATGCCGATACTGGTCAGGTCCACCTTTTTTGCCTCGGAGAGGACGTTCGCATACGTCACTCCAAGCTCTTTCGCCTCTGGCATCAACGTCAGAACCACAGCTGAAGAACGTGGAGGTGTCAATTTCTTCACTCTTGGCTTTTGCCTCTGCTGGCTCTGTTGTGGCTGGGAGTTGACTTGTTTGCCGTTCTTCCCTCCTTTTTTCCGTCCCGCTACCTGCCATGCATTTTTCGCCAGCGCAGAATCTCTAGGCGCTGGCTGAGGCAGGGGAGCCTCTGTGTTCTCGCAAGTAAGGGCTTTTTGTGTTTGTGGGGCAACAGCAACACTCCTTTTGCCCTTTCCTTTGCCCTTACCGCCACGCTTTGGCGGCTCCTCAGTGTAATTAGGAGGTCCCTTCTTCAGAGCAGCAGGTGCTCCCGGCGTTGACAGCTTCTGTGTCCTGTTAGGAGCCGTGTCTTTCTTTTTGTCTCCGGCCAGTGGCGGGCGGAGACGTTGAGCTGGCAGAAGCCGGCCTTCCTTTTCCAAACCGTCAAAACGAGCATTTATTATTTGGCCCATTTGGTTCGTGAGAGCACGGACAATGTTCTCTAAATCCCAGGACGCAGGAACGCTTGGTCCCGGGTTTAGTGATGTTGGGCTGCCCCCATGGGAGCACTGCCCCTGGCTAGCTGCGCCTGCCCTCGGCTCCATGAGACTGGCTCGAAGCTCATCCATCTCCTTGCGGAGTTCGACCATGTCTGCCTTTAGACGGGCATTTTCCGCGGCCAGTCTCTTGGTCTCGTCTGAAACCGTGCGCCTGCCTAGCTCCGCGACAGCTTCACGAATCCCGACTGTGGCTTCTTTAAGGGCCCTTTGGAAGGTCCCTTTTAAGTTGCTTGACTTGGTGGCGACTTTGTTGATGACGCCCAAGCTGTCCAGCACCTGCTGGATCAGAGCCAGTGCGGTGCGGGCGTCCTCGTCTTCGTCGCCACTCGGTGTCCAGGGAGACTCTGACAGGCGGGCAAGGTGCCTACTCACCGCCTTTCGGGTTGCCTCCGCCACCTCCTCCTCAGCCTGTAGCTCGAGCTCCTCCCGCTTCTGCTTTAGGAATTCGGCTTTGGCCTGGGCAGGCCCCGCGTACCGGGATGATGTGGGATGGCCTCGCCCTCTCTTATTAGGCCCGAGCCTGGGCCTCTCTCCGGGGTCGGAAACATCCTCACTGGATCCTTCCGACCCATCCTTTCCGCTGAGCAGCCGCTTGCGTCCTTCCCCGGATCGGTTTGAAGCGGCTATATGCAGCGAGCCATCCGAGTCGGCTGTCTCAGTGTCGGCGTCTGTCTGCAGCGGCGAACAGAAGAACTTTTCGCTGGGAAGGTCACGCCTGTCGACTTTTCCGGGGGAAAAGAACTCTTCTCTTCCTGGTGACAGCCTCTCAAGCACGACGAGAGGCTTTTTCCCACAGAACACCCTCGTAGGGAGTGGTGTGGGCGACCGCACGAATTCCTGGGGTGCCGCGGGCACCTCCTTCTCTCCGTTACCGTCCTCGGGGATGGCGTGACTTATAAAACGCCCCCGGTTATCCCGAACTGGGCGGAACACCATAGTTGGGGGGTTCGGAGAAGGCTTCGTAGCATCCGCTCTGTCACCTTCCTTATCCCCTCCTCCGCGCAACCTTAAAACTAATCCGCATGCATCATTGTCCAGTAAGCATTGGCCATGGTCGTCGGTTTCCATCCTTGAGTGGTGTGCCCCCCCAGAATACGACGGGCAGCATGTCACCGCAGCGCGGGCACTTGCCCGTTCCGTGGTGACACGGAGGATTGAAACCTCCTGGGGTAGTCTATTCAAAATATAGCCACTCATGATTCGCTATTTTTTTAAGGAGGTATGCCCCCCCTTTCTGACGTTTGTGACTGGGCTCCCCCCAGCCACGCATCCCATCGGCACGCCAGTCACACCTTAGGATTGGGGATTTTTATAGTGGTTTACTCCACGTGACCCGCCTCTCAGTGAGGAAGGTCCCCGGTCTGCTCAGTGCAGGTTACGGGTTGCCCGCCGGTGACCGTAGCCACAACGTCGCGCTGGTGGCCGAAGCCACCATCACCCGTGAGGTCGAGCTCCATCTCCGTCCCGAGGGACCTGGCGTCTCACACTGTGCCCTCTGCTGGTTTCAGAGGGACACGCGGAGCCACACGTCGGGGTGCTGTTCTTTGTCTGGCCCCTCTCCTCAGGCCTGTCCGGTTTGGGAGGCCCTGTCCGGCATAGCCCTGAGGGTCATTGAGGCACGCAAGCCCCTTCACCACGGCAAGGTGACAGCACGTCGAAGGGGGGGGGGGGGGGAACCTAACCTAACCTTTTTTTTTTTTTTTTTTTTACGTGGGGGAAATGCCTTATGCATACCCGTCCTCTGAGGGGGTGAGGACGGGTTATGTCGGACTCGCACCGACTAAAACCTACCACGATAGTTCGCCACTGCCGTTAGGGGGGTGCCATGGGGTCGCGAGCATTCTACCACGACACCCCCCGGCTGCCCTTCCCAAGGGCTCCTGCGCCAAAGGAGGGAGGGATTGGAAAACGCTAGAATCCCTCCCCCAGCCGTGTGGAGTCTGTCGTTGTGGGCCCCTCACCCACGAACTCCACTAGGGGATTTGGCGAGCAGCAAATTGGGCTCGCCTCCTCCCCACACGTCTGCGCCGGATCGGGAGCGCATCTGCCCTCTCTTCGCGCTCCCGTTCCGAGGCCTCCTTCTGTGCGATGACAGACTCGCAGAAAGAGGCCATTGCCTCCCAGGATCTCTCGCTCCTCAGCATGGCCGCCACGACGTTGTGGAGCGAGAGATCACCCACTCCGAGGACGCCGACTAAGGTACGGCGTTCCTCGACCCAGCGATCGCACACCTCTAGGGTGTGCTGGGCGGTATCGTCTGGGTCGCCGCACTCGTGGCAGACCGGCCTGGCCTCCCTCCCGATTCTGTGCAGGTAATGACCGAAGCACCCATGTCCAGTCATTACCTGCGCCAGCCTGAAGCCAATGCTCCCGTGTGCCCGCTCCAACCAGTGGTCGAACGACGGGAGGAGTGCCCCTATGGTGCGGACTCCATAGGGGGAGTCCTCCAGGTCGTTTCGCCACCGGTCCCTCATCCTCCGTTGCGCTTGGCTGCGCTCCTCCCTCAGCTCTTCGGGGGTGGGGAACTCGTTTAGGGCCCTGCGCCTTACCCGTTCTCTGTGCACCTCCGCGAGCACCTGGGCATCTAGCTCCCAGGGCGTGGTGCTCGCTAAGGCGCACGCCGCCGCCCACGCCACCGTGCAGTAGGCCCTTACTACACGGATGGCCACCACTCTTTGCGGCCTTCTGAGTTGGGCCCTATTGGCGGCATTGAGCCGATCGGCCCAGATCGGCGCACCATATAGGGCCATGCTGCGGGTTACCCCCGCGTACAGGCGACGGCATGTCGCATTGGGCCCCCCCACGTTGGGCAACAGCCTGCCAAGCGCTGACGCTGCCGTGACAATTCGGGGAGCAAGCTGGCGGAAGTGCTCCTCGAAATTCCACCTGCGGTCCAGGTGGAGTCCCAGATATTTGATGTGGGCCTTCACCTGGACCGCTGCTCCACCCACGGGGATGACGGTCACGGCGGGCGGCCGCCAGCCTCTGCCCCCGAAAATAATGGCGTCCGTCTTGGACAGGGCCACCCGCAGCCCCAGCAGCTCTATGCGGGTGACCATCAGGTCCGCCGCGACTGCCGCCCTCCGCAAAGCCTCCTCCATTTCTGCTCCCCGGACGGCCACCATTGTGTCATCCGCATAACAAATGACGGTCATCCTAGGGAGCAGGACCCCTCTTATCGCCCAGTCGAACCCAATGTTCCATAAGAGGGGCCCGAGTACAGACCCTTGGGGGACTCCGCATACCATCGGCCGCTCACACCGCCGCTCGCCCCGCTCTTCGTATAGCACTACTCTCTGCGTGAGGTAGTGCTCTATGATCCGCATCAAATAGAGGGGCACCCCGTGGTAACGGAGAGCCTCCACGATCACCGTGTACGGGAGGGAGCCAAAGGCGTTGGCTATGTCGAGGGACACCGCCACAACTCCCTCCCCACGCCCTGCAGCATATTGATGGAAGGCCCGTAGGGCACCCAGGGCGTCTATCGTTGACAGTCCCCTTCGGAAACCAAACTGGCGGTCCGACAGATTCGGCCCCGGTCCTTCTAGATGCTGGATGATCCGGGAAGCGATAATGCGCTCGAACATCTTCCCGGTCTCATCCAGCAGGACTATCGGCCTCCATCCCGAAGGGGAGTCCACCGGCCGATTCTCCTTGCGGAGGAGGCAGAGCCTGCCTTCTTTCCAACATCTCGGGAACCGCCCCACCTCCAGACAGTCGTCATAGAGGTCTTTGAGGCGGTCCCCGAGGTGTGTCAGTGCCACCGGCAAGATGCGGCCGGGCACGCCGTCCGGGCCAGGGGCCTTTTTACAGCCCTGCAGGCGGTGAATCGCGCACCCCATCTCACCGTCCGTAATCGGTGACGCAACGACCGGTTCCGTTAGCTCCTCCGGGGGGGCGGCCATGCAGGGGGGAGTGAAGTCCGGTGCCGGTGGAAATAGGCCCTCCACCACTCTGCCGAGGAGTTCCGGGTCCAGGGAGTCCATGCCGGGGCCGCGGTGTAACTTATTACGGACGGCTTTGTACGGCCGTCCCCATGGGTCCCTGTCCAGTGTTGCTAGGAACTCCTCGTACGCGGAGTCCTTCGCCTTCGCGATTGCTGCGGAGAGGGCCGCCTTGGCCTGTTTGAGGGCCTCGTACAGGAGCTCCTCCTCCTCCGCAGTGTGGCTCCGTCGCCGCCTGCATCGGGTGTATGCCCGTCTGGCACTGTTACTGGTGAGGCGGAGGGCCGCAACCTCCTCTGTCCACCAGTACACCCGGGGCTTCGCAGGCGGCCGCCCCACCCTCCGCATGGCGGCGTCACACACTGAAGTGAGTGACGCCCGAAACTGCACTGCCCTCTCTTCCACGTCAGCGGCCCGGTCTGGTGGGGGGGTCTGCCAAGCCTCCAGCATCGCCGCCTCCTCCGCCCTGTCCCTTTCCAGAGTTTTGAGGCTCCATCTAGGGAATCGGACCTGGCATCTTGGCTCCCCTGGACCTTGCACCGGGGCCGTCAAGGACTTGAAGACCCTCATTCTGATATATTTGTGGTCAGAGAGGGTCTCCGTGTCCACCAGGACCCGCCAATCCAACGTCCTTCCCGCGACGGCAGGGGAGGCGAAAGTTATATCCACTATGGAGCCCCCCTGCCGACGTACGCAGGTGAGCTCGGTGCCTCGGTTCACCACCACGAGGCCGGACCGCACTGACCATTCCCAGAGGGCTTGGCCCTTGGGATCTGTTGACGGGGACCCCCACGCTCTGCACTTCGCGTTGAGGTCTCCCATTAGCATCACCGGTGATGGCGCCGCTCTTCTAATCACCCCCATGAGCCTACTGAGGTAGCGCTCGAATTCAACCAGCGGCCTATTGGGGGAGAAGTACACTGCTAGGAGTACTATATCTCCCCATTTGGCCGCTACATAACCCGAGCCGCTCTCAATATTGGAGAGAGGGGGGTGGTTGCCCATAGGTGGAGCCACCATCGCCACCAGCCCGTCCGCATCGCCAACCCAGTTGGGCTGGGGAGGAACGAAGTACGGCTCCGCGACGATCGCCACGCTAATACCCCACTCCGCCATTTGCTGCATCAGTAGGTCCTGAGCTCGGGCGGAGTGGTTTGCATTGGACTGCAACACTTCCCAAGACTGTGTTGGTTGTGCTGGCATTAGTGTTCCATACCTCGTTCCTCGCTGTTAACCCGCGACGCCCTGTTTTGGGGGGTTGCCTGGGTATTGGCAGCTGCCTGGGGACTGGCGGGAGCCAATTTTCCCCTTGTGTGGGGGGGGGTGCACGAGGATCCCCCCATCACATGTCCGGCAGACAGCTTAGCGTGGTGGCACACGGCACACCACGGTTTTTCCGCCTCACACTCCCGTGTTGTGTGGCCAGATTTGCCACATCTGTAGCAAAGACCGCTCCTGTCCACCGGAGAGGGACAGAGTGCACGGGTGTGACCAGTCCCCATGCACCTGTAACACCTCATAGGTCGAGGGTCCAGGGCCTCCACTCGGGCAGACGTCCACCCCACTTGCAGCCGCCCGGCGGCTACCGCAACATTGGCTGCCGCCACCGGGCACACGGCGATCACCGACCCGGTCTGATTTGGAGCTAAACGGATCCTACCCATCCTGATCTGGCTCGGCGGGCAGGCCCCCTTCTCGGCAATTACCGCCTGGACGGTTTCCGGAGACACGGTTTCGTCAAATCCGGAGATTCGTATATACGCCGTCTTAAAAGGTCGGTGGACGTCGGCCACATCACCGACAAGGCTCCTCAATTTATCGGCCAGGTTGTCGGCCATTGCCCCGCTGTCTGCCCCAGGGACCTCTATAAGGCGAGCGCCGGCCGCCGTACTCCTGACCTTAACCGACTCAAGGCCCAGCTCCGCCAATTTTATAGTTGTGACCACCCTCATGACCGATTTATAGTCGGTCATAACCCCAGGTTTGAGGGTAATCACAACCGCCACAGATTTCGGAGCGACGAATAGCTTCGGTTTTGAAGACGAAGACGCCTTGGAAGGCGGAACAGCTTTCGCCTGGGTAGGGGTAGCCTTCTTTTTGCCCCTCTTTACCACCTGTGTCCAGGTGTCCGGATCACAGGACGTGGGCTGTGTCTCATCGGGCTGGGCTATAGTCGATCCTCCGCTGAGTTGCGACTTTTGCGCAGGAGCCACCTGTGCGGCAGCTTGTGCAGCTGACCTCTTCCCAGCCCGTTGCTGGGATGGGGGCACCGAAGTCGTTTGGGGGGTTGGGAGGCGTGGCTCCTTAGCCGTCTTCGACGCGGGCCGGTTCACTTTCGTACCAGTCCCGGTTTTCTTAGCCAGTGGAGGGTGGAAGGTAGTCTCCGCCGGGGGCGCATACCGACCATTGCCCGCTGCTAACGGAGGTCGGAGACTCGGCTCCGGAGGGAGCAGCTTCCTCACTTCCCCAACTCGGGTGTTTATCATCTCACCCAAGGACTGGGTGAGGTCTCGCTTCAGGTCCTCCTTGAGTTGAGCCAGCGCTGTGGTCAGGTCTGCTGGAGCGTCGGGTACTGGGCGTGCGTTTCTTTCTGAGAAGGCCGTTCTAAGCGCCTTCGTTTCCCTCCGGAGCTGCTCCAATTGCTCCCTCATGCGCTTGTTGTCAGCCTTCAGGGCGCGCACTTCATCCTCCTCGCGTCTGTCCTCCAGGATGTCAGCTGCTACTAAGATGTCGCGACACGCCTGATTCATGCGGCCCCACACTTTCCCGCTGAGGTGACCGGACTTCTTCGCCTCGTCCAGCACCGTATTGGCTGCTTTCCGGACCACCTCGAAATAGTCCACATACCCTGCCACAGACCTACTACTTGGACTATTGTCTCTTGATCTGGGAGGGGTCTGCCCCTTTCTGCCCGTCGTGGTAACGCCTTGGTGGGAATCATCTGCTGCCTCCGCTTCCTTCGCCTCTAGGGCTTTGAGCTGGGCTTTCGCCGCGGCTATCCCAGTTTGGTGGCCCTTGTCTGGGCTGCCCTTTCCCCTCTGTGTCGCACTCACTTTCAACTCCGGTCCGGAATCGTCTCCGTCGCTTACACGCAGACGCTTTCTTTTGGGCGCCTGTAATTCGGGAGATACTCCCTTTCCCACTTCCTGTAACTCCAGATTTACGGATTCCAGAGACGACTCAGAGAGCCGGGCACATCCGAGATCCGGATCCGGGCCATTGCCGCAGCCGGCGTCACAAATCAAGCCGTCGCCGTCCACCGATGTGCCCAAACCGGGGCCGGTGTATTTTACACCAAGGGTACCCACATCCATATCTTCGAGCCGCGTCAGCTCGACGCGCAGTTGCGGCTGCACCGTCGCGACACCCACCTCGCCCACCATTTTATCAGTTTCCGTTTTGCGTGCCAGGTCGTCTCTTAAAGCTAAATCTTGACTTAAATCTAAACTTAAACCTAGGCTGTTTGGGTTTGAAATTTTGATTCCCACGAGTAAGGGGGAAATAGACGGTCCACCCAGGCAGTGCCCCCTGTGCCTGGGTAACCCAACTACCACTGGGAGGGCGGGCGATCTCCCAGGGTTGGCCGCTAGTGACTGCGTTACCTACGCAGCCACTCCTAAGGGTATCGATCGGGGACCTGCGTTGCGCACGAAGAACCGGAGTCTCCCTCCCACAGCCACCATTGGAGGCCGAAAGCCCCCCGGGCGCGCCACGGATATGTATGGCACCCGATGCGTGAGCCTCCTACCACGCTAACACCGCCGACCCACCCAGAGAATGGATCTGCGTTTGGGTTTCTCAGAAACCCAATGCACAATCCTTCCAGGCAGATAGGCAGTGTCAGAGAAGCAGAGGGCTCCCTGACCAGGCAACAACACATACCCGCAACACGTCAAGGGCCCTTCCGACCTCCTCAAGCGCCCGCGCGGCGAGAGAACCCAGAAGTTCGTGCGAAAAACAGTGCCCCGATCGACACCACAGGAGAACCTCGACGCCACGTGCCCCAGCGCCGGGGTTAAGGGTTTGTTCAGAGGTTGTCTCCTCGCGGTCCGGCCAATGAAGGCAAGACCCCCGTTCCCGTTCCAAGCCGCGAGACGTGACCACGACACTCGAAACGGGGTTACGGGTCCGGCGGTGGCGCGGGCAGAATAAACCCCCCCCAGCGCCTGCCCGACGGCATGGTAAGTGCTCGCCAGGCCCACCCTCCCTTGGTTCCTCCACTGCGCCCTCTGCTATTCAGAGGGACGCGCGGAGAACCCTCCCGGGGACAAACGTCCCACGGCTCCTCCTCCGATCTCATCCACTGCGCCCTCTGCTACTCAGAGGGACGCGCGGAGAGTCCCTCCCGGGCCGAAGCCCCCCTTTCCCCCCCCTGGGCCGAAGCCCCCCGTTTCCCCCCCAGTGTTTGGTTCGCGGGACTACGTCCTACCCTGGCTCGACGACGACAACGGCGAGCCAGAGCATTCCCCTATCCACCACCTGGGGACGCGCCACGTCGGGGTTCACCTCCCCGCCCACTCGGACAACCGAGCAGGTCCGTGGAACCTAACCTAACCTAACCTAACCTAACCTAACCTTTTTTTTTTTTTTTTTTGTTGACGGAGTGGGAATGCATTTACGCATGCCCCCGGCTGGGAAGGCCATTTGGGGGTTATGTGGGACTCCTCTGAGTGCAATGAGACTACCCACTAAACCCACTCCGGTGCTTTCCGTCCGAGTCGGAAGTGGGGGGCGCCATGGGGTCCCGAAGATTCTACCACAACGCCCCCCCGACTGCCCCGGCCATCTAGGCCTGGGGATCCGCGCTAAAAAGGGAGGCATCGCCAGACGCAGCGATCACTCCTCCAGACATGTGGAGCCGTGCAATGTGGGTCCCCAACCCACTGACTCCACTAGGGAATTACGCGGGCAGCAAATTGCCGCCGCCTTTGTCCCCTCCGTCTACGCCGCAGCGGGTGCGCATCAGCACTTTCCTCGCGCTGCCGCTCCTCGGCCTCCTTTTGCGACATTGTCGCTTCACAGAAGGAGGCGACTGCTTTCCACGCCCTCTCGCTGCGCAGCATGGCGGTTACAATTGCACGCAGCGAGAGATCTGCTCCTCCGATCATAGCGACCATATTTTGGCGCTCTGCGTCCCACCTGGCACACGTTTGCAGGGTGTGCTGTGCCGTGTCATCGGCGTCCCCGCATTGGTGGCACACCGCACTCGGCTCCCGTCCTATTCGACGCAGGTAATGTCCGAAGCAGCCATGTCCGGACATTATCTGCGTCAGCCTGTACGTGAGGTGGCCAAACTTCCTATCTAACCAGCCCTCAAATGATGGGAGGAGTGCCTCTATGGTGCGGGTTCCATAGAGGCACTCCTCTAGTTGTATTTTCCACCTCTCTCTGAGCCGGTCCACTGCCTCGCGTTGGGCCCTCGACATCTCCTCGGGATCCGGGCGTTCTCCCCGCGCCCTTGCTTCCGACTTCATCTGGTACCTCTCGGCCAGCACCTGGGCGTCTAAATCCCAGGGGGGCGTACCAGCAAGGGCACATGCCGCCGCGTAGGACACAGTGTTGTACCCTCGGATGATGCGAAGGGCCACCACCTTCTGCGGCCTCCGTAGGAGAGATACGTTTGTCCTCGAAAGCCGGTCCGCCCAGATAGGTGAGCCATATAAGGCCATACTTCGCACTATTCCCGCAAAGAGCCGCCTACATAGCGCTCTAGGGTCACCTACATTGGGCAGTAGCCGGCTCAGAGCTGACGCCGTGCCTACCAATCGGGGAGCCAGCCTCTTAAAGTGCTCCCCAAAATCCCACTTTCGGTCCAGAACAAGGCCAAGATATTTTATGTTGGCCTTGATCTGAACCGCTTCGCCATCCACGGGGATTATAGTCCCTTCTCTCATGCGCCAGCCCTCGCCCCGGCCTCCAAAGACAATGGCCTCTGTCTTAGGTAGGGATACGCTTAATCCGAGAAGCTTGATGCGGCCCACCGTTAGCGTTGTTGCTACCGCCGCTCTTCTCAGTGTCTCGCGGCTGTCCCTTCCCCGGACGGCCACCATAGTGTCGTCCGCGTAGCATATGGTGGTCATGCGGGGAAGTTGGGCCCCTCGAATGACCCAGTCATATCCGATGTTCCACAACAGGGGTCCAAGAACAGACCCTTGGGGAACACCACATGACATACTTCGCGCCACGTACAGGCCCGCCTTCTCATATGTCACTACTCTGTCGGTGAGGTAGTGCCCTATTAACTTTGTCAGGTATGATGGCACTTGATGGAATCGCAGTGCCTCCCTTATCACCGCGTAGGGGAGGGTTCCGAATGCGTTGGCGATGTCTAGTGACACCGCAATGACTCCCTCCCCTCTGCCTGACGCATGCTCACTAAACCCTCTGAGGCATTTCAGGGCGTCAATTGTTGAGCGCTCTGTCCGAAACCCATACTGGCGGTCGCTCAAGTTGGGACCCACGTCTTCTAGGTGGCCGTTAATGCGGCTGGCCAGTATACGCTCCAGCATTTTACCCACCTCATCCAGTAGGACTATAGGCCGATAGCCAGAAGGCGAGTCTGGCGGGCGACCGTCCTTCCGAAGGAGGCACAAACGCCCCTCTTTCCAGCATCTCGGGAACCGTCCTTCTTTTAGGCAGTCGTCGAAGAGGTCTTTAAGACGACTTCCGAGATGCTTCATCGCCAACGGGAGAACCTTTCCCGGTACTCCGTCTGGTCCCGGCGCCTTCTTTCCGGAACGAAGGCGGTCAGTCGCCCACACCATCTCGTCGTCCGTTATCGGTGGGATGTCAAATGGGCCCTCTAGCTCCTCTGTGGGGCCAACCATTATCGGCGGGTCAAAGTCTGGTGCCTCAGGGAAGAGACCTTCCACAATCCGTGTAAGGAGTTCCGGCTCCAGGGAATCCATGGGGGGCGCCTGCTTCATTTTATTGCGTACCAGCTTGTACGGCCGGCCCCAGGGATCCCTGTTCAAGGTTGCAAGGAACTCCTCCCGCGCCTCGTCCTTACGCTTGGCAATCGCCAACTGCAGTGCTTCCTTAGCCTCTTTGAGGGCATTGTGAAAGGTGTCTTCCTCCTCTGCGGTGTGCCGCCTTCGCCTACAACGGGTATAGGCACGGCGGGCACTGTTACTGGTGGCACGGAGTGCCGCAATCTCTTCCGACCACCAGTAGACCTGCTTTTTACCAGGGAGTTTCTTCGCCCGTGGCATGGAGGCATCGCACACCTCCTGCAGCACTCCGCGAAACTTGACTGCGCGTTCTTCAACCCCCAGCGCGGCCGGTGGATCGGCACACCAAGCTTGTATCATGGCAGCTTCCTCCGCCATTTCCCGATCCAACCGAGAAACTGTCCACCTTGGCAACTGCCGGCCACCTCTTCTGTTCCCGCTTGGGATAGCCAATGGTGCCCCCAGTGAATAATGGACCCTCATAGTGATGTAAAGATGATCTGAGAGGGTCTCCACGTCTTCCAGAATACGCCAATCAGTTGTCCGATCGGCGATGGCAGGGGTCGCGAACGAGATGTCCACAATGGAACCCCCCTGCCGTCGCACGCATGTATTGGCGTTGCCTCTATTTAAGACAGTGAGCCCCATCCTCGCCGCCCAGTCCCCGAGGGCCGCCCCCTTCGGGTCAGTGGCTGGAGAGCCCCATTCCACGCTCTTCGCATTTAGGTCACCCATGACCATAACTTGGGCTGGGGTCGCCCGCCCTACGACTCCGCCGAGGGTTGCCAAGAAGCGCTCGAATTCGCGCAGGTGCCGGTTAGGGGAGAAGTACACTCCCACCAGTACGACGTCTCCCCATTTAGCTGCCACAAACCCTGATCCACGCTCGATTAGCGAGAGCGTTGGGAAATCACCCGTTGTTGGCACTACTATTGCGACCCTCTCATCTGTATCCCCAACCCAGTTCGGATGACGAGGGACAAAATATGGCTCCGCCACTATCGCCACGCTGACGCTCCACTCCGCTATTGTCTGCATGAGTAGATCTTGAGCGCGAGTGGAGTGGTTGGCGTTACACTGCAAAATGTCTAGATATAGTTGTGCAGGCATCTAGTCATCCATGATTTCTCCCTCATCAGGCACTTGCCTAGCGATGTTTTGCGAGGCTCCCTGGATCCCAACAGGTGCCTCCCTTCCTTGCATTGGTGGTGGGGCACATGCCTGACCCCCCATTACGTGACCCGCCGGTTTCTTTGCGTGAAGACACACCGCACAAAAAGACTTCTCCTTGCAGTCTGCCATGCGATGACCAGGTCTGCTGCACCTGAAGCATAGGGCACTTCTGTCAACTGATGATGGACATAGCGCCCTAGTGTGCCCCGTGCCCATGCATCTATAACACCTCATCGGTGTCGGATCTATTGGCCTGACTGATGCGGAGGACCAACCCACGAGCAGACGTCCAGCCTGGGCCAAAGTTTTGGCTGTTGTGACTGGACATTGGACCAAAACTGAACCGGTCCCATTGGGGAGCCTCCTAATTGATCCCACTCGGACTTTTGCCCGGTCACAATCTCCTTTTTCGGAGACTGCGTTACCGACTGCCTCCGCCGTCACTGTCTCGTCTAATCCAGTTACCCGGAGGTCCGCCATTTTCACGGGACGGTAAACATTGGCCACGTCGCCAACCAACTCCCCAATCCTCTTGCAGAGATCGTCAGCTGCTCTGCCGCTGTTCGCACCTGGGACCTCAATTATGCGGGCTCCAGCAGCCGTTTTACGCACCCGCACGTGCTCAAGGCCCACTTCTGCCAACTTAAGCGAAGTGGTCGTCTTTGACATAATCGAGGCGTATGTCGCCTCGACGTCCGGCTTCAAGGCTATCACGACCGCTGCCGTACTAGGCGCCAAAAATTTCCTCGGCGCCGGCAGAGGCTTTTTAGTTTGACCCGCTGGAGGCGAAGAAGCCTTGGGCGGCTTCGGCTTGTCCTTCTTGGTTTTACCGTTTTTGCCCACTTGCTTCCATTCCTGAGAATGATGGGGCGTTGAACCCGCAGAAGTGGAGACTTGACTGGCCCCAGTTGCACGTGTGTTTGGCTCAGGGGCTACTTTCCGCGCTCTAGGCGCGGGAGTGGGCTTCGGAGCCTTTGCAGCCGGAGCTCTGGCTGTGGGCTGTTGCGCTCTACTCGTGACAGTAGCTGCCCTTGGTACATCGGTCGCCCGTTGTGTCTGCGCTACCTCCGGCTGGCTGGCCGAATGGCCAAGAGAATCGTTCTTCCGTCTGTCCGCCGCTAAGGGAGGGCGGAGTATGGGCTCCGGAGGAAGCAGCTTCCTCACTTCTCCTACCCGGACGTTTATCATTTCACCTAAGGACAGAGTGAGATCCCGCTTCAGGTCTTCTTTTAGTTCAGCCAGCACTGTTGCCAAGTCACCAGAAGCATCTGGTGCTGGACGCACGTTCCTCTCAGAGAAGGCTGTCCTGAGCGCCTTTGTTTCTTTTCGCAATTGCTCCAGCTGCTCCCTCATACGCTTGTTATCAGCCTTAAGGGCGCGCACTTCATCCTCCTCTCTTCTGTCCTCTAGGATGTCCGCCGCCACTATGATATCGCGACATGCCTGGTTCATACGGCCCCACACTTTCCCACTGAGGTTACCGGACTTCTTTGCCTCGTCCAGGACTGTTTCAGCCGCTTTCCGGACCACCTCAAAGTAGTCCACGTAACCTGCTATTGACCTTCTATTTGGACTACGGTCCCTCGATCCGGGAGGAGTCCCATTCGTACTGCCCATCGTGATGGCAGTACCACTTTTACAATGGCGGTAGCTATCTGCTGCCGCCACCTCCTCCGTTTCCAAAGCCTTCAGCTGGGCTTTCGCGGTAGCTATGCCGGTTTGATGACCCTTTCCACGGCCAGCCTTCCCTTTCCGCTTCGCGCTCACCTTCGACTCCGGCTCGGAATCGTCCCCGTTGTTTTCATGCAGGCGCTTTCCTTTGGTCGCCTGTATTTCAGATGAGACTCCCTCACTTATTTCACCCATTTCTAGGTCGACCGAGCCAAGAGACGACCTCAAGGCCGATCTTGCCCGAGTGACCCTCATGCTCTGACTAGTGTCAGAATCCTCTTGCGTGTGTAAGTCTTGGAGACTCAACTCCATACACGCCCGCTCCAGCAACACCACCGGCTGTCGCTGTTCGCTTTGATGTTCCCCCTCCCCATCCCCAGTGCAGCTATCCTCCCAACCAACCGAGCCGCTTATATAAAGTTCCCCCCCAAAATCGTTTCCGTTTCCCTTTTTATTAGTATCCATATCTGATCCCACGAGTATGGCGGAAATAAACAGTCCACCCAGGCAGTGCCCCCTGTACCTGGGTAACCCTAATTACGCTGTGATTGCGGGCGGTTTCACAGGAACTTAAACTAGTGCGGGCCGGCCGATGAAGGCAAGCCCTCCGGTCCGCAATGGTGCCCGTACCCCATTAGCGCCTTGACTGAGGATCGTTGGAACAACATTGCGGTTTCCGGGATTCAAGGGGGGCTGGCGCCGGCTCCCCTATTCGTAGATCCCCAACAGGGAACTACGCCTCATGACACCCTCTACGCGGCTGTTGTAGCCGGCCGTCTATCCCGCCTGTCAGGCCCATGTTGGCCCCGCCGGGTTGTGCCGCTCTTCGTCTGACCCCTCCCCCCTCGCCTTCCCGGTATGGGTAGCCCTGTCCGGTATAGCCTCGGGGATCACAGGAGCACGCAAGCCCCCCCACCACGGCAAGGTGGCAGCACGTCGGGGGGGAACCTAACCTAACCTAACCTAACCTAACCTAACCTAACTGCAAATCTAATAAGACATACAGCGCTAGGATGGACGAACCTTCACGCCTGGCTAAAAACTGACCAAACCACTGTGGGATCTCATCACATCTATGCATGACGTCCTACCTAAGGCAAAGTGTCAAGGATCCATCTTTTGGGGAAGCCTTTTGGCGCAGGCTTCTTAAGTTAACTACACAAGGCCTACGCTAGGTTAAGCTACCTGCCTAAACCTACAACTTGCTAAATATATGAAAAGGTTGAAAAGATTATGACATATCCAAATGATGAAGTTATAATTAGAATTGTTATAAGTCTAGAATACTACTCTTCCCTAACTGGTTCCCCTTCTAATGAATTAACTACAGTTTCTGTTGTACTAACTAATCCCCAACAACCCTACTTGGTCTTAACTTCAACTCGTGACTGAATAGTACTGTAGAGTTCTTTGATATCTGAACACCAGAGCAAAACGATGCACCGTTTATTTGATGACTAACACCTTTAAGCCCGTGGGCACTCTAAGTGTTAGACTCATTACAACCCCAGCACAAGCAGGCGGAATCAAAGCTTCGACGGCCTAGAGATCCCGAGAAGGCAGTACAACCCAAGGCAACTTAACCTTGACATAATTTGTTTATTGAAGGATTCATTTATTGATCAACTAGTAGTTATAATAAATTCCCAGGGCAATGTTACCTCTAAATATGCAGATAACTATAAGTATGTAGTTATATTACTATTAGTAACCCAATTAGAAGCTGTAGTATCCCTGGTGAGCATCAAATGTCGAGTAGGAAGCTGAATAATATACAAGCATTTATGAGAACTGTGATGAATCAAGTATTTCTATTAGAGTATAATTGATGAGAAGTATAGCAGTCGAATATACAAACAATTATTAGATCTGTGATAAATCAGGTATTTCTATTAGAGTATAGTTGAAGAGAAGTATAGCAGTCGAAAACTGATAACTATAGAAATAGTGTCGTTCCAGTAAGAGGTAATCGTAGTGATATAATGAGTAGTCAATGTTTAAGTGCAGGCATCCGTATATATCATCCGATAATAGAGCGATCACATCCGTACAAGTCGCAGACGGAGCCTCAAGGAGTCCCTTACAGCTATTCAAGCGCGATTATTAGCGTTGCAGAATGAACTTTTGACATAATTTGTCATTGTTTACCATAAACTGATATAAATGGATTAAAAAAAAGAAGAAGTTTATTAAAAAAAAAGGAAACGTCAGGTGTTGCCAGATTCTCCCTTATAACACCCCCATTACCCAAATAATCTACAAAGCTGGAAATAATAACCGTGGAATATAAGATTATAATACACGAAACGTTTATCATATAATCCGCACCGCGAGATAAGATGACGAAACACATATTTTAAAACACGAAACACACACAATAAATAAATGTCTCAGCAGAAAGGGCACATATCAAATAGAGTAGCATATAAGCATAGTAAAACAGTATAAAAGCAACGGAATTATCAACTAGCACTCACCCGATTTAACCTGTTGGATTTAAACGGGTTAATAAACACACACATGCACACTATCATCCGGCGTGTAGTATCTAAAGTTCCCCTAAAAGGAAGGAAGGTATTTGTTACAGGCTTCTAATATTTTCATGAAGACGCAGGCAATGACCTAGGGATCTATTATAGCTTTCATGAAGACGTAGACAGTGTCCTAGGAATCTATCTCTAATTCCTAATATTAAAATATAGCTTTATGAAGACGTAGACAGTGACCTAGGGATCTATTATAACTTTCATGAAGACGTAGACGCCATCCTATAAGTTTATGGCGTAGTATCTAAGGAATACATCATGCCAGTGGCGTGCACAGGTTTTAAGGCTAGGGTAGACAGTAAAGAAGAAATGGTAAAAAAAAAACACATACACGATTTTACTTCTATCTTTCTCCTGTAGTGTTCGTGATGTGTCCGGGTTGATGAAATTGAGCACCTCCCAGACCGTCTTCAAGTTAGAAAATAACAAACACGGGAAACAAAACAACCTACTTTTGTGCGAACAGCCAGTCAACCACTTTAAAGTATCGTAATGTCTAATGTGAAATTTTCGTGTTACATTCCCAGTTTTTTGTTGCAAATCCGGCAACCCCGGCATGCATCTTCCTTTTTGAAGGACATTTAACTTTGACGCGAAAGGTAATTGCCCAAAATTACCGTTTGCTGTTTTGTTTAAGCACACAAGGCCAGCACACGACTCACACGAAAAATCCATTTTGATAAATCACACGCATCAATGGAACTAAAAATCACTTCCGATTTTGATTTTAAAATGCTAAATCACACAACACAACACTTATCATTTGTATTTTCACTTTACAATTCAAAACAAACGCGCCTGTCGAACCAAAACAAACAATTAATAAAAAAAAATGGCCGGCGGACTAGCTAGAAAAAGACGCTTAATTGTAAACCAATTATAATTGGTTTACATTCTTATTAGATACGTAATCCTAGCGAAAAATCCCTTCCAAATTTGGCAGCGTAAAATCAGACCGAAACAGGTGATTCGAATGGGTTGCGAGAAAGAGATAAATATATTCGTAAAAAGATATCGTAGCAAATACATTGCGTGCTGAGCATCGGCGTATAATCGTGTAAGCATTACTAAATGCGCAATGGATTACGTTTATTTCCATTCTGCCAAACGATATCTTCTACACCAACGTATCGTCCTCCAGGCCAGGCGGTCGGAGTTGAGATCATTTTTGTATGAAGTTTTACGCGTGTCGCTGTGTGCGTTCTGTAAGCATCTGTTTGTATTTTATAGCATTCAAGGCAGACTTTTGCAAAAGTACGTCTTGCGTTTACGTTTACCACGTTCGGCGCGTGACATGACGGGAATGTGGCGAATTTATTTTTCTATTGTGCCAATTGTTATAGTGACAAAACTGTTATTGGCTTTATTATAAAATTAAAGGAAAACAGAATGTTGTGTGTATTAATTTGTTAGGGTAGGCAGTGCCTTTGTGCCTATATGGAGTGCACGCCACTGCATCATGCAATAGTATAATACACACCCATATCCTAACTCTATCCCAATGAACTCAGGTACACACGTAGAATTCCTATTAACTGTTCTAAATCCCTCAATAGTGCCAAAAGATACAGCTACACACGTAGAGTCCCTATTATCTGTTCTAAAACCCTCAATAATCCCCTCCCGCTTCGCCTACTGGGAATAATACCTATACAACTGCAAAGATTTTAGGTTCAGTCTGATAGACACAAACCCTGAGGTCACACCACCAGCCAACTGAGGTAAAGTTGCTTTTTAAAAGTGAATTTTGGTCATTGTCACCGTAGGTTTAAAAAAATCACTTCTAAATCCCCAAGTCTAGACTGGTAGACATAAACCCCTGAGCTCCAATCCATCAACTGCCCCAAAACCCTCAACAGTATCCTAGCTATATATAAAACCCCAGTGATTATCTAAAGCACTCACCGATTGATGTCTTCAGCGCCTGCTTAGCTGGTCCCGAAGTCTGGCTCTGGCTGGTTCCCCTTCTTCCTTGGTGGTTGGCTGCTCGAAGTCAAGTCCTTTCTTATTCTTCTTCTAGTGGCTCTTCTGCTGGTCGATGGCAAGTCCCGAATACTGATCGCGCTACGCCTTAAATAGCCCCCTAAATATCAACCTACCTTCTAATAATTTTAATACCCCAATGTTCCCTGGTTAATTTCGTTCTCCCCGCTCAATTTCCACAAAACTACCAAATCCCCTTCCATTATAATTTATTTCATAACAGACATAATTTCCTTTTAAAATCTCTCAGCAATATATTTTTATATTTAATTATCCTCTCCTAATTTGTAAATATTTCACCAAATAATTACCCCATAAATGGGGAAAATTGAAAAATCGTCTCAATCTCGTTTAAGAAAGGTTTAAAAACGTTAAACCAATAAGCTAGAAATTCGGCGTTTGCTAAGTTTTTTTATCGAGTCTCGAATGTATCTGCCTCTATGATTTTTATGATTTTTTAAGATTTTTTGACAACTTTCAAGGTCAAATTTGGCGTAAATCCATAATGCCCAAATCGCTCAGTACTAAAATTAAAAACTTCATTATATGCTTTATAAATTTGAACTAGTCCCAATTAAGATTTTCAATCCCTCCTCTGGTTTTTGAGGCTCCAAAATCAGGTCTCCAAAATCTCAAAATCTAGACCTTTTCAGCTTTCAAAATACCCAAATTATTAGTCACCAAGATTAAAAATATACAAATGAACCAATAAATCGGCCCAAAATATGTTATTCTATGTGTTCACAAATGTGTTAAAACCACGTGTCCTTTGGAGGAATGGAAACAAAAAATCCCTTTTTCCAGTCTAACTTTAGTATTTCAATACCCAAAACTAAATGGAACGGATGTATTTAAGACCTGTAAGTACTAATATTGCCCTTTTACTCCAATCCTTGGAAATTTTTCTTTGTTCTAGAACAAAATTCAATTTGCTACTGATTATCTTTTATAATTATCCCAATAAATTCTATTTATAATAGCATTCTTGTATTCTTGTGATGTCTAAACTTTCCTCCCTGTGTATTGTAGATGTTTTTTTAATACTACTTCAATCAGTAAGTCTCTCATCAAACTAAGTTTGACTAAAACCAATCCACCGAACCCCTTAATAAAATTTCCTTACTAAACTAGACTTTTCCCATAATTTTCAGGCTTCTGTTCTTTGTGAATCGTCAAGAATGATGAACATAGTGATCAGACATCCCCCTCTGAAGACTCTAAGTGGCATAAATTTCCCTCCATATAATGTAAGTTATCTTTTTATCCAATTATTTTTACTTATATACTTATTTACTCAAAATTGGTTTAAATTGTACTCTTTGAGGCATATGGGTAATTGTTATATGATATAACAATTAAAAATACATACTTAATTCTACCTATTATGGTCCAGTTCTCATCCAATGTTTAATCTTAATATATGGTTCCTGCGGTTGAAATTGGCTTAATCCCATACTAAGCAAAGACAGCTCCAAGGATCCTAATGGCAATAATTATAATATATTCATTATAATACTAAATTAATAACCATGACCCAGAACCAATTACTCAAATTTATCTCCCAACTCCTGTCCTGGCTGGGATTCGAACCCAGAACACTACCCTTAGTCGTTCCAGCCCTATATTAAGTTCTAGACCTCCTTGAAAGTACTATTTCTTCTAAATTAATTCAAAATCTTATGGCTTTTGTATATTATCTAGACAAAATCCCTATTATTTTTCTAATATTCATTTTCCTATCCTATTACATAGTATAACATAGTTCCTATACAATTCCTTTTATAGATCAACTAGTTACTGTTAATATATTCTTATCTGGGTAACTCATAGGTCTCCCTGTTAGGATGCCTAACTCCTATTGATTTTCTTTAGCTGAAGGGAATTTCCCTAATACATTTAGAATTTTCCTTGACTTTTCTTGTGAATATTTCCTTGCAAATATTTTAATTTTCTGTATCATTTCCCTTTCCAGTGTGTCATGAAAAGTCCTTCCAGTTGAGTGTTACCTGAGCTGTAGACTGAAAAGCTTAAAGCATTGAACTGAAATTCATGAAGCAGAGGTATCTTTTTAATTTCAATTTAATAATACTGTCTTGATCGTTACAGTACGCTAGCGAGTAATAATTGAGGACCAGCGTGCATCGACTTTATATGCTGATCTTCAAAGATCCTTATTGTTAGTACATCGCGTTTGGGTAAAACAATTGGATGCTTGACATCAAAGCTTGCATTTGATTGTGATAACCTGCCTTGTATCCGAATAAGTCCCAATGGACATAAAAACGGCTGTAGCTTAGCAAAAGAATTCTTTTGTGGAAACTCTTTATTTGACTGCATTATCTCTATTTCCTTCGAGAAATGTTTTGCTTGAACTCCTTTGATTAAAGTAGTCAAAGCCTGATTTAGTTCATCACACGATAATGGTTCATTGAGACGATGCACTGATGACCGAGTCTTCATATTAAAAATAAATCGCAATATATATGCTAATACTCGCTTCATCTTGGCCAACGTAGAGCATCAATCAAGTATCGTATCGACAATGTCGTTTTGAGGATTAACGACAACATTAGAGACAATTCGCTGCTCGGGCAGTTCGACAGGATTGATGCATTCATGTGTAGGCCACATTTGTTCTTCAGACATCAAAAAAACAGGCCCGTGCCACCATAACTTGTGTTTTTCAATTGTGTCCGCTCTAATGCCTCGAGAGAGAACGTCGGCCGGATTTGCTTCACTAGCAACATATCTCCATGTGAAAGGAGCAGTAGCTTCTTGTATCTTAGACACTCTATTTCTTACAAACGTCTTTAAGTTGTTCGGCTGCGTTCCTAACCAACCAAGGACAATAGAAGAGTCGCACCAGAAAACGAAATTATCAATGGTAACCCTTAAAGATTTCTGAATCTTTTGACAAAGTCGAGATGCTACCAAAGCACCGCATAGTTCGAGTCGTGGCAACGTTGTTGATTTCAATGGTGCCACCTTAGCTTTTGCACATAGTAAATGAGAGTGGACTGTATCATTAGAATCAATTGATCTGGCGTACACACAAGCTCCATACGCCACTTCAGATGCATCGCAAAATATGTGTATTTCTACTACCCGTGGCATATTAAGCAATACATGTCTGGGAATTGCAATTGAATTGAGATGATTTAGTGTCTCAACAATTTGTTTCCAGTCATTTGCAATATCGCTTGGAACTGTATCATCCCAGTCCAGCTTCTGGAGCCATAATTGTTGCAATAGCACCTTGGTTTGAATGACCGTAGGTGACACTAAACCCAAAGGATCAAATATTTGTGAGATCGTTGTCAAAATCGCTCGTTTCGTAACAGCCGTGTTGATTGTGGACAGTGATACCTTATAGCCAAGTGTGTCCGTTTGACTGTTCCACAATAAACCCAATGTCTTCGAGATAGGAGATTCGCTAAATGTATACTGGCAATCCGCTGCGACATCTGACAGATTTCCGAGAACAGTTTCATTGTTTGATCTCCATTTTCTAAGTTCTAAGCAACCAGATAACAATTGAGAGTTAACTGCCTTGGAAATTCTAGTAGCTTCCTCTACTGATTCTGCCCCAGACAACAAGTCGTCAACATAGAAATCGTGCTCAATTATTGTACCGATCAAGCGGTCGTTGCATTCATCAGCAAGTTGTTTCAGACATCTGATCGCTAAATATGGAGCTGAAGAAGTACCATAGGAAACGGTATTTAATTGAAATATTGTATAGGGTTCATTCTTGTTCTCACGCCAGATAATTTGCTGCAGCGATCTCTGCTCAGGACGCACGAGAACCTGTCTATACATCTTGGCAATGTCGGCCGAGATCACTATTGCATTTTGTCTAAATCTCAGCAGAATTGCAAGAATGTCATCTTGAATGACAGGGCCAAACAGCTGAATATCGTTGTAAGATAATCCACTGGACGTTTTGGCAGATGCATCGAAAACGACTCTTAGTTTCGTAGTAAGGCTATCTTCTCTGATTACTGCATGGTGTGGCAAATAATACTCCTTGACTTTGTTGTCTGTTGTCTTTGTCACCTTTGACATGTGACCCATTCTCTCATATTCATGTATGAATTCCTTATAAGAGTCGAAAAGCTTGGGATTTCCATGGAGTTTTCTTTCTAGCGATAGAAACCTTCTTTCAGCCATTGAGAAAGAATCACCAAGTGCAGACGCCTCTTGTTTTAATGGCACTTGGACAAGAAATCTTCCGTCTGAAAGACGTTCTGTAGTCTCCTTGAAAATCCTTTCGCAAATGTGTTCCTCTTCGGACCAGGGTTTGACCTCAGCTACTTCTTCGAGCTCCCAAAATTTTGTAAGTTGATCTTGGACTTCCACTGTCGAGACAATATTACATCTAATCTTTGAAGTTGCAGGAACGCTACCGGACAGAACATAACCCAATTTGGTTTCTTGTAACGTGGGCTGATTCTTGCCGAGGTGGATTCGCTTGTTTTGAATTAAGTTCCAAAATATGTCAGCTCCAAGTAAAAGATCGATGTCTCCAGGCGTTGCAAATTCAGGATCAGCCAGATTGACACAATACGGAAGATCAATTCCCAAAAGATCAATTTTGTATGCAGGAAGGGGCGCTGTTATGTTAGGAATGACAAAACATTCAATTGTGGCCTGGAACTTTCCATGTATTGCCTGTAGCTGCAATTCACACTTACTTTTGATTGATGATGGACAATTGTTGAAGCCGGTGACAGTAGTATTCACGGCTAGCATTTCTGGCTGTAGCACCTTCGCCAGCTTTTCGGTGATGAAACAGGATGTACTGCCACAATCCAGTAATGCACGTGCCACATGTGCGTTGCCTTCGTTGTCAAACAACTTGACACATGCAGTAGATAATAACACCTGCTGAGAAGTTCTTGCGGTTGTTGTGATGATCTTGGAGTCAGTAGTGGTCACTTGCTTCTGCGGGAGCACTTCGTCTTTGATATGTAGTAGTGAGTTGTGTCTCTTGCCGCAGACTCGACAGCTTGAATGCCTGCAGTTGTTGACAGTATGGCCAACACGTAGACAATTGTGACAGGCTTTCACATTGCTGACGATTTCCCTGCGCTTAGGAATAGATTCCTTGAGAAACTCTACGCAGTGATATATTGTGTGGTCTCCATTGCATACCACACACTTCCATTGCGAGCGCGGTTCGTTGACAGAAACTAGTCCCCGGTTCACATGAGGCTTTGATGGAGTAATAGGCTTGACCTTGTTGTGACCTTCCAAACTCTCGAGAAGATCTGCTCGTTTCTTCAAGAATGTGCTGAGAGTAGTATAATCAACCCTATCAAGGGAACCCCGAAATGTTTCCCATTCTTTCAAACTGCTATGGTCAAGCTTAGTACTGACTATATGAACGAGGAGTGTATCCCAACCTTCCGTAGCCTCCTCTAAAGCCTTGAGTGACCGGAGGTTCTTATTGAATGTATCCACCAAGTCGCGTAAATCCTTCGATGTCTCGCTAGGTTGCTTGGCGTCGAACAGCGCCTTGACATAATTATTGATCAATAGCCTATTGTTATCAAAGCGTTCGACAAGAGTATCCCATGCAATAGAGTAGTTACTCGTTGTGAGCTCAAGTGAGCTTATCAAGTTTGATGCGTTACCTTCCAAACTGGCTCGTAAATAGTGGAATTTGCTTATGTCATCTAGAGAATTATTATTGTGCACCAGCGAGCTGAACGTGTCTCTAAAATGAAGCCAATTTTGAAAGGTTCCGTCAAACTTCGGAAGAGATATCGTTGGCAGCTTTATTTGATACGGTCTAACATAAGAAGAACCACCATGATGAACGTCAGAGCAAGCATCGGCCCCCTGATTGCACTTCACCACAGACTGGAACTGGCTACCCTCCCTACTACCGTTGCCGAGGGAGCCTGACCGCGCGCGCCTGGAACGCGCTAATAAAGCCCTAGCTTGTACCATTGCATTCAAATAATTATTTTCAAAAATTTCCCGATCAACATATTGCTCTTCGGGATCCTCGCACAAACACTCAATTTGTAATTGAACCTCATCAAACTCCAATGACAATGATTCCATTTTCGCGACCCGTAACTCTAGTTCCTCACGCTCCGCATCTGGCAATAATGTTTCCGAGGGATATTTAGAAACATTCTTTTGAAATATTGTAAGTCGCGCTTTAATAGAACCACGTTTGCGTATTAAATTTTGAAGTTCAATATCATTTGACGGCTTTAAATTCGCTGTAGCCATTTTGATTCGAAAATTTGAAACAAAACTGAATTATGAATTTTATATTTAAAATGTCAAAAAATATATTTTAAAATTGCAAATATTTAATTTAAAAGCTATTTCAAATTCTAGCCGACTGTAGTAAGTATGAAAAATAAATATTGTTTAAAATTACGAAAATGCATTTGCAGGCCGTATGCAATGATGATGAAAATAATGATATCTTTTGACTCACGTTCCTTATTCCGTCGTCGACTAACCACACTGCAGAACTTCCTTGACCAGCTGGTTAGCCTGGCTTTGCGTGGCCTTTGATGGGTATTATTGACTTCTTACTTTTGTAGAATATTCATACCGATCCATAGGCTGCTGTTGTTAATCGGTTCGTTGGACCAAACTTATGGTTGCATAATGATGAAAAACTGTAGTTCTTTACGTAAAAATATAATAAATAAAATTGAGAAAATACATTGTGACTTTTCCGTTCACTTGACAGACATAACATAACATGACATTTCTTTGAATAAATTATAAAAAATGAGATCGCCAAAGAGGCGGGAACACATGATGCAGCTAGCGCTCAAATTAAATCAACATACGTATCACAGGGAACTAAGCAGTTGGAGCCGCAGTTTATAGATAAAGAGCATAAAGTAGCAGATACCAACGTGACATTTGGGCAACCACAGCCGTCCTCGCTACTACCTGCCCATCAACAGTACTACGAATTGCCGCAGAATCATTATCGAAAGCAACCGTATGAATCAAAACAGCCTTGGACCGCCCTTCAAGAAGAAGATAGTATGACTAATCAATTTTTGCAATCACAGCGACTGCGGTACCAAGGAGAGTCAATGTATAGTCCAAAGATTTGGCCGCCACAAAACTTTGAAACGCAAGTACCCCCACAATATAAATCGTCGTCTCAGCCATTTGAACAACCATTACATGGACTCGCGCAACCTTCGCCGACCGAACACCCACCGTACACGCAACCGCAGTCACAAGAACTGCATCAACAATATGGAGCTCCTTATTCAATAGTCACCTTCGGGTCACAGCTAGAAGCTCTAGCAGAAAAAAATGTACAGAAGGCTGATCACAGGCCTAAATTTTTCGAGCTTCCAATTTTCAATGGTTCATACCATGACTGGTTATCATTCAAAGCGGCGTACGACGGGTCGGCACCTCATCTAAGTCCCTACGAAAATATGAATCGGCTACGCAAATGTCTTCGTGGGGCAGCAAAAAATGCGGTTAATAGGATGTTAATGTTTAATCATAGCCCTGAAAGGGTAATACAGGCGTTAGAACTACGATTTGGCCGTCCTGACGCAATTGCACAGTCAGAAATAGACAGACTTCGTGCGCTCCCTCGCTGTACGAGACGGTACATTAAATCTGTCAATGTCAGCTGTCATGTATAATGACAGCTTTACAATAAGTTAGTTGCATACGAATCGCGAGCGCCATAGCATTAATTTTGAACCTGTAAATTTATATTACAAAATACAGTGCATTTAATACATTTTACTTATGTTTTATTAGCGCCTAGAACATAAATTGGTCCTTCGAGTTTGAAAATGGCGCTAATCGCGATCTCCGTACAGTGTACGAGAACTTTTATAGTGCGGGTTTGAGTGTGACGGACACCATCTTGTTCCCGTACCCGTTCGACCCGACGACGTGTGCAACTCATCTTCGCTCATCGTTGTCCATCTCTCCGATAAGCTTTGCAAGTTGCAGGCTTTCAAGCAGGCGCAGTGCGTGTGTAAGAAGGACAAAGACAGTGGGTTTTTTTTATGGCCAGCGGCAAGTTGTTGCGGGTCTATTATAGTGCAGTCCGTTCGTGTGCAGTGCTCGCGGGGGATTTTTGGCTGGTCTCGAAGTTCGGGGCATATTTAATACTCCAGTCCAGGACAATATTTCGTCTATACGATTATTTTTATTTTTGCAAGTTGCAGAAAGAACAGTGTTCATCAATAATTAAATAACTTTACGAATACAACAAAGTAACCTTTGGACCTAACGGTACATTTTAAGCCAAGTGTGTGTTGACGTAATAACATTCTATATCCATTCATTCAAGAGGTTAACTCTTAAAACACTTCCGTGCAACTCTTTCCGTTTGAACGAGCGGCTACATCGATTGTTCATATTTCACCGTTTTGCGTTTGCTTGCAAAATCTGCGAGCGGGTAAGCGCGAAGTCAATTCTGCAGTTGTCATTCCCATACATACGCATCGTGCCAACGACGAAGAAACAAAACGCCGAGCTACGTGCGAGCAACTTCAAGCGGAATACCAACTTCACGCGAGTGACCGGACTGAACGCCTGCGCACATTCTCGGTCAATCGGTTCATTTTCCGTTCGATCTACAATTCTACACTTTGGCGTTGCATTTTGTTGCTTTGGTTGTCCACCATTTTGTTAATACTTCAATTGATATTATCACAACTTATAAAAATTGCTAAAGGTGGTTATTTACGAACAAGTTATCTGTAATTGTCGTAATTTTAAACTTGAGTTGTGCGTGGACACATTTGTTATACTTATAACTTTAGTGATACGGAGGTTATATCACAATTTGTTTGTGAATTTCTATTGTGTGCCGTTACCGATTACGACGCCATTACGCGTCACCACAGTGTGGTTATACTTTAAATATCGTTACTGTATTAACGAATACAAATATAAAGGAATTATTTGTGTAGCCATCAATATGGCCGATGACTTAAAGCGACTCGTGGCAGCCAGGGGGCAATTAAAGGCGACAATAACGCGTATGATGTCTTTTGCAAGAGGTTTAGAAGCCGGTGTTGATCCAATTTTAATCAAACAAAAGAAGGAGCGTCTTGTTAAAACTTTCGAGGATTACAAGGATATCAATTTGGAAATTTCACTTCTGGATTCGGGCGACACTGAGCGCGTCGAAGAAATCGAGGACAGATACGACGAGCTCATGACCTGCTACTGCAAATATATACAAGATGCAGTGGGTGCATCCACGCCGCCGGCCTCCCCTCCGGACGTTGCCGGGTCTGCATTCCGCTTGCCGCCTATACAATTAAAGGTTTTTAGTGGCGAGGTAGGTAATTATCAGAGTTTTATTTCTTTGTTCAACAGCGTCATTGACGCAGACAAAAAGATAAAACCTTGTGAGAAACTGTATTATCTAAAGTCATATTTGGAGGGTGAAGCATTGTCTCTAATTAATTATTTGCCCCTGACAGCTGAAAGCTACTATATAGCTATCGACTTACTAAAGCAAAGATATGACAACAAAAGGCAGCTTATCAACCATCATATTGTTTCGGTTTTGGACTTGCCTGTTATGCAAAAGGGATCCGCGGCGTGCATGCGGAGTTTGGTATCTCTGACAAGACAGCATCTTGGGGCTTTAAAAATTTGGGTGCTCCTATATCGCACTGGGATTTAATTATCATTGCCATGTTACACAGAAAGGTTGACCAGTACACGCTGAGAGCTTATCATTTAGAAAATCAAAGCAATAATGACTTGCCTAAACTGGATGATTTCTTAACATTTTTAGAGCAACGAGCTGCAGCGCTTGAGTCGCTGGGAGGCGCGCCTGCCGGACGCCGTTCAAGCTTAGTAGCTGTCAATAGTAATAAGACTGTAAAAACTTCAAAATGTAAGTACTGTCAATCTCATGTTCATAAATTGCACCAATGCTCTAGTTTCAAGCTAGCTGAGCCTCAAAAAAGGAAACAATTTGTCATCTCAAACAATTTATGTAAAATTTGTTTAAATGAGCATACTGGTCAACGGTGCATTTATACCTTTAAATGTTCTGTATGTAAGGGCACCCACAACTCTTTGCTGCATGAGGATGTTCCTCAACAGCAAGCGGCAGTGTCGCTTGTAGATGCAAGTCAAACTCTCAGCTCAGGCCAAATAAGTTTGTTAACAAATAGTAAGGACAATGTCCTGTTACCTACTATAAAGGCAAAGTTGTATGATAGGAATGGACAACCTGTATTTGTGCGTTGTCTACTGGACTGCGGTAGTCAGGTTTCGTTCGTGCTCTCAGATGTTGCAGAGCAGTTAGGTTGTAAGTTACAGCCTAATAAATCAATTATTAGAGGTGTGTGTGATGGTGTGAACATGATAACACAACAGACTACTCTGAACGTTCATGCTACTTCTACTGATTTTAGCGTCCCTGTAACATGTCATGTTGTTGAAAATATTACATCTAATATGCCACAGTTCTCCGTCAGAAATGAAAAGATTCATATTCCCAGTTATGTTAAACTAGCCGATGACAATTTCTATATCTGTGATAAGATCGGGATCCTGCTAGGTGCTGATATATTTTTCCAGGAGCTCCTGCGGGAACAGCTGCCTGTGTTGCCAACCGAGCTTGTGCTGCAGAACACACGCTTCGGGTACATAGTGGCCGGCAAGGTGCGTCACTCCGGAGTGGCCACAGCACCGTGCCTGGCTTCAAACTTTTGCTGCCAGCAGCAAATACAAGATAACCATTTGAGTAGGTTAGATCATACTTTATCCCAATTTTGGCAAACAGAGAAGGTCCCAGAACCATTTCTTGAGGCAGACTCTGAACAGGAGCTAGCTGAAACAATATTTCAGGAAACTGTGGTATTAAAGGATAATAAATTTGAAGTGTCTTTGCCCCTTAAGCAAGGTATCACAGATTTGCATTTAGGTGATTCGCTTACATGTGCGTTGAAACGATTCTTAAACTTGGAATTGAGATTTAAAAAAGATAATAATTTGTTTTTACGGTACAAGGCCTTCATTGATGAGTATGTCCAATTGGGGCACGCGAAATACGTTAATATTTCTGAATATAATTTAGAAAGAGATGCAGTTTACTTCCTGCCCCATCATCCTGTATTCAACGAGAATAGCCAGACAACAAGTTTAAGAATTGTATTCGATGGGTCGATGCAGACCTTATCAAAGATTTCCCTCAATGATGTTCAGCTGAACGGGTCTGTTGTGCAGAATGATTTATTTAGTATATTAATTTTATTCAGACTGTACAAGTATATTTTAAACTGCGATATTCGCAAAATGTTTAGAGCCATTGACATGACACCATCACACCGACCTTTACAAAATATACTGTGGAGGCCGCATCCGAATGCTGATATTCAGTGTCTACAGTTACAGACAATTACTTACGGATTAAAGAGCTCATGCTTTCTGGCTACTCGTTGTCTATTAGAGTTAGTAAATAGATTCAAAGACGATTTTCCCCTGGCTGCCGACGCTTTGTTGCATAATACTTATGTCGATGACGTGAATTTAGTAAATAATGATGTAAACGAGATCATGGAAGCCAAATCTCAATTGATAAGTTTATTAAAACAAGGGGGTTTTGAATTGCACAAATGGTGCGCTAACAAAAATGAGTTATTAAATAATATACCGCTTGATTGTCAAAAGAAAGGGGTTGTACTCTTTTCTGACGAAAGAGACAATGTCGTAAAAACTTTAGGTATCAAATGTGATTTGGATTCCGACACACTCATTATGAGCTCCCCTCAGCAGGAGGTATGTAAACATTATACAAAACGAAGGGTATTATCCTTTGTTAGTAGTCTGTTCGATCCTCATGGGTATGTCGGGCCCGCCATTTTAAGTGCTAAATTGCTGTTACAGCAGACATGGTTAGAGAAGGTTGGATGGGATGTTCCATTGCCTGACTACCTCAATGAGGCGTTCAAAAGGTTTGCTACAAGCCTCAATCAAATGGGAAATATAATTATAAAAAGGAACTTGGACACATCCCAGGCCAAATCTATAGATATCATTGGTTACGCAGATGCTAGTAACAAGGGACATGGATGCTGTGTATACCTAAGAACTATAAGCTTTGATAACAATGTTAATGTTGATCTATTGTGTTCCAAGTCACGTGTGAATCCTGTGAAGCAATTAAGTACGCCTAGGTTAGAGTTAAACAGTGCCTTGCTGTTAGCCAAGTTGGTAAGGAAGGTTTATGACATTATACGCCCAAGGTTTAATGTAAACGTGTACTTATTTGTCGATTCACAAGTTGTGCTTGCTTGGCTGGCAACAAACCCGTTGAAACTCAGCGTATATGTTGCTAACAGGATAAAATGTATTAATGAAATTACTCAGGGTTTCTCATGGCATTACGTTTGTACATCTGATAATCCATCTGACATTTTATCCCGGGGCATTGATCCGCATTTATTGCGGGATAATGAACTATGGTTCCATGGGCCGGCATATTTGAAAGAGTTAGATTTTCAGCCTGTATCTGGGTTCAAAATGCCAGGAGAAATTCCAGAGATAAAAACGTCGCATGTCACTTGTGAAACTGAACAGTTATCACTCTTCAGAGACTGCTCAAATATAGACAAACAAAAAAGGATATTGTCTTATATGTATAGGTTTGTCAATAATTGCAAATGTAAATTAAATGAAAGGATACTAGGAACTTTAACGCCTCAAGAATTGAGCTTCTCCTTGAAGGTTATTCTTAGGTGTGAGCAGACACTGCATTTCGATCAGGAAATAAAATGCTTAGAATTGAAATTACCTCTTAAGTCTAACCTTAAGGCGTTAAATCCCTTTTTAGATAACATGCGGCTAATGCGCGTAGGTGGGAGATTACAGCACGCACCTGTGCCCTATGCTACTAGACACCCTATTATATTGCCTAAGGGATCTAAAATTGTACATTATTTAATAGAAAAGGAGCATAGAGCATTGCTGCATGCTGGGGCCAAATTAGTGCTGTCAAACTTAAGTTTAGAATATCACCTCATTAATGGTATAAGAGAAGTAAAATATGTAGCAAATAAGTGCGTAACTTGTTTTAAATTAAAGGCAAAAAATGCTGAACAATTGATGGGTTCACTCCCTCATGATCGAGTGACCCCGTCAAGAGTATTTGAAAAAACTGGAATGGATTTTGGCGGCCCTTATAATGTTAAAATGCTTAGAGCTAGGAAGCCTGTTGTTCAGAAGGCTTACATTTTGCTATTTGTTTGTTTCTCAACAAAGGCGTTGCATATTGAGTTAGTAACAGATTTGACAACCGATTGCTTCTTAAATGCATTAAAGAGATTTATTGCACGCAGAAACAAGCCGATGGTAATTTATTGTGACAATGCTTCTACATATAAGGGGGCCCAAAATAAATTAAACCAATTGTATCAATTGCAGTCTACCACAGAGCACAAGAACGCTGTTGAGCTTTACGCTGCTGAGAAAGGCATAGTCTTTAAATTTATACCTAGTTATTCTCCAGTGTTCGGTTCACTGTGGGAGGCCGGAATAAAATCAGTGATATATCACTTAAAAAGGGTTGTGGGCGAATCTGTCATGACTTACGAAGAGTTGAATACAGTAATTATACAAATAGAAGGAATTTTAAACTCGCGTCCTTTGACAGCATTGCCAACAACTGATATTAATGAAATGCCATACCTGACCCCAGGCCATTTCTTAACGGGCGCTCCGCTCACTACGTTTCCTGAGAGAGATTGTTTGTCTGAGCCCGTTAGCCGTGTTAAGTTTTGGGATCAGTGTAATCGAATGGTTCAAGGCTTCTGGAAGCAGTGGCACAAACAATATCTTGTTCAGTTACAGAACAGGCCTAAATGGAGAAATGCCTGTGATAATATAAAGGTTGGAACTTTAGTAATTGTTAAGGATGACAATGTCACGCCCTTGAGGTGGCCTATGGCCAGAGTAGTAGAAGTATTTCCTGGAGCAGACGGCAAGGTTAGAGCGCTCTCTATCAGGACACCTAAAGGGTCTGTCGTAAGAACTAGCATTTACAAGGTCTGTGTACTTCCAATTGAAGGCTAAAGAATTAAAAATTTGATATTATCGTTAGTTAAGATATCTAGTATAATTTAAGTGTAATTATTTTAGTGTAACCCTTCGTGGCTGGGAATATGTACGAGACGGTACATTAAATCTGTCAATGTCAGCTGTCATGTATAATGACAGCTTTACAATAAGTTAGTTGCATACGAATCGCGAGCGCCATAGCATTAATTTTGAACCTGTAAATTTATATTACAAAATACAGTGCATTTAATACATTTTACTTATGTTTTATTAGCGCCTAGAACACTCGCCCTGGATTTTCTCCAAAAGAAATATGTATCGCGAGCGACGTGGTTAATATTATTGGAACATTACAAGAACTTCATCAAACACGATACATAGATAACCCGGAACTAATGAAACAACTACTGGAGAAATTACCGCCAACTCTTCAAAACGACTGGTTTGGATTTGCATATCAAAGAAGAAACAAGCCAGCTCCGGACATGATTAAGTTCGCCGATTTTCTGAATCTTACAGCCGCACAATGTGCCAGCTACGCTCAACCAGAGCAAATCAGATTGGTAGATGAAGAGCGCTATAGAACCGCAACATCGCGCATCGCCGGCAATACAAATGCTCGCCATAGTAGCGGTAAAATATATACCGCTGTTTCGCGACCGCAGTCAAAGAAGCCAGGCAGCGCGTGCCCAATTTGTACCAAGCAACAACACCCAATCTCAGAATGTCGAGCTTTCGCCTCGCTGATTAATAAGGAGCGATGGAAAAAAACGAAGAACGCCAATCTTTGTTACAGATGCATGAAACCTCGCAATAACAGACATACTTGTAAAAACATATACTGCAATGTAAATGGCTGCAAGAGAACTCATCACCCTTTGTTGCATTTTGAGAAAAAGGAGGAAGTAACTACGGCAACTAGTGGCATCGTTTCAACAGCAATAGCCAAGTTGACTCCACAAGCATAGGTACTTGAAAATTATACCAGTGCGTGTTTCAGGACCACTGACAACTGTAGACACCTTTGCGCTACTGGACGATGGATCGACCATAACGCTTGTAGATGAAAGTTTAGCCATAGAAATAGGAGCGAAGGGGCCTATAGAACCCATGTTTGTTGCAGCAATAGCGAATACAGAATTGGACGGCTCAAAATCACGAAGAGTCACGTTAACGCTAATAGGCTCAAATAATAATACAGAAGAAATTCAAGCGCGCACGTTCAAGGGCCTGCAGCTTTCAGCACAACAGATAGATAGAAAACACATCAAGGGGTGCGATCATTTAATAACAATACAAGATCAAATCTGCCACAAAAAAGCAAAACCCAGAATCCTCATAGGCCAAGACAACTGGCACCTTTTGACAGCACAGGAATCGCGAATAGGACGTCGTGATCAGCCAGTTGGAACATTAACACCCTTGGGATGGGTCATTCATGGTGCTACTGGACGTATATTAGGCTCAACACTACATTTTACGAACCACTTGGTATCAGTGGAAGATAAAATGGATGAACAGCTAAAACATCATTTCGCAATAGAATCGTTAATAATCAATCCAAAAAACCGGCAAACGATACAGATGAACGTGCTTTGGAAATTTTGAAAAGCCACACAAAACAGCGCGAAGATGGGCGTTAATGTTGAGGTTGTATATACTTAGTTTTTATTTGTATTTTATATTGTCTATTAATGGTTTTTTAGATGTTTGCTTTTGTGCTTTTACTTTTGTCATCTTGCTGTCTTGCTGGTGTCAATTAAATAATTTGCGTTTCTAGTCCTGCTGTTTTGATTTCGATACTAAATTCTACCTTTTCCTAATCCTGAGCTATCATTGCGCCTTAATAATGCCCGGGACGTCTCAGGAGTGCCCCACAATTGGCACCGGCGCCGAACATATTAATGTTCCCGCAAGTTACAGGTCGCACACGTCGGGGTCTACGCGGTCATCGGCCACTATCAGGGCACGGCGACTGATCGCGGAAGCCCAGCTGGCCCGTAAAAGCATCGAAAGAGAACAAGAACTCTTTGAACGTGAACGGCGCGCGCAAGAGGAACTCGCGCATCTTGAACACCAACGAACACTCCTTGATCAGGTGAAACAGGTAGAGCAGCTCGAGTTAGAAGCATCACTCGCCGCTCAAGAAGCCGAAGAACGTTCTGGACAATCGGTCAGTATGTCACGTACAGCTTCTTGGGTTCGGGACGTAAACCAGAACAGGCATAATGCTGAAAAAGAGCCTGATACCGCTACAATTGGTCTCCAGGTCACAAACGCCCGATCGCAAACGGCAGATGCTGCTGCCAAAATTTCGCTTATTGATCATATAGTTCAAAATAGACTGGACAACCCTGTGCGGTATAGCCCACAGCTGACATGAATCATAATAGATAAACACGTGTCGGTTCAAGGGAACCAATAGAACCTTGACCAACAAGGCCATTTGCTGCTACAACACGTGTAGACAAAGGAAATTATCATATGTTGATTTGTATATAAGAACCTGATTTTCCTAATAAAATATTCATTCCAACACCGAGCTTGGTCGTGTTATTATCTCCCGTATATTACCACACTTCATGGCGACCCTGCCAGTCGGGCTGCATGAGGCAGCCCCAGCTACAGCCACAGCTTAGGCTCAGCTCGCACCAGCCAGACAGCCCGAGCCAGCCGACCAGACAGCCTGCCAGCCAAGACCAGCCCATCATGACAGCACTTCATGATACCCAGGCGTATCACTTCATGGTCACCAGCGTCGTGATCTCATAATACCTCACTGCACCGGAGATCCGAAATGGGAGGCCAATACTCCCGAGACGACACGAAAGAAGAGGTCATAATCGCCCAGAACGGACCCTCCAACGAAGCAGTCATCAGCCAGTCCAACAGTGGCAGAGTGACGGTATACTTAACAACTACGGTGCTCGTCATACTCGTCATTTTTGTGATCTACATATTGTGGAAAAAAGGCAACGAATGTCTAACTAAGAAGATCCAGCGACAAGCAGTTGCTGTCACAATGCGCAGCAGACCGGAGCAGAGCGTCTAGCAGCAAATACTAGCGCCATCCATCAGCAGCATCAGCACCAGCATCACAACATGACTGGAGGTACAATTTTGAACTAACTAATTATGTGCCTAGTATACGGGAAAAAATCTTTTTTTTTGTGAGTAATGTCTGAGATTCAAACATTGTACGAAAATTTAAGAGCATTACAGGAAGATATCAGAAAGTTAGGACCAAAACGCCGAGCAGAGGCTATTGGCCAAAGTAAACGCGAACGAGTCGAATTACTATATAATCAATACGAAGCATATATAATCGAATATAGTTCTAAACTAGAAAACTCTGAAATTTCTGTACAAGACAGCGAATTAATCCAGTCTTATCTCACAAAAATAGAAATTATTTATAATAAAATTTCATCTACTTACGAACAAGATAACCAAGAGTCAGACACAATGGCGTCAGATAACAGCTTTGATTTAAAAACAGCGGTATCACTGTTACCCGTTATGGACGGCTCGGAAGCCGTCACTAGTCAGCTGATCGACGCCATAGAATTATACTCCTCAATGATTAAGGAGACTGACTCTAAATTATTGATAAATTTTGTGGTTAAGACTCGATTAACGCAAAGCGCTAAGCTGCGTATATCTGATAAGCATACCAAGGTAAGCGACTTAATTGATGAAATGAAAATTCACCTTTTGCCCGTAAAATCGGCAACCGCGATACAGAGTAAGCTTATGTCGTCGCGGCAAGGGAATAGGACTATCGAACGATACGGACAAGAATTAGAGGATTTATTCGTAAACCTCACTATAACGCAAGCCAACGGAAAATCCGAGGCATATGGCGTATTAAAGCCCTTAAACGAAAAAATGGCGATTACGAAATTCGCCGAAGGGCTAAGAAATGACAAACTAAGTACCATTATAGCGTCCCGAAATTACACTTCGCTTAAAGACGCTATACAGGGTGCTAAGGACCAGGAGGTGTCCGCTACACCTACCCCTGGCCCAGAACAAATGTTCTATATTAAGAACAAAGGCTTTAAAACTTACAGACCCTACAGAGGTCATTACAGTGGACCTATGGGAAAATACCCACAGCGTACCCAAACGGTGCAATATAAGTCACCACGAGTATTTACGCGAAACGCGAGTGCCCGACACACGCGTACCCAAAAAAATTACCAGGATCGTCGTCAAAATACATCTAACTGGCGACATCAGGTAAACACGGCGATAGAAAATACACAAAACGAAGACCAGCCACCATCAGAGTTAGAATTTTTTCGTGCCTAAAAACTATATTCTAACGTATAGTCATATGAACTCAGTTCAGTTCAAAATAAATGGCACAACACACTTATGGCTTATTGATACAGGCGCGAGCCTTAGCGCCGTAACCCGAGATGCAGCTTTATTATCCCGCGGCGTCATGACACCTAAGATGACTCACATAAACGGAGTCGGAGGAAAAATAACATCGTACAATACGATTACGTTAAACTTGCAAAATGAAAACAAGACATTTGAGCATGAATTTCATGTATTCCAAAAATTACCATTACAAGTTGACGGAATCATCGGACAGGATTTTTTGTTAAAATATAAATGTGTCATAAACTATGAAAAAGGAACAATCTCATTAAATCATAATAACGAATTATTTACAATACCCTTAACTTTAGAAAATGACAATACCGGAATAAATAGTTCGAATCAGATTAATTTACCAGCCAGGAGTGAATCCATCATAAGATTACCTACAAATTGCACAGGAGATTGCGTCATCTTATCAAGCGAAATTGGAGAAGGAATTTTTGTGGCAAATACCATAACCACTAGCAAAAATGGGAAAATCACAGTAAAAATATTGAACACGCGTCAAGAACACGTAACTTTAAAAAATTTCACACCGGAAATAACACCATTACAAGACTATAATTGTTTTTCTTTTGAAAAATGCGAAAATAATGCGGAGAGAGTAAAATTACTGTTTTCACTTTTAAAATTAGAAAACCTAAATAAGGAGGAAAGCAACTCAATTGCTAATATTTGTGCAAAATATGCTGACATTTTTCAACTGCCAGGTGACTCATTAAACACTACAAATTTATATGAACAAAAATTACGATTAAAACCAAACGCATCACCGGTATATAGTAAACCTTATCGCTTACCACAATCACAAAAATCCGAGATAGATAAACAAATAAAACAAATGTTAGAAAATGACATCATAGAAGAATCACAGTCGGAATGGGCGAGTCCATTACTCCTCGTTCCCAAAAAGACAGATTCAAGTGGAGAAAAAAAATGGAGATTAGTGATAGATTACAGAAAAGTCAATGAAGTAATCGAAAATGATAAATTTCCCTTACCCAACATCACCGAAATCCTAGACTCTTTAACCGGAGCTATGTATTTCAGCACCTTAGACTTAAACCAAGGTTATTACCAAATAAAACTTGACCCTGAAAGTAGAAAATATACTGCCTTTATAGCAGATAAACACTATCAAATGAAAAGATTGCCCATGGGGTTAAAAAATTCCCCAAATGCTTTCAGCAGAGCAATGACCATAGCTATGTCTGGACTAAACTACATACAGTGCATAGTATATTTAGATGACATCATTGTCATGGGTCGAAATTTACAACAACATAATAAAAATTTAATGGATGTATTCAAAAGATTACGGAAAGTAAATTTTAAATTAAACCCTCTAAAATGTAACTTTCTACAAAAAGAAATTCTATATCTGGGACATGTAGTTACCCCAAATGGAATAAAACCCGATCCAAAGAAAATTACTATTGTACAAAATTACCCACAGCCAAAAAACGCTGACGAAGTCAGACGCTTTGTAGCATTTGTAAACTATTATAGAAAATTCATTAAAAACTTTTCCGAAATAACCCTACCATTAACAAAATTATTAAAGAAAAATGTAGACTTCAATTGGACTAAACAATGCGAAGACGCATTCAGAAAGTTAAAAATAGCAATAAGTAGCCCGCCGCTACTACAATATCCCGACTTCTCAGATAACAATACGTTCGTGATACACACAGACGCATCAGGAACAGCTGTTGGATGTATATTATCAAATCAAAATGGACTACCAGTAGCTTATGCAAGTAGACCGTTAAACGAAGCAGAAAAAAGGTATCCCACAACAGAAAAAGAATTATTAGCTATAGTGTGGGCAGTGAAATATTTTAGACCATATATATATGGACGACGGTTCAAAATCGTCACGGATCACCGTCCGTTAATTTACTTATTCGGAATGACAAATCCATCGAGCCGACTCACAAAGTTCCGTTTGTGTCTAGAAGAATACGATTTTACAGTAGAATACTTGAAAGGAAAAGATAATGCAGCTGCAGACGCGTTATCTAGGATAGAAATTACTAGTGAAGAACTCAAAAGTATGACAAAGCAAGTAATATCAGTAATGACTAGAGCACAAACGAAACGAATGGAAGAGCAGAAACGACAAAATGGCTCAGGAAATAAGGTTTCTCACCATGACGGGTTTGGCCAACCAAAAGTGGTAGAACTCCTTAAAAAACCCGAAAACTTACCAGAGTTAAGTTTCGATAAACGAGACTATTATAGAATACTCAAAGAAAAAGATTACGTCACAAGTCAGAATGACGGAATCGTTTACTCGCCATCCTTGGCGACACTGTGTGTCACGCCCAAGACGCTATCGCGTACGGAACGAGATTCCCTCGCGAGCGAATTAGGTACTTTTTGCAAGGCACTACAGTTGAAAGAGATATGCATACTCTATACCGATGACACCAAGAGTATGATTACAGAGCTAGCTCATTGTATAAACAAATATGATACAGGGTCCGGACCCCGATTATGTATAATTAAAGGTGTCACAAAAATAACGAATAAAGATGACAGACGTGTCATCCTGAATGACTTCCATTTATTACCGACCAGTGGGCATGCAGGCATTCGAAGAATGACCAATAACGTGAAACGTTACTACTACTGGCCAGGAATGGATAATGACATTATGGAATTTGTAAAAAGATGTAATCAATGTCAAAAACAAAAATTCCATCAACATGTGAAACAGCCACTATGTATAACTAGTACGGCTACATCGTCGTTCGATAAGATCTTTTTAGACTTATGCGAACCCCTAGCTAAGGACGAAAATGATTATTGCTATATACTTACGTTGCAGTGCGAACTCACGAAGTATGTAGAAGCTTACCCGCTTCCAAATAAGGAAACGAACACGGTAGCAAAAGCGTTAGTTGATAATTTTATTTTGCGATATGGAATTCCTAAGGAAATCGGAACAGACCGGGGAAGTGAATTCATTTCATCAACTATGCGCGAAATATGTAATATTTTAGGTATAAAACAATTGCAATCAACTGCTTACCACCATGAAAGTCTTGGTTCCTTAGAAAATTCACATAAAGCTTTAGGAGCATTTTTAAGGATACAAACAAATAACCAAGCTCATCTGTGGTCAGATTGGTTACAATATTGGTGTTTTTCGTATAATACGACAGTGCATTCAGCGACTAAGTATACTCCATATGAACTAGTATTTGGTAAATTATGTAACATACCAAGTAATATTATTAAACAGGTAGAGCCAATGTATAATCATGACTCTTATCCTATAGAATTTAAGTATAGATTACAAAAATCCCAAGAGGATGCTAGAAATAATTTAATTAAAACTAAAATTAATAGAAAAGTAAGTTATGATTTAAAAACTAACCCAGTAACCTATAATATAGGAGATTTAATATTAGTCCGAAAGGAGGATAGAGGTAAGATGGACCCAGTGTATAAGGGACCATATACTGTAATTTTAGACCTAGGTACTAACGTAAAAATATTAGCTTTAGGAAAAGAGCACATAGTGCATAAAAATAGAACTAAACCTTTCTATGTATAAATAAAATAATAACCACTACCACATCACAAGTAGCCACTAAGAAACATGATATGTATTGCAAGTATGAATGTAACAGTATCAGCCATACCCATATAGGGCACATGGAATGTAAACATTACAATACCACTAAGATAAGAACCACTTTGTAAACCATTTAGTATGAAGCTTATTTTAACCGACTTCAAAAGAAACTTCAATGTTTGTATTCTCATCTAAAAGTAAACAACTCCATATTAATTTTGTATACAATAGACATAAGTAGATTGACTATTATATAAGCCAAAAACAGTTTAAAATTTTACTATTTTTGTCTCAAAAATAAGGGGAGAGATGCGGTATAGCCCACAGCTGACATGAATCATAATAGATAAACACGTGTCGGTTCAAGGGAACCAATAGAACCTTGACCAACAAGGCCATTTGCTGCTACAACACGTGTAGACAAAGGAAATTATCATATGTTGATTTGTATATAAGAACCTGATTTTCCTAATAAAATATTCATTCCAACACCGAGCTTGGTCGTGTTATTATCTCCCGTATATTACCACACTTCACCTGTTACTGTCCCTTTGTCGCGTGAAAACATCAATCTTTGTAGCAATAAAAATGCAGCGGTTGATTTCCTTCGTGATCCTGGAAATCAGGAAAGTAATTTAGATCAGCCGACAAATGACTCCACAGTGCTTCTTAAAGCGATCGCCGATACCGCCGCTGCAGCCAAAGCACTCGCTACTGCGCAGGATAGGCCAGTTAGACCGAAAGTTGACCTTCCTACATACTTTGGCAACGCATCACACTGGTTTCAGTTTAAATATTTGTTTGACAGCACTAAAAATGCTTATTCCCCCGCAGAAAATACTTCGCGCCTCCATAATGCGCTACGTGGGCCCGCCCGTGAGGCAGTTACCTCTCTGCTCTACACCGCAGCAGGTGCTGAAGAAATCATGGCCGCCCTCGAACGGACATTTGCGTGCCCCGAAATGATTGTCTTCGGTGAGGTACAGGTGTTGAAATCACTGCCTCGGCTCGGCGCTGATTTAAAGGAGATCGGTATTTTTGCCAATAAGGTACGCAACAGCCTGTCTACTATGAAATTACTCGGTCTTCGGGAATACATACAATCGCCCGAACTATTTCATAGTATTTTAGGCAAATTTAACCCTATAATGAAAATGAGATGGTCTGATTTTGCAGCAGAAACGTCAAACCCTCTCACCTCAAAATTAGAGCTTTTGTCAGATTTTCTGACTCGTGAACATGAGCGTTTTATTAAATTTTCCTTGTCGCCTGAAATGGGACTTTCTTCTCACACACAGCAACTTTCTGCTAGGGTCCTTACACCGATGAATAGATCGTTCAAACGAGAATTCTTTGACTCATAACAAATATAAAGTAAACAACAAAACTGACTGTATTTATTGTCAAAGAAACCATAACATACAAAGTTGTTCGGAGTTCACGAAACTGACAGCTGATGATAGGTGGCGTTGGTTACGCGAACATAAAATTTGCTATAAATGTTTAAAGCGCAATCAACACCAGTGGAAGTCTTGCAAAGTGAACCCTTGTGGGGTCGATGGTTGCACGTTTCGACACCATCCTCTTTTACACGGCAGGCAGGATACTTTTACATCATCGCATACACCAGATACACAGTTTAATAATACTGTGTGTGTAACTGCGTCTCCTAGTGATGCCCAGCAAGCTTCGTGCTCCTCGCCAGCCGTCCTCAAATCGTCGGAAGAAAATGTGATGGTTTCTAATACAGGTATTAAGTGTGACAAAGATGTAACCCCGACCAAACTACGAACGTTGCTAAAGGTAGTGCCAATTACTGTTTCTGGACCAGCTGGCAGTTGGGAAACTTACGGACTCCTCGACGACGGTAGTACCGTAACATTAATTGACGCCGCTGTGGCTGCCCGTATTGGGCTGTCAGGGCCTGAAGAGTGTATAACCGTCAATGGTGTAGGTGGTTTGCAAAAAACTACCAAGGTTTCATACGTCGATTTTTATATACAAGGTAAACATGAATCTGAGAGGTTCTTGGTTAAGCGTGCCAGGGCTATGCCATCACTTAGCTTGAATACCCAAACACTGTCCAAACAGACCATGGAGTCTTACGACCACTTGAACGACATAGCCGATTATTTGGCGTATTCTGATGCCACACCGACCGTGTTAATTGGTGCCGAGCACTGGCATCTGTCAATTTCTCGGGATGTTCGGGCCGGTGGACTTACGTCTACGTCATTACTGACCCTGTGGCCTGTCATACGCGACTCGGTTGGACTTTGTATGGAGTTGTATGTAGTAAAACTAAGCCCGTCGAGTTTGTCAACCACTGTCAGCTAAACCGTGCTGAAGAGCGTTTGGAATTACTCATAAAATAACAGTACAAACTCGACTCGCTGGGTATTACTAAGCGTGAAACTCTTCATTGCAAGCTAGATTCTTGTGCCATTGAAATTTTGGAAAAGACAACCACACGTTTACCAACGGGTAGGTACGTAGTAGGGCTTCCGTGGCGTGATAACATTCAACGTGTACCTGATAGTTATCCGCAAGCCTTATCAAGATTTTTTAGTCTAGAGAGACGTATGATTAGAGACTCCGAGTTTGCCGATGCGTACAAAAGATGTATAAATAATATGATCGCTAATGGTTATGCTCAAGAGTGTGATCCTGACACTTATTATGGTAAATCTGTCAATATGAGTAGTAGCCACAACACGGGTGTGGTCAGCCTTAGCTACCAAGACAATTCACAAAATTGTTCAAACAAAAATCCCAATTTATCAAATAACGTTCAGCACGGTACAGTCGGCCTCAATAAATTGCAACCAAAACTTGACAGTCATGTGTCAAATGTAAATAACGATAAAATTAATTTAAAAATATCTTCTGAACTCCGAGAAAACGATATTGACAAACAAATAAGGTGGTATTTGCCGCATTTTGGTGTTTATCATCCCCAAAAGCGTAAACTTCGTGTGGTTCATGATGCAGCGGCAACAAACCAGGGCGTTTCATTAAATTCGTTGCTTCTTCAAGGGCCCGATCTTTTAGAAAATTTATTAGGTATTTTGTTTCGATTCAGAGAGGGCGCTGTTGCTGTAACTGCCGATATAAAAGAAATGTTTCCACAAATACAAGTTCGCGAACAAGATAGGGATGCATTACGTTTTTTATGGCGCGACGTTCAGTCGAGAGACACAACGCCTCTAAAAGAGTATCGTATGACAGCTGTCATTTTCGGAGCGTCGTCCAGTCCATTCACCGCGCTGTACATAAAACATAAAAATGCATTGTTGCATCAAGATTTGTACCCAGCTGCAGCAAATGCTAGCATACACAGTTCCTATATGGACGATTTTTTGGATAGTCTGGACGATGTTGCCGGGGCTGCACAGCTGGCATCCGACGTAGTGACTATCCATCGTGACGCTTGTTTCGAAATGTGTGGCTGGATTGCAAACGTGCCGGAAGCGTTGCGTTTTGTACCCGCTGAATTGCGCGCCGCACATCCTACTGAAGTGTCACTTGGAACTGAATCCAGTAGCATCAGAGCTTTAGGTGTCTCGTGGGATCCTATATCAGATACTATTGGATTTAGGACCGGATTAGAAGGTAATTTAAATAAACGTAAAGTGTTATCTTTCTTAGTGTTATCTTATTTGACGACGCGTTTGGCTCGGTTGGTAGACACCTGCCTACTGAGTCGGCGGTCCCGGGTTCGAATCCCGGCCGGGGCAAATATTTGTGCAAAATATTTGTTCTTGGGTCATGGATGTTTTCTATATATGTATTTATATATTATGTATATCGTCGTCTAGTACCCATAGTACAAGCTTTGCTTAGTTTGGGACTAGGTCGATTTGTGTAAGATTGTCCCTTAATATTTATTTATTATTTTATTTATTTATCTCACCTTATGAAGATATACGACCCATTAAATTTACTGGCACCAATCGTGGTCAAAGGCCGTATACTACTACAGGAAGCTTGGCGGTCAAATTTTGACTGGGACACTTCATTTCCACCATCACAGGTTTTGAAATGGAAGGAATGGTTTAATGAACTATCCGTCGTGTCAAGTATCAGGATCCCACGGTGGTACGCTAAATTGAATGGGGAGCCTACGCATCGAGAGCTGCACATTTTTGCAGACGCGAGCGAACTTGCCTATGCCACCGTCGCGTATTGGCGTTTTTTTATATGCGGATGGTACAGTCAAGCTAGCACTCATTACCAGCAAGGCCAGAGTCTCGCCGTTGCGTCCATGTTCGATCCCGCGGTTAGAGTTGCAAGGCGCTTTAATTGCCTCTCGCCTTGCTGTCACAATTAAAGAGTTGCACAAGAAAAAACCTATCCGTACGTTTCTTTGGACGGATTCAAGGACTGTCCTCGGTTGGCTTAGAAGCGACGCACGAACTTTCAAGCCCTTTGTGGCCCATCGAGTAGGGGAAATTACCGAAAATACGTGTGTACATGACTGGAGATGGGTCCCATCGGCCTTGAACGTTGCGGACGACGCTACTCGAATCCAATCACTTCACCTCAATCCTAACCACCGATGGTTCACGGGCCCCTCATTTCTTCTGGACCCTCCGGAGGATTGGCCTGTGGAACCAGCTGGCCGGCCTACAACTCTTCCTGAATGCAAGCAGTCTTCTGCACTTGTGGTTGGTCATCTGGTTCTCACCGCGGATTTTAATCATTTTAATGACTGGTTACGCCTTCTCCGTGCTACTGCTCGCGTTTTGCAGGCTGCGGCCAAATTTCGCTCTGTATTGGACCGCGTTAATTTTACTGCTCCTAACACCGATGTTAGGACTCGACAACATACAAACGCTCCTACGTCCACCACTCTCATACCTCTGACAGCGGAATTAATGGAAGCCGCAGAAAGGCACGTTTTAGAAAAAGTACAGTCAGAAACATTTGGAGAAGAGATACAACAAATTAAGCGAGGAGAATTGTTATCTAAAAGTAGTCGCTTAACGAAACTATCACCCAAGATGGGACCGGATAATTTGTTACGCCTAGCTGGTAGAATCGCTGCTGTGCAGAATGTCGGTACAGAGATTAAGTCACCCATTATTTTAGACGGACGCCATCCAGTAACGCGCATGTTGGTACATTTTTATCATCGTAAGGCTGGACATGCAAACAACGAAATGGTTGTAAATAAAATTCGACAAAAGTTTTGGCTATTATCATTGCGCAGTACCGTACGGAACGTGGCTAGTAAGTGCCTGTTTTGCCGCATCAAAAAGGCAAAACCTATGAACCCAATGACTGGGAACCTTCCTCCAGAACGGCTTGCTCACCACCGCCGCCCATTCACATACACCGGATTGGATTATTTCGGCCCTATAAACACCACGATCGGTCGCAGACAGGAAAAGCGCTACGTAGCCCTGTATACGTGCATGACTTCTAGAGCTGTCCACCTTGAAATTGTTGATTCCCTCTCTGCTGATTCGGCAATAATGAGTTTGCGACGCTTTATTGCGAGAAGAGGCGCTCCTGATACGATATTTTCCGACAACGGCACTTGCTTTATTGGCGCTGACCGAATCTTGCGCGAATTCTATAGTTCAGAGATCAACGATTTTGCTGCCAACAGAGGCATAAAATGGAATTTTATTTCAGCTGCTGCTCCTTTTTTCGGCGGATGTTGGGAACGGCTTGTCCGCTCCATCAAAGTTGCGATGAACGCTACCCTACGCGAAAGAGCGCCAAAGCCAGAGGTCCTAGCGACACTTTTGCACGAAGCTGAGGCCATAGTCAACTCTCGACCGCTGACTCACGTCCCTGTTAGCACCGAAGACGAGGACACCTTGACGCCTTTTCACTTTTTAATTGGCTCGTCCTCTAACCAGGTTTTGCCCGCAACTCTGGATGACCGAGACCTCCTTCGACGAGCAGACTGGAGGAAAGCTCTGAGACTCGCCGACCACTTCTGGAATCGTTGGGTGAGAGAGATTCTGCCGACCATGCAGCCCCGACAAGTAGGTGAGAACAGGGAGCGCAGTTTGGGCATCGGCGACCTAATGTTGATCGTGGACGAGAATCTACCCAGAGGCCACGAGGCCGCATTGCTGCAACCTTCCCTGGCAGGGATGGTATTGTTAGGGTGGTGGACGTAGCCACACCGGGTGGTCTCCTTCGTCGGCCCTCCAAAAAACTAATCAGGCTGGACACATGAAGTAAGGCGTTGCCTAGCCTGGCTAGTTTGTGTGCTATCGCACACAAGGGGGTGGAATGTTGAGGTTGTATATACTTAGTTTTTATTTGTATTTTATATTGTCTATTAATGGTTTTTTTGATGTTTGCTTTTGTGCTTTTACTTTTGTCATCTTGCTGTCTTGCTGGTGTCAATTAAATAATTTGCGTTTCTAGTCCTGCTGTTTTGATTTCGATACTAAATTCTACCTTTTCCTAATCCTGAGCTATCATTGCGCCTCAATAGTTATGAAACGGCATTATTATGAAAATCGGAAAAAATTGAAATGCCTGAAAATAAGAACAACGCATTAACGAGACTGTACAGCATTGAAAAGAAAATTGCTAAATGCGACAAACTTTCTCAAAAATACGAAGAACAAATGGAAGCATTGTTGCTAAAAGAATATGCAGAGGTAGCGCCTGAGAAAACCAGCCCAGGGAAAACTTGGTTTTTGCCCCATTTTCCGGTTATAAATTTGATGAAACTGGGAAAAGTTCGGGTTGTCCATGACGCCGCAGCAAAAACAAGGGGCATATCATTAAATGATCAATTACTAACAGGCCCAGATCTTCTTCAATCGTTACCTGGAGTGCTGATGCGTTTCAGGCAACACCGTTACGCCGTAACCGGAGATATTCGAGAAATGTTTATGCAAGTGAAAATTCGACCTGAAGACCGAGACGCGTTACGATACTTGTGGAGAGCATCACACCGGCGGGAGCAAGAACCACAAGAATACAGAATGACTTCGCTTATCTTTGGTGCAACCTCATCACCCGCCACAGCGATTTTCGTGAAAAATCTGAACGCAGAAAAATAAAGATACCAATCCTGAAGCATATAATGCAATAGTGAAGTGCCATTATGTGGATGATTATTTACAGAGCTTCCCGACGGAAGAGAAAGCAATCAAAGTCGCAAAAGACGTGGACACACTACAAAAGAAGGCACACTACGAACTCAGACAATGGCGTTCAATTTCAGCAAAAATTCAGGAAGCAATGGGTGTTGAAAATACAATGAACGTCGATATAGAAGATAAAACCGCTACCGAACGAGTATTAGGTCTTATCTGGAAGCCCACTACAGACGCATTGACGTTCAACTTGGATTTAGCCAGGGTGCCCAAGGATATACTGAATGGAGGCAAAGCTATCAAAAGAAGTATTTTAAAAGTGGTTATGTCGTTATTTAACCCCTTACGCTTTGCTTCAATTGTAACTACGCGTGCCAAACAGTTATTACAGGAACTTTGGCGAAGAGGCACCGGCTGGGACGACAAAATAGATGAAGACCTACAGCTTCAGTACAACAAATGGCTTCAACATCTGAAAAGTTTGAAAAATATCGCGGTTCCCAGGTGTTACATTATCCATATCCATATCCATTTATTCAGTATTAGTCATACATTGTCAACAAGTGTCATACAATTAGCAATAGTAACTAACATTGGTTATAGTGAGGCAGATCATATTCAATTGCACACTTTCGTAGACGCTAGCGAAGCTGCCTATGCAGCAGCTATCTACTGGCGCGTAACAGTACCAAATGGCGACATTTCGACTTCTCTCATTGTCGCCAAAGCACGTGTTCCTCCGTTAAAACTTACTTCAATACCTCGTCTTGAACTTCAAGCTGCCGTTATGGGAGCCAGGATGTCTGCAACAGTTATAGAAGAGCACGATCGGAAACCAGACGAGAAAATGTTTTGGACAGATAGTAGAACCGTTCTGGCCTGGTTACGAGTAGGAGCTCGCTCATTTCGACCATTCATTGCACACAGAATAGCAGCCATTGAGGAACATAGTAAAACGAATGAATGGAGATGGGTTCCCACGAAATATAACGTAGCAGATAATGCCACTCGTGAAATCCCAAACGATTTAAATAACAAACATAGATTGTTCCATGGACCGGAGTTTTGAAAAACAAAACAGAAGATTGGCCCGTCGAAAATATAGCCCCTTTGGAACCAACAATCGAGATGAAAACACATACAACAAAATCATTACATTTGACATCGATAGCCCAAGCTATACCGGATAGCAGTCGCTTTTCAAAGTGGGAAAGATTTCTTCGATCAACTGCAAGAGTACTACAATCCATCAAACTTCTACGACCGGCTAAGCACGTCACATTATAAAAGGACTCGAAAAAACAAAGTAATCGATCCAGACTGGCAGCATCAAACAAAAAAACGAAACCTGCCAGTAAGGACGGACATTCTCATGGAAAGGTATAAGTTTTTGCCATTAGATGCAAAAATATTAGCTTCAGCTAAAGAATTGATATTCCGTAATAATCAAGAGATTTTGTTCACCAAGGAAATCGAAGAGTTGAGCGCCGGGCGACCAGTAAGCAAAAATAGCCGTTTGCAACATTGAGCTGTTGAAATTACTGATGGGATCCTACGCTTGAAAACGAGAATCGACAAGGCTGAAAACATATCCAACGAACCTGTTCATAAAAAATAAGTATGGCAACATTTTTGTTCCCTGCCCCCCGCTCTCTCTCTCACATACCTTTTGTAAGCTAACGTACGCTTAAATAAATTCGTGTATAAAAATATAATTATTTGTTTTTCATTAACAAATTGGTGCCGAAACAGTGCGATACAGTGTATCTTTTAGAAATTCAGTGTAAGAACAGTGCGCGCCCTTATAAACAATTGGATCTGTGCGAAGATTATTTTGTACGCCGTATGCCGGTGCGAATACACAGACGCCATATTGTTGTTTACTTCGGCCGTGGCACTTCACAGCGCTGGAAGTGCAGCGCTACCAACATTGACGTAAGAAATAAAAAGCGAAGCAAACGACGTTGAAAAAGGTGGCTCAAACAAACTGACAACCCAAACGTCACACGTCAACTGTCAAATCGACCTTTGGAGAAAAATCGTCCGTTCAAAAAAATACTTCTTTACAAAATCGTATGCAACGAATTTCTTACATCTTTGTATCATTCTGGATGCTACGGACCCTCCGAATTGACCATGTCGGCAAAGGACAGGATGTTAAAAACGCTACGGGTGAGGATAGCTCAATTTAAGGGACAAATTACACGCGCTGCTAAGTTCGCCACTGAGCAGGCGGATCAGGTGCTCGTCGATTTAGAAGGCGTCAAGATTCGTATGGAGGACCTTCAGAAAGGACTGAATATTTATAAATCAAATGCACTGGAGGTCCAGTTATTGTCTGAAAATGATGACGTCAGTGATGCGAGTTTTAATGAGGACGATGTCGAAGTTAAGTGTTACGCTGTGTTGGCTAATTTGCGGGCTATAGTACGTGCAGCAGAACAAATGCTGAAGAAATGCTGCACCAAATTTATCAATGAGTTTGTCGAATTGGGTCATGCTAAGGTAATCGACTTGTTCAAGTTAGATAAAAGTTTAGATTGTTGCTACTTTCTGCCCCATCACGCTGTATTAAAAGAGGATAGCTTGACCTCACGTTGCGGGCGGTGTTTGACGGAAGTGCCAAGACCAATTTAAAGATGAGTCTCAATGATATTTTACACTCTGGGCCGGTTGTTCAAAATGAACTGTTCGACATCTTAATTTTGTTTCGCACATATAAATATGTTGCTATGACTGACGTAAGACAGATGTACAGTCAAGTGGCCGTAGACCCTTCCCAAACCCACCTACAGCTCATTCTATGGAAGGAAAATTTAGATGACCCTTTAATTTGTTTACAACTTAACAGGGTCACATACGGAATCACATGCTCCAATTTCCTAGCAACCAGATGTCTCGTCGAGCTGGCTCGTCGTTACGAGCGGCAGTACCCCCTCGCTTCTTCAGTGCTGAAAAACAATTCATATGTTGACGATTGCTTATTCGGTGCGTCAACAATTGAGGAGGTAAGGCAGATCCGCGACGAGCTGATACAGCTGACTGGCCTAGGGAGCTTCGAGCTTCACAAGTGGTGTGCAAACCATAAGGATATTCTAGCTGGGATTCCTAGCAATAAGCAGCGTTTTCAGGAAGTCGATCTGAACAATCCCGAATTAACAACAAAGGCGTTAGGGCTATCGTTGAATCTAAATTCGGATAACTTTGTAATATCAAGGCCCATAAGGCAGCTGCCACCTCAGTGGACAAAACGAACTATTCTAAGTTTTATCGGAACCTTTTTTGACCCTTTGGGTTTGGCTGGCCCGATACTCACGAAGGCTAAGGAGTTCCTGCAAAAAGTATGGAAACTAAAGTTAGATTGGGATGTAAGCGTACCTAATGAATTATTGTTACCATGGAACTCATTCTTTTGACGATACCCAAGTTGGAATTAAATGCATGTTTACTGTTAGCCAAGCTCTATGCTAAAGTGTATTATGTTTTGCCTTTTGAAATCAAAAACTGCGTTTTGTTTACTGACTCACAAGTGGCTCTCTGCTGGTTGCAAAAGCCACCATCCAAGGACAACTATGTATCAAATAGAGTAATGTCAATAAATACACATACTCGTAATTGTATTTGGGCTCATGTCAGTGGCTCTCGCACCCCAGCTGATTGTCTATCCCGCGGTGTAATGCCATCCGAGTTGGTCACCAATACTCTTTGGTGGCAAGGGCACCCTGAGCTTAGCAACGTTAATTTTTCAATTGAAACCAAAGAGTCTTGCCAAATTAGCCGGGGCGCAACATAAATGTATACGGAACCAGATGTAAACTGCAATTTTGTTGACGAAATAATCCCAGTTTCAAAGTTTTCGTCCATTTTGAAACTTCAACGCATTACTTGTTATGTGTTACGTTTTATCAATAATTGCAGGCTAAAAAAGGGGCAAAGAAATAGTTCTAAACTATTAGGTTTTAAGGAATACAGACAGTCTGTGAATACGATAGTAAAATATGTACAGAGTTTGCATTTTGCCGAGAAAATTGACTGCATAAAAAATAACAAATGTATAAAATCCAACTTAAAAAAGTTGTGTATGTACCTGGACTCGGAAGGTGTCCTCCGAGCCGGAGGTAGGCTGGACAACGCTAGCGTACCATTCGCGCAGAAACATCCTATTATATTACCTAAACAATGTAATGTCACCACACAAGTTGTTTACCATAAACATCGTGCGCTGCTACATGCCGGCCTAAAGCTAACATTGTCTAGTCTGTCTCAGAAATATTATATTGTTGGTGTTTGTAACGTAAAAGTTACATGAAAAATCATTTAAGAATATATGTTAACCGTTTATAATAAAAGGGTCGGAATTAATTAAAAAAAACAAGTAGTCAAAGTTTTCTAACAAAATAAATCACGAATAAATTGGTTCCGTGAGGACCGTCAGCACTCTACACCTTAAAAGTAACGGGATCCTTATCGCAAGGCGCTCCGGCCTAATTCGAAGTGAGAACTTCTAACCATGTCCGGGCTATTGCTGGTAGGTTTCTTTTTGTACTCTTGGTGTGGTTATAATAAGTAACTTTCAACGGGTCTTGCATTGTCGACACATAAGAATGATTGTCGTTTTATTAAGTTTAACACAAACACTTCCAGTCGTTAAGAATAGCAATTTTCGGCAAACATTGTCGATATTATATCTCCAACATGAAGCATGAGATTATATCACTTGCAGCCGGCACGTATTAATGTCAAGTATTAGCAATATACCGGAGTTATAACTGAGACCACCTTATCTGGCGATATCCCAATTGCTTCCACGAACTTGGCGTTTTTGCAGCTGTAGGGGTTAATGAGGCATGCATGTGTGCGTAGCGTAAAAATTAAATATATTAATTATTTTGTTTAGCTAAAATATTTTATACTTATAAATTCAGACATAGGACCTTAATTCGAAGATAGACCAAGTAATTAAACCTTATTAGGTCAAAATTTAAAAAAAAATATTTTTTCTTGAAAAAATGGAATAAAACTATTCTAACACTTTGAAACACACTTTAGTTACGTATTTATTTATTTATTTATCCATTTTTGCACAGCTGTAAGCTTAAAGTGCAAAATACGGACGTACTAACACGAGACATCCTCGTTAAACTCATTTCTACAAGGAAGTTATTAACTTAATTCATGTGATAAATTATAGTCATTCATAATAAAACCAAATCTAACCTTAATTTTAAAAAACATTTTTTTATGATTCTAGAACAAAATAAATAAATTCATTATTTCTAGGTCCGTACTTGCAAAACGGCTACAACCTTTTAGAATCTTATCTCAATCCTTTGTTCGGGCGCTGGCTTATCGAAACTTGCATTTTTAGGGTTCCACTGTCAGTTGGTTTTTTTGAAGTAAACGTGGAGCGGCGATGTGCATTGCATTCCACGGCGGGCAGTTGCACAGAACACATCATCAACAAGTATTATTTTGCGTTCACGATATTTTTACTATACTAAATATACCGTGTCTTCACGCGCAATAATAATTATTTTCTTGTAAAGTGAATTAAACATTTGGCACTGCATTTAAACGAATTTTAAACATAGCCGTGTTGGAGCCTCTGTTCTGCATATCGATAAATAGTTTTAATACGCACCCGTTATCGGTGAGTTTTGAACAAATTCTTTAGTGTAGCTTTAAGCATTTAGTAGTTCATCTTGTAGAAGTGATAGGTAATTTCTGAAAGTGAATAAGTGTTAATATTCCGTCAACAATAACTGGATCCACTATTGCGGCACCTTTTTATTTCCCTAATGTTATTACAATTTTAATTTTGCTTTCTCAATAATAGAACTTGTGTTGACTTAGCCTGCGACAAGTAGCCTTCCACTGTAACCGCCGTTCTGATTGTGAGCACCAACACCAATTACTTACCAATCGGTTTTCCCCTACGCTTTGCTTCATCGAGGTGCTCACGGTCTACGGCAAAGGCGGAAGAAGAATATAGAGTAATGCCTGTTGTTATTCCCAGGGTGCGACGTTTTTTTTAATATCAAATCAACGAAGTGCGCCGTGCGCGCGCCTTAACCCCCGTCGTGGAATCCGGGGTCTCTGGTGGCATCTCGGCCCCGTCACCTCCAGCAGCCTCTTCGCACCAGCCGCTCACCTACGGCCGCAGACCAGCAGCGAAGCCAGGGGAGTACCGTACGGATCCGCGGAAGTGAAACATAGCGGGCATTACCCACGACCATTTTAAATCAATAAATTTATTGTGTGACTTTCGAAATATTATTTTATTTTACGCCATCGTAAGTTCTCCGGCTGAGCTAACGTCACACTGGCGCCTACAACGTGGTTTTTTTTTATGGTTATTGTTTCACTTCCGTGGGTGAGTAGTTGTGTGTTGTGCTGTGGATTATTTTGTGAAACGTTTTTTTTTTGGTTGCTGTAACTGGCGTGTACCTATCGGCTTAAATAAATTTGCATCAGTAACCGTTTTTTTATATGTATTAGATCTCGTATTGGGTATTGAATAATACAGGGCTGTACTTGTGACTAATATCGTAGTGCATATTAGCATTTAAGTCGCTATTTCATGTGTTTTGTTCACAAGTTATTTGGGAATAGGATTTGTAATTTTTATACTATATTTTACCAATTTTGGGGTCGCCTGGTACGCGCTAGTTATATATATGTCGGGGATGGTCCGATAAAGGTGTTAAAAGGTTACCTCGTCAAATAGAAAAACAGTCTACTTAGAGACTTCGTTTTATTTTACCACACGTTATTTACATTTACTTTAAAAAAAAAGTAATCTCCTTAAGTAACTAATAATTAAACGACAATACTACTCAATGGTTTGGACAACAAGTGCACGCGACCAGGCCGCAAGCAAGAATGATCCCCACCAACCCTGGTAGGGCAATTTATCGACAGAGGTCGTGACGTCACAGTGGCCTGATCGGTCTGGCCTGGTGCAGCTGCTGTTTACACCTGTTTCCCGCGTAAGGTATTTTTAATAAAAATGCGAGCACGACGATGCCGCCGTCACGGCCATGCTGACATTCGCACGTCCTCGTGCGCACAGTTTTATATTGTGGTGTCTGAGGAAGGAATAACAATGGTTGGTTCGTCCATCCTGACTCAATGGCAAATTTAGTCTGGACCGGCCCGCCAACTTATTGTGGCCCTACAGATCTAACGGCCCTTCAGTAGGACTGGACTGGTCTTTACATTTCGTCAGCTAGACCGGACTTTATTTTTTGTCCCTATAGCTGTTAGATTGGTCCGGCTAAGCCCTTCAATCATGTCAATAACAGCTAGGCATTGCTTGCTTAGACCCACATCAAAAACATATTAATCTCTAGTTATACAGAGATAACATAATCACTATAATGATCAATTTCATGAACAATACTATGCTTGTCCTTATCCGCCGTCACGTCATCATCTGTGATGACACGCGTCCTGCGACGACACGTCCTGCGACGACACGTCCTGCGACGACACGTATCCTTGGACGACACGCGTCCAGCGACGACCCGCGTCCTGGTGTATTATTCTGAAACAATCAACAACCAAAACAGTATCTTCTCGGTCACTCCTGACAAAACACTTCAAAATAATAAGACAAAACAGAAACTCTAATCTTTCTTTCTCATTTAATAGTAACTTTACAAAATTGGTTTTGTTATGTTAAGTGAAAGTTTTTGTTGTTCAACCGCAATATTTGAAAATGTAATCATTACGTAAAGTAACGCTATCTATTTACCATCATTGAACTTCCTTATGGCTCGCCTTATTGACAATATCAAAACATTTAAATCAACAAAAATCCGTTCGACGAAACAAGTATCTCATTCGTGGCCTAGGGCTAATCTAGCTACCCACAACACGCATGTTTGTGTAATTTACTACTATACTACATGTCAACATTTCTAATAGGCTCGCTTCAGTAACTATTTACTGCACATTACTAACAATTTTAGCTAGACTGGTACACGTCATACATAGTCACTCAGTGATACAACCGTTTGCCATGGAACTTTTTGGAAATAATCTCTTCCATAAGCGATCACTCGGCAACCAAATCACAATAAAATGAGAACTCCTCACCAGATTGTCTCATATAGTTTGGTGACGTCACACGTCAACCCCTTTCTCGATGAAGGCGCCCTGTCGCTCGCCTACGCGCAGTTCTTTGCGTGATGTCTTGTACCGTGGCAGCTGAAGCAGACCACTCATGGCTTGGTTGTCAACTGCTGAGGTCTCGTATCTTTTCCCGTAATAAAAACTCCAAGCACAGTATCACAAAGCTCGGTCATTCTAACCTGTGATTTTAAAATCCGTCGGTGAGGCCATGGTGCCTACGCTACGTCCAAGCGTCGCTCGTAGTTGACTGTCGCTTCTGGGTCACTTCCACTCGTGCTACGACTGACCGACTGACGATGTGTCCCGCTGTTCTTGAAGCAAACAATGAACTTCAATGTATTTTTTCGTTGACTGCTGGCTTTTGTCGCCGAGGTGGTAAGTTGCAGCCCCGATGATTTTCTTTTATACGAAGTAAACTATCGGATTGTTCATGTTCGTAGTAAACATCATTTGTTTTCATACGGTTTCGTATCTGTGACGGTGTTCGCTTTGAGTTTTAATGCAGCAAACGCTTGTAGTTCCTGTTCCCTGATTAAGTGCCGTCAGGTTCGTTGTATTTCGAAGAGTAGCCACAAATTTTGGTTGTTCCGTTTTCTTCGCTTTGTGTTCCATCTTGTCGCTCATTGGCCGTAGGAACTATCCCAACTTCTGATGTCGGGGATGGTCCGATAAAGGTGTTAAAAGGTTACCTCGTCAAATAGAAAAACAGTCTACTTAGAGACTTCGTTTTATTTTACCACACGTTATTTACATTTACTTTAAAAAAAAAGTAATCTCCTTAAGTAACTAATAATTAAACGACAATACTACTCAATGGTTTGGACAACAAGTGCACGCGACCAGGCCGCAAGCAAGAATGATCCCCACCAACCCTGGTAGGGCAATTTATCGACAGAGGTCGTGACGTCACAGTGGCCTGATCGGTCTGGCCTGGTGCAGCTGCTGTTTACACCTGTTTCCCGCGTAAGGTATTTTTAATAAAAATGCGAGCACGACGATGCCGCCGTCATATATATATATTTTTTTTTAGTGCTTGTTTTTTTTTGTTTTTAGTTTGTGCCTATTTTTTTATTTTGAGTATACCCAGTTCATCAACCATAACGTTCATTAATAGAAAATTTGTAACAGAACGGCGTAGGTACTTTCAATTGTTCAAAGCTTTCCGATATCCGCGTGTTTTTTTTTTATTATTATTATTTTTTTGTTCTTTTGCAATGGTATTTCCGGTGAAATTTTTGTCGCTGCAAAAGACAGAACTAGAGTATGAGGTGGAGATCAGAGGAACCACACCTGCTCCAACGGTTCAGGAGTTGCGAAAGCAGATAGCTAAACTGGCCCCTTTATTCCCTTCCGAGGACATTCTGGCTAGCCCTTTCTCGGTAGCGGAGGACTTAACGGGAGTAAGTGACGTTCTCACTAAAGTAAACGCGAATCTGGATACTAGCCTCGATAGTAATGTGCTGAACCGAACTCAAAATTTGCTCCACCATCTGTATCACAGGATTAATCGTATAGTGGTAGACGAAGCAACTAGGCCTATATTTGATTCTTGCATCGCTGATTTCAAGTTGTTGCAGGAAAGGTTCAATACTGTAAAGGATATGGGGGTTAACATTTTAAATCCTTCGAGCAATGTCGATTTAGCCACGCCCGTGCCCGTTAATGTTACTGTTCAGTGTGACCGCGGTGGTAGTAGTGAGTTCATTCGAATTAAGTTCGACGGGAAGTCTTGTGTTAGAGCGTTCGTACAACGCATAGCGGAGTTTTGTGAGGCTAGGAATATTAGCGAGTCGAAGCTATTATCGCAAGCAACGGAAATATTTGTAGGCGACGCTCTCCATTGGTATAGGAGCATTAAGGATCAAGTATCTGGTTGGGATGATGTAGTGTCGTTATTGAAGAAGGATTTTGATCAGTCTGATTACGATTACCGTTTGCTTTCTGAGATTCGATCGAGGACTCAAGGTGAAAGTGAGAATATCACGATTTATTTGTCAATCATGGCGGGGTTATTTTCACGCCTTTCGAGGCCCATGTCAGAGGAAGATAGGCTGGAAATAATTTTACACAATATAAGGCCTTGCTATGCTAGTACATTAGCTTCGGTAACAACTATTAACGACCTAGATACTCTGCGTACCCTTTGTCGGAATTTTGAAAATATCCAAGCACGTCTTGCTAAATTCAGGGCACCTCCCAGACAGACGCACGAAACCTTGGCTCCTGAGTTCGCTTATCGAGGTACCTCAGGTAATAAACCTAATTATAGTAGATCAAACTATATCGGTTCAGGCAACGGTAGCTGCAATCAGCAATCAAAGTACTTAGATCACGCTAGTCGTAGTAGTAATTATCCTACTGATTATACTAACAGAAATAGACAGGAATCATATCCAGGTCATGCACAGGTGCATGCAATCCAAGATCAACATGCGAGAGCGCCTTTCTGTCCCCGTTGTCGGGTTAATACCCATAACTTGAGACAATGTAAGGCCAGCAAGGATGAGATTCGTTGTTTTGTTTGTGGCCTTCCCAATTTTAAGTCACCCAATTGTCCTCAGTGTCATAAAGATAAACCTTCTTCTTCAAAAACGAGGAGAGCAGAATTGTGTCGAATCTCAGTCAATGAAGTTTGATAAGGAGGATTGGAATAATTGGTTGAGGTCTATTAATATCTACTTCACCACTTACAAACTCGATACAATTCTGCAATCTAAACCAATTGATGATTGTAGGCCTTATGCAGCAGTAAAGATAAATAATCAGGATAAAATGGGTCTCCTTGATTCTGGCTCAGCTGTCACGATTTTAGGGAACAACGCACATCATGTGCTTCTTAAGGATGGTTTTCCATTACAGTGTGATCACTGCATTGCTCTTACAGCTGCAGGGGGTCAATCGCTTAAGAGTATTGGGTACATTGATTTACCTATTGAATTTGAGAACCAATTCCATATAATTAAAGCTCATGTAGTTCCAAGTGTGAACATTGATCTCATTTTAGGGATAGATTTTTGGCGGATTTTTAGAATTTTTCCGAAACATTTAAATAACATTACTCTTTCCAATGGTGTGCATAGTATCGATAGTTTAAAGCCTAGCGCTACGCATGTTCATGGTTATGAAAACTTAAGCCCTTCAGAAAAGTCGTTGGCGGACAATGTAATCACCCAATTTCAGCAGATTTCCTACGAGCATAAGGGTTTGGGCGAAACCACTCTCACAACGCACCGTATTGACACCGGTGATGCTCAACCAATCCGTCAGCGATACTATCGGATGTCACCTGAGAAACAAAGAATATTAGTCGAACAGGTGGATGAGATGCTAGCATTGGACGTCGTTGAACCCTGCGAGAGTGCATGGTCATCACCGGTTCTTATAGTTAGGAAAAAGGACGGTTCGCCTAGGTTTTGTCTCGATAGTCGTAAATTAAATTCGGTTACTAAAAAAGACGCATATAATTTGCCTTACATATCGGAGATATTAGATAACCTGCGTGACGCTCGCTATTTGTCGAGTATTGACTTATCAAAGGCCTTCTGGCAAATACCTATAGCTGATGAGGACCGGGACAAGACAGCATTTTATGTACCAGGGCGTGGCACGCTACGTTTTAAACGGACAGCATTTGGTCTCACCAATGCGCCAGCCACTCAGCAGCGGCTTGTGGATCTTCTGTTTACTGAATTTGATCTTAAAGTTTTCGCTTATCTTGATGACATAATCATCGTATCTCAGGACTTTAACTCTCATGTAAACTTGCTGCTTAAAGTTTTAGAGAAACTAAAGCAAGCTAATTTGACCATTAACTTGAAGAAGAGTGAATTTTTTAGACCTCAGCTTAAGTATCTTGGCTATGTTGTTGATAGTGGTGGCCTACGGACTGATCCCGAGAAGGTAGAAGCGATTCTTAAATATCCGACTCCTACCTGTCGTAAGGATATTAAGCGCTTCCTCGGGACAGCTACTTGGTACCGTCGTTTTGTGCCTAATTTCAGCACCATAGCCGGTCCTTTAAACAAGTTGACCTCCATGAAGAAGGGCGGCCCGCCGTTTTCGTGGAATGCAGAGGCTGACGCTGCTTTCCGTAGGTTAAAGGAGTGTCTTGTCTCTGCTCCAGTTCTTGCCTGCCCTGATTACAGCAAGGCTTTTGAGGTGCACACAGATGCAAGTAACTATGGGGTTGGCGCAATGCTGACGCAAACCATTGACGGCAAAGAACACCCAATAGCGTACATGAGTAAGTCTCTTTCGGCGGCAGAGAAGAATTATAGTATCACGGAGCGCGAGACGCTGGCGGTTGTGACGGCCCTGGAGCATTGGAGATGCTATTTGGAGAATGGTCAACCCTTTACGGTCTTTACAGATCATAGTGCTCTCAAGTGGTTTCTTTCCATAAACAATCCCACGGGCAGGCTGGCACGTTGGGGAGTTCGCTTATCAGCCTTTAATTTTGAGCTCAAGCATCGTCGTGGGGTGGATAATGTCATTCCCGATGCACTTTCGCGGGCAGTTCCAGTTCACGTTGTTAATTCCTCGAACTGGCATCTCAAAACTACGGACTCGTGGTATAAATCCTTGTACAATTCTTGTTTGTCACGACCGGAAGCGTTTCCAAACTATCTTATCAAGAGCGATGCCTTGTACAGATTGAGCAGGAATAAAAACGATCTCACAGATGAGTTTTCATGGAAACAGGTCATACCATCGGAATTACGGGAAGACACCATTCGTGAAAATCATTCGGAGCCTATAGCTGGTCATCTGGGCGTGTATAAAACGTACCGACGACTAGCTCTCCGGTACTTTTGGCCTGGCATGCACCAGGACGTTGTCAAGTTTGTTGGTTCTTGTGAAAAGTGTCTTGCGTACAAGCCGCAAAACCACCAAACTCTGGGCGAAATGGGCCGGCCTAAACAGTGTTCTCGTCCTTTCCAAATGGTTTCAGTTGATCTCGTGGGTCCACTACCGGTTAGCCGTAAGCAAAATAGTTACATTTTGGTTGTCACATGTTGCTTTTCAAAGTATTGCCTGATTTTTCCCATTAGGAGTGCTACATCAACCGTTGTTTCAAAGATCCTGGAGGATTCCCTTTTCCTAGAACACGGCGTGCCTCAAACAATATTTCTCGACAATGGCAGCCAATTTATTAGTAAGATTACCCAAGATCTGTTTAAGGAGTATAATATACCAAATATATATTTTACCCCAAAATATACACCCCAGATAAACACGGTTGAAAGATATAATCGTACTATTATAACTTGCCTATCTGCTTTCGTCGGGGAAGACCACCGTACTTGGGATCTTTTTATTCCAAAGATACGCTTCGCTATTAATAATTCGGTCAATGAGGCTACAGGTTTCACCCCATCTTTTCTAGTATATGGTAGGGAACTTGTGACATGTGGTTCGCATTATCTTGACAACGACTTGGGTAATGAAGTAATATTCTTACCGCGCGACGCGTACGCGGAAAATCTAGGTAGTCTTTCCGTCGTTTTTGATAAGGTGCAGTCGAAACTAAGAGACGCCCATGTAAAGAACACGGCACATTACAATTTACGTCGTAGGTCTTGCGAATTTAATGTGGGGGACATAGTCATGAAGCGTACTTACGTGCTGAGTAACAAGGATAATTACTTTAGTAAGAAGTTAGCCCCAAAATTTATTAAATGTAGAATCATAGCAAAGAAATCACCGCTCGTGTATGTGCTCGCGGATATGTCAGGAAAGAATCTAGGCACGTGGCACATTAAAGATCTCAAGTTGAGTGGATTGCATAAATAGTATAAGTATTTCACCCTGAGATGTTGTAAAAATTATATATTATATCGTCACTCATTTACCATCTATAACAACAAATATGGATTGTATTGGTCATCGATTTAGTTATTGGTTGATGCCCTACGAAGTAGAAGGTTGCGCCAGTATTTATTCTCAAGTACTGTCGTTTTTTCTGTATGAGAGTGTGAAAGTTAGACCGTTTGGAAGAAGCGTGAAATTGGAATACAATACACAACGATAGGTTGTGAGGATTTTATTTGACCAGAAATAAAATCCTCGGGGGAGTGCGCGGTAATGTAACGTAAAAGTTACATGAAAAATCATTTAAGAATATATGTTAACCGTTTATAATAAAAGGGTCGGAATTAATTAAAAAAAACAAGTAGTCAAAGTTTTCTAACAAAATAAATCACGAATAAATTGGTTCCGTGAGGACCGTCAGCACTCTACACCTTAAAAGTAACGGGATCCTTATCGCAAGGCGCTCCGGCCTAATTCGAAGTGAGAACTTCTAACCATGTCCGGGCTATTGCTGGTAGGTTTCTTTTTGTACTCTTGGTGTGGTTATAATAAGTAACTTTCAACGGGTCTTGCATTGTCGACACATAAGAATGATTGTCGTTTTATTAAGTTTAACACAAACACTTCCAGTCGTTAAGAATAGCAATTTTCGGCAAACATTGTCGATATTATATCTCCAACATGAAGCATGAGATTATATCACTTGCAGCCGGCACGTATTAATGTCAAGTATTAGCAATATACCGGAGTTATAACTGAGACCACCTTATCTGGCGATATCCCAATTGCTTCCACGAACTTGGCGTTTTTGCAGCTGTAGGGGTTAATGAGGCATGCATGTGTGCGTAGCGTAAAAATTAAATATATTAATTATTTTGTTTAGCTAAAATATTTTATACTTATAAATTCAGACATAGGACCTTAATTCGAAGATAGACCAAGTAATTAAACCTTATTAGGTCAAAATTTTAAAAAAAATATTTTTTCTTGAAAAAATGGAATAAAACTATTCTAACACTTTGAAACACACTTTAGTTACGTATTTATTTATTTATTTATCCATTTTTGCACAGCTGTAAGCTTAAAGTGCAAAATACGGACGTACTAACACGAGACATCCTCGTTAAACTCATTTCTACAAGGAAGTTATTAACTTAATTCATGTGATAAATATTAGTCATTCATAATAAAACCAAATCTAACCTTAATTTTAAAAAACATTTTTTTATGATTCTAGAACAAAATAAATAAATTCATTATTTCTAGGTCCGTACTTGCAAAACGGCTACAACCTTTTAGAATCTTATCTCAATCCTTTGTTCGGGCGCTGGCTTATCGAAACTTGCATTTTTAGGGTTCCACTGTCAGTTGGTTTTTTTGAAGTAAACGTGGAGCGGCGATGTGCATTGCATTCCACGGCGGGCAGTTGCACAGAACACATCATCAACAAGTATTATTTTGCGTTCACGATATTTTTACTATACTAAATATACCGTGTCTTCACGCGCAATAATAATTATTTTCTTGTAAAGTGAATTAAACATTTGGCACTGCATTTAAACGAATTTTAAACATAGCCGTGTTGGAGCCTCTGTTCTGCATATCGATAAATAGTTTTAATACGCACCCGTTATCGGTGAGTTTTGAACAAATTCTTTAGTGTAGCTTTAAGCATTTAGTAGTTCATCTTGTAGAAGTGATAGGTAATTTCTGAAAGTGAATAAGTGTTAATATTCCGTCAACAATAACTGGATCCACTATTGCGGCACCTTTTTATTTCCCTAATGTTATTACAATTTTAATTTTGCTTTCTCAATAATAGAACTTGTGTTGACTTAGCCTGCGACAAGTAGCCTTCCACTGTAACCGCCGTTCTGATTGTGAGCACCAACACCAATTACTTACCAATCGGTTTTCCCCTACGCTTTGCTTCATCGAGGTGCTCACGGTCTACGGCAAAGGCGGAAGAAGAATATAGAGTAATGCCTGTTGTTATTCCCAGGGTGCGACGTTTTTTTTAATATCAAATCAACGAAGTGCGCCGTGCGCGCGCCTTAACCCCCGTCGTGGAATCCGGGGTCTCTGGTGGCATCTCGGCCCCGTCACCTCCAGCAGCCTCTTCGCACCAGCCGCTCACCTACGGCCGCAGACCAGCAGCGAAGCCAGGGGAGTACCGTACGGATCCGCGGAAGTGAAACATAGCGGGCATTACCCACGACCATTTTAAATCAATAAATTTATTGTGTGACTTTCGAAATATTATTTTATTTTACGCCATCGTAAGTTCTCCGGCTGAGCTAACGTCACAACTACCATAGTGAAAAAAATTATAAGTAAATGTGTGATCTGTTTTAAATTTAGAGCTCAAAGGGCGCAGAAATTGATGGCCGCGCTACCCCAGGATAGAGTGGTAGCAGATAGACCATTTAACAAAACAGGGATAGATTATTGCGGCCCTTTCAGCATAAAGCAGTCCAGCATTAGAAGGTCAATATTGACAAAAGGGTATGTTTGCATCTTTGTATGTTTTGTAACAAAATGTGTACATCTAGAATTAGTGTTTGATTTGACCACGGACAGTTTTTTGGAGGCATTCAAAAGATTTTATTGTAGGCGAGGCTGTCCGCGGATTGTGTTCTGTGACAATGCATCTACATTCAAGGGTGCAAACAACCAGCTAAGGAAGTTATATGATTTGTGTAAGTCTCCATGCCATCAGAGCACTGTTGTAGACCATTGTAATATACAAAATATTGAGTTTAAGTTTATTCCGAGTTACTCTCCCACTTGGGGAGGGCTTTGGGAGGCAGCTGTTAAATCTGCAAAGTTTCATTTCAAAAGAATTATCGGAAATTTGGTTCTTACATATGAGCAGTTTAATATTGTTATAATAAAAGTAGAAGCCATTTTAAATTCTAGGACAATTACTCAGATGTCAAGTGATGAATCCGACTTTACCTTTTTGACTCCAGGACATTTTTTAATACAGCGACCTTTAACAGCGCCTCCTGAACAGGCAATAGCAAGTACCAGTAACATAAATGTTTTGCATTTTTGGAAGAAATGTACAAAGATTTATCAGGATTTCTGGCGTGTTTGGCATAGGAGCTATTTATCGCATTTGTTAAGTAGGCCGAAATGGCATAAAGTTTATCCTGATGTTAAGGAAGGTGTTTTGGTTTTGTTAATTGGTGAGAAAGTGTCACCCTTACAGTGGCCAATAGCAAGAGTGATTAAAGTATTTAAAGGCAGAGACAGTCGTGTGAGATCTGTCGAGGTAAAAACCAAGAATGGATCTCATACCAGGGCCATTAATAAGATTGCTGTCTTACCAATTTACGATTAGTTGCATTAAGCACTTTAGTTTTAAATTTTTCTCTTTGTTATTAACAAGTGGCGGGAGATTTATGTTCATAAAAAATAAGTATGGCAACATTGTTGTTCCCTGCCCCCGCTCTCTCTCTCAAATACCTTTTGTAAGCTAACGGGCGCTTAAATAAATTCGTGTATAAAAATATAATTATTTGTTTTTCATTAACAGAACCTAAAAGACCATTTAATTGCCCCTGTAATTGCCTGTTTCTTAGATTTATCTAAGGCTTTTGACCTGGTTTCCTATGACATATTATGGAAAAAGCTAGAGAAGACCAGTATACCACGGGAAACTGTACGCATACTTAGGTACTGGTATGGGAACCAGGTCAACTGCGTTAGATGGGCAAATTCGCTGTCTGATGAGTACAGATTGGAGTGTGGAGTGAGACAGGGGGGTTTGAGTTCACCTACACTTTTCAATCTGTATATGAACGAACTGATCGAGGCGCTCAGCAGCATTCATGTCGGATGTCATGTGGATGGAGTTTGCGTAAACAACATCAGCTATGCTGACGACATGGTGTTGCTGAGCGCGTCGGTCTGTGGCATGCGTAAATTGCTCAGAGTATGTGAGACATATGCGGCTAGTCATGGTCTCAGATACAATGAAAAAAAAAGTCAGTATGTGGTCTTTGAGACCGGCCGTAACAAGCATACAGAATTCCCAGTGATATGTCTTAATGGTAGTCCGATGAGCCGAGTGAATCAATTTAAATACCTCGGCCATGTAGTTGCGGCCGACCTCAAAGATGACATAGACATCGAGCGCGAGCGAAGAGCTTTATCGGTGCGGGCAAATATGATAGCCCGAAGGTTTGCGGGATGTTCCAGGGAGGTGAAGATAACTCTGTTTAGAGCTTTCTGTACCTCCTTGTACACATGCAGCTTGTGGGTTCATTATTCGCAACGGGCCTATAAGGCTCTCAAGGTCCAATACAATAATGCTTTCCGGGTGCTGGTGGGACTGCCTCGCTTCTGTAGCGCATCAGGGATGTTCGCGGAGGCGCGTGTGGATGGTTTTGAGGCCACCTTACGAGGGCGCGCCGCATCCCTGATGCGCCGGGTGCGGGACAGTCCCAACACCATCCTGAGAATGATAGCGGACAAACCGGACTGTCACATTATGTTACACTGTGCGGGGCTACATTCCCCCACTGGTAACATACTGTGGTAGAATTAGTTTATTTTTATAATATATTGTAATTATTTTGGCTAATACTTACTAACCCCTAAAATTAAGGTGTAATTACTAACATAATATGTGTCAAGTCAAAGTTACACGAAATAAATTATTATTATTATTATTTATTATTTATATTGTATGGACCCAAACAGTCAGTAAAATTATACATGGATTACGTCCACAGAAAATTACTACACTCATCAGCAGAAACAGTAGTCAACGAAAGTAAACAGTATTATTTAATAATCAACCTCCGCCCTACGGCGCGATCGGTTATTAACAGATGTATTTTCTGTCGTATCAGAAAGAGCCAACCACCATCACCACCAACAGGGAATCATCCAATGGCAAGACTAGCACATCATCAAAGACCGTTTTCTTTCGTTGGTTTAGATTATTTTGGACCAATAACTACGGTAGTGGGACGTACTACACAAAAAAGATACGTTGCACTTTTTACCTGTTTGACAACACGAGCCGTACATTTAGAACTAGCTGCCTCGTTGTCAACAGATTCAGCTATTATGGCATTGAGCCGTATGATAGCACGACGTGGCTACCCGAAGCAAATATGGTCAGACAATGCATGGTACGAACCTGCAAGGGGCCGACAAAGAACTACGCCGAGCCATAACAGCCATCCAAGATGAAGCCATGAAAAAGATGATAGATAAAAGATGTTTCATACCTCCTGGAGCACCTTTTATGGGAGGTGCATGGGAACGTCTTGTGAGGTCGGTAAAAAAAGCATTAAATGCTGCCCTCAGTGAACGGTGTCCCACAGATGAAGTACTTTCGACACTGCTGGCTGAAGCAGTGTATACAGTAAACAGCCGGCCACTTACACACGTATCTGTAGACCTCAATGATCCGGAGGCATTAACACCCAACCATTTTCTTCTTAATGGATCAGCTATGTCACCACCTCCAGGAGAGTTTAATGAAAAGGATAAATTGGACATGTCAACTGGCGAGCTTCACAAAATCTCGCCAATATGTTTTGGCGCCGGTGGATGAAGGAATATTTACCCGAACTTCAACATCGGCGGGAGCCCCAAGGTAGCGGGGAAACGATTAAAGAAGGAGACATCGTCCTTATCGTAGATAATAATCTTACAAGAAACGTGTGGCTCCGAGGGATGGTAACACAGACATATCCCGGCACAGACAATGTTGTGAGAGCCGTAGATGTCAAAACTAAGGGTGGTATATTAAGGCGTCCTGTAAAGAAATTAATTGTTCTACCTACAAATCCAGTCGCCTCTACTAGGAATTAACGCAACAATAAATAGTTGCGCGGCGGGAGAATGTACGAGACGACCATTAAAAACCTACGTAAGACCGCCATTCAATAGTTTATTCGTATATGTGTGAGCGTGTATCATAAATCAAACATTATTTTCTAATAGACACACTCACACAGCCAGCGGTCAAGTTTAAACATGGCGCGCGTACTCGATCCTGCCTTCAAAATGGCGTATCTTCGCATGGCTGCCGCGCGCGCCGAAATAATTGGCGCATGTCCTCCCTCTTTCTAGAACTCTCTTGAAGCGGCGGCGCCGGCGCAAACAATAGCGATGGCGATTGTTCCCGATCCTTCCAATCACAAACAGACTCCGCCTACGCACAGATACAACGAAGTAATCGGCTTTAGACCGTATTTTATACGGAATGCGGTTGCTTATTTTTTATTTTTTATTTAAGCAGTAACGTCTGCTAACCTAAACTAAATGTTTACAAATGAAGCGAAAATTGAAGATACCACCCTAAGGCATGTCGAAGCAACTGGTTGAAAAATTCAATGGCTCTGACATCTGATTCGGTGGTCCAATTGGGAGGACGCCAGTGTTGGCCCGGAAAGCCGTTGGAAACGCAGGTTCGAACCCTGTCCGAATCATTAAATTTTTCAATTTTCGCTTCATTTGTAAACATTTGGAATGCGGTTGCTTATCGCATGGCGGCCCATTTGTTTTGAAACTATAATTCGCAGAATTACGTAACCAATCCCGACCTTTCTGGCAAATTCCCGTAATGGCGAAAACAGTATAAATACCGTCGGGGTCGGTGATTGGAGAATCAGTTTTATCATAACAGTGCTCCAATCAACATCGGGAATAAAAGTGGAACAGTGAACAATTTAGTGAACAGTGCGAAATAGTAAATAGTGCGACATAGTATAACAGTAAACAGTGTAAATTCAGTACGTGCTCATAGTAACAGTGTTTTTAATAGTGTTTGTAAGTATTAATTAGTGATAGTATTTTATAGTAAATATTAATTGTTATAGTGTATTAGTGTGTTGTAAATATAGTGTTCCGTTAATAGTGAACCGTTTTTCATTATAATAGTCCTGTTCTTTAGTACAACTAAAATAACCATTTTTGAGTATCCAGCAATAGCAGTTCAGACATAATCGGTCTGGAACATATTTAAATATCAATTCGTTCATTATTAGATTTATTAGCATTAAAATAATCATTTACAGAATAAGAACCTTTCTCTGTTAGCCATTTCTTTACTCTTTTTTTAAATATACACAAATCATAGTCTTTCAGTGCTTGGAAGCTTATTATAGAATTCAATACACATTATATAAGCATTCCTGTAGTTCAGAGTAAGTTTGACCCATGGCTTATATAATTTGTGTTTGTGGCCGAAGTATAGATTTCTGCAGCAAAGTGTCCCACCACACTATCATATTCGCCCAACCTCGGCCAAATTCGCGAGTAATGTACAGGTACTGTCAAAAGTTAGTAAATTTATAAATTAATAGGTACAAGCCAATTTATTTCAAAAGGCTTCGAGTTGAGCGACATTATACTCCCAAAAATAAGACATAACATAAAATGTTTTAAGCACATGTATGGTCCTAATTGCCCGAGCGAGTGAAGCGCCACCGTTGCAGCTTGGCCTGAAATAGGGGTGCGTCTCATTTCATAGAAAAACAATTAACATATTTTCATATGACCGAACATACGTTTGGTAGAATTTTCAGTTTGTATAACAACGTTTCATAGAATGTTTATTTCATATATCGTTATATCATAGAAGCACAATTGATAGAAAGTCATTTCTTATAACAATCATTTTATAGAATGCACGTTTAATATAATGCACTTTTCTTATAACAATAATTTTATAGAATGTACGCGTTTAATAGAATGTACTTTTCATAGAATTTACCTTTAATAGAATGTACTTTTCATAGAATGTACGTTTAATAGAATGTATTTTTCGTATAATATACTTTCGAATTCATAATTTGAATAAGCGAGCGAGCGAAGCGAGCGAGCAAAACCTTTTAGAGCAGATCCGACGTGGCCGGGTTAGGTTAGAAGGTCAGACGGGAGCGAAGCGTGCTTGTATTCATACCTACTGTTTACATACAAGAACAAATCCACCCAACCACTTCCAGGAAAGTATTAAGTTCGGAGCTAAGGCGGAGTACTGGCAAAAAAAAAACATACGAGCGAGCAAAACCTTCCAGAGCAGATCCGACGTGGCCGGGTTAGGTTAGAAGGTCAGGCGGGAGCGAAGCGTAGGTTATTTTTTTTTGCGTACCTACCGAAAAAAGTTTTGCTTGTATTCATACCTACTGTTTACATACAAGAACAAATTCACCCAACCACTTCCAGGAAAGTATTAAGTTCGGAGCTAAGGCGGAGTACTGGCAAAAAGTTGCGAATATTAAAATTATTATTTACGTACCTTTCTATTAAGTACTTGGTTGCAATAAATATTATTTATTTATACCTGTATGTCGCACCCGCTCACGGGACAATAGTGACCCGGACCTTTGGGAGGCGTGCACGGAGCCGAAGCCAACGCGTAGAGGCCCTTTCGACAATTTAATGGAATGTAAGGTGTACATCGAGCGGATGCTGTCCCTATCCGTATCATGGGACGCACACAGAGACAGCGCCCGCTAGGTGCATGAACTATTGATGGATATATGGAATCTAAATACAAATTGAGCTATGGGGATGAAATGGAGCACTGGTTAATTGGGCTATTGTTTGAGACAGCCGGACGTCTACCAGAAAAAGTGTCTCATAGCAAAAATGCACTGGTAGACGATGACTCGCCTCCCACTAGATGGGCCCCCATAAAATAGCGACACATATAGTGGCCTAAGGGCAACACCGGTGCGGAAGGCTAAGGGCGGAGAGGTGTAATACTGGGCTTTAAACCGAAGCCAACTAACCCCTTACGTTTCCACATCCACCCCCGAGCCGCAACTCTCGCGACTCCACTCTGCCCGGCCGGTTAAGGCAAGACAGAGACGGAGGCCCCGACCCATCACCCCCCATCAGGACCCCCAGGAGCACTCAGGTACGTGGGGTCGCTACCCCCCAACAGCTCGCCATAAGCTGCCCTGCGGTGAATTGTTATTATTATTATTATTATTATGTTCATTATATTAAGTATGTATTATGTTATTTGTTTATTCTATTAAATGTTTATTATATTAAATGTTCATTATATTAAGTGTTCATTATATTTAGTGTTAATATACGAAAAATAAAATATATCAAGTGTTGTTATAAGAAATGAAAATATATGAACTGATTTTCTACGAAATGATAATTCTAACAATTGATCGATTCTATGTGTTGAAATTATAATATTATATGTTATTCGATGTGATGAACGTAATACCATTTGTTGTTCTATGAATTATTACACACCCCTGAAATAGACATGTCGACTGATGTTGAATATAACAGCGTACTGTAGTTATATGAATAAAATTAGCTAAATATAATTATCACGAAACAAAGAAAAATGTTAGAAAATGATATCAAAATAAATAATAAAATAAATGTCACTACTACTGCCATCTAGTGTCGCTTTCGAACACATTTAATATATTGTCTGTACATTTTATAATCTGTGCAATAAAGTTACCGTTACTTGGTCAACCGACGTTCTTGAGTTTTATTAGGTTATCGGCCCAGTCCCGAAATTAATTCCAAAGTAATAGTTATTGTTAGTATTTTCGTGTGCAGTGTTTAAAAATGAGTTCAAATTTTCTTGCAAATGTACCGAGGCTAAAAGGTCGCGAGAACTACGACGATTGGGCGTTCGCAGTAGAAAACTTGCTGATACTCGAAGGCGTCGATAAATACATAAAGGAAGAATCTCCTAGTACTTCTGGAGGAACAGTAGACGCGGCAGATGCGAAAACACGGGCGAAAGTGATTTTGACGATAGATTCATCTTTATATGTGCACATAAGGATGCTAAGACCACGAAGGAATTGTGGACGACTTTAAAGTCATTGTTCGACGATTAAGGATTTTTGAGGAGGATTACTTTGCTTCGTCATTTAATTTCTATAAGGTTAGAAAACAGTGAAAACATGACGGATTATGTGACACAGATAGTTGAGACATCACAGCGATTAACGGGCACAGGATTTGAAATTAATGATCAATGGGTTGGTTCATTAATGCTTGCTGGATTACCAGAACGGTTCATGCCTATGATCATGGCTATCGAGCACTCTGGTATTGGAATAACGGCAGATTCGATTAAAACCAAACTGCTCGATATGGAATCAGTTCAAGTGAGTGAGACGGATTGCAATTCAGCATTACTTGCAAGAAATTGGAGTAAGAAGAATAAATGTGGCAACACTAGCAAGCATAGACAACAGACTTCGCAATCATCGCATACGTCAAATTCAACTGTCAAAGCAGCGAAAACAATAACATGTTACAACTGCAAAGAAAATGGTCATTATCGAAATCAAAGTCCATTACTGAATGAAAAACGTGAAAAGAAGAAGCAGATAAACGCTTTCAACGTTGTTTTTCTAAGCGGGAAGTTTACAAAACAAGATTGGTACGTTGACACTGTTGACAGCGGCGCATCTCTTCACATGACTGCGAATGAGAACTGGTTGAAAAGTCCGATGTATTCACCAAGTTTTCCGGAAATAATTGTTGCAAATGAAACTAAAGTTCCTGTTTTATGTTCTGGAGACGTAGAAATCACAACAAGTCACGATTTTGATGTTACCGTGAAGAATGTGTTGTGCGTGCCAAGTCTTACAACAAATCTTTTATCGGTCAGTGAACTGATAAAGAATGGAAATAGTGTCAATTTCAAGCCTAATAAGTGCCTCATAAGAAATAAATCAGGTGATTTAGTTGCAGAGGCTGATCTTATCGATGGTGTTTACAAGTTGAACCTGAAAACAACTAAGAACTGTCTACTAACATCATCAGTGGCGGATGGTGACACTTGGCACAGGCGACTAGGACATATAAACAGCAACGACATGAACAAAATGAAACGTGGGTTAGTTGACGGAATGGAATATTCTGACAGTTTTGCAACAAGTAAGTCAAACTGTGAAACATGTTGTGAAGGGAAACAGTCAAGGTCACCCTTCCCCACAGGCACGCGAGCCACAGAGATGCTTCAAGTCGTTCATTCCGACATTTGTGGTCCCATGGAGAAGAATTCTATTGGTGGTGATATTTACTACTTGGTAGATATTTTCTACTTTTCATTGATGACTTCAGTAGAATGACTTTCATCTACTTTCTTAAAACAAAGAATGAAGCATTAAGTTATTTTGAGGAGTTCAAGTTGATGGTAGAATAAGAAAATCTAAATTTTGCGAACCGACAATGGACGTGAATATTGTAGCAAAGAGTTTGAAGATTTCTTAAAGAATGCAGGCATAGTACACCAAAAGACGAACCCCTACACGCCCGAACAGAATGGTCTTAGTGAGAGGTCAAACCGGACCATTGTGGAGAGAGCCAGATGTCTTCTGTTTGAAGCGGATCTCGACAAGAAGTTCTGGGCTGAAGCTGCAAACACTGCTGTATATTTGAAAAACAGGTCAGTAGCTTCAGGTGTAGAGAAAACTCCATATGAAATTTGGACAGGCAGAAAACCAAACTTACAGGATATACGCATTTTTGGTAGTCCAGCTATGGTCCATATTCCAAAGGAGAAACGTAACAAGTGGGGCAAAAAGGCTAGAAAACACATACTAGTAGGATTTAGTGAAAATGTCAAAGATTATAGGATTTATGATCCAGTGAGGAACCAAGTGACTACTAATAGAGATGTGATAATACTGGAGAAGAAAAAGAAGGAAGACACAGTTACTGTCTGTATAGAAAACACAGATTCAGTGGGGGAATCTATGGAGGAATCTGTGCTTAAACTTGAAGCTTCAGATCAGTCAAGCTCGAGTGATTCTGAGTCAGATTACCTGGATGTAGAAGATGAGAGTATGCTGCCTGCAGTGAGCGGACAGCAGCTACACTCAGAAGACACTTCAGACATAAAAGAGACAACTGATTCACCAGCTACAACTGCGGAGGAGAAACTGAAGCGTCATAGGAATAAACCTGAGCGTTATGGATTTGCCAACATGTGCTACAGTGGAGATGATGAGATGACATATGCAGAGGCGATCAGTGGTCCTGAGAAACAACAGTGGTTGCAGGCAATGGCCGAGGAACTGCAGTCATTCGCAGACAACGAAGTATGGGAAGTCGTTGATGCTTCAGATAACACTAGTGTAGTGCAGTGCAAGTGGGTGCTTAAAAAGAAATATGATCATGACAATAAAGTGAGGTATCGTGCGCGGTTAGTAGTTAGAAAAACGTAGTTACTTTAACACGTTCTCACCAGTAATTCGGCATTCAACTTTGCGGCTACTATTAGCTATGAGTGTACAACTAAGCATGAATGTTACCCACTTAGATGTCACAACAGCTTTTCTTAATGGTCACTTAAAAGAAAGTATTCTCATGCACCTGCCAGAAGGTTTTCCTATTGCAGATTCAAATAAAGTATTAAAATTAAAAAAGGCTGTTTATGGTCTAAAGCAATCGTCCCTTGCTTGGTACGAAAAAGTGGAAGAAACACTATGTAATTTGGGATATAGCAAGAGTAAACTAGAGCCTTGTGTGTTTATTAAAAATCATAAAAATGGTCAGAAAACTATTGTAGGCATTTATGTTGATGATTTTTTGATATTTTCGAATAATAAGACTGAAACAGATTGTTTAATAGAGTCCTTAAGTAAAATAATTAAAATAAAAAAATTGGGTCAAGTCAAACAATACTTAGGCATGAGAATCAACATTGACAGAAACTCTAATGTAATCACTATAGATCAGCAGCATTATATCGAACAATTGTTACAAAAAATTGATATGTCTGATTGTAATGTAGTTGATACTCCTATGGAGTGTAAATTAGATATAGAAAAGTCAAATGTTTGTGATGATAAATTACCATACCAAAAATTAATAGGTAGCTTAATGTATTTGGCTGTGCTGACTTGACCAGATATTGCTTACTCAGTCAGCTACTTGAGTCAGTTTAACAATTGTTATTCACATACTCATTGGAATTATGCGAAAAGAATTTTAAAGTATTTGTCAAAAACAAAACATTATTGTTTAAAATATTCCAAAGGAAGAGCACACCTGGTGGGATTTGTAGATGCAAATTGGCCAAGTTGCTCAATTGATAGACGGTCATACACAGGATTCTGTTTTATGAAATCTGGATCTGCTATTTCTTGGGAAAGCAAGAAACAAAAAACTGTAGCGTTAAGCAGTTGTGAAGCTGAGTACATGGCTCTCTCAGAGGCTGGTAGAGAAGCTGCTTATCTTAAAAGTTTAGAACTTGAGATTATAGGTTCTTGTAATACAATCATATTATATTGTGATAGAGTGCATTAAAGTTAGCAAGTAACTATGTATCACATAAGCGCTCTAAACAAAAAAAAAATCCAGAAAAATAAATCTTCTTGGAAGTATGTGACTAAGGTAGGTACGCAAATTTTATGATATTGTTTTTTAATCCAAAAGAAATTTTGAAAATGTTTTCAGAATCCTCATAATTTTGCAAAACAACGCACTTTTTCACGGTGAAAATGGCAAATTTCTTAATTTCTCCATACAATTATTGGTACCTATACCGGCCTGGGACGTCACTAGCCTGGACGCCTTTTGTATTGAGCGTTTTTAGCGCTACGTAGGAATGTTGAACTTTGACGGTCATTTCTGACTTTTAGAGCAGTTTAAGTGTAGTCAGTCCCATATAGACATTTGATCACAATAAAAAATAAAATCGAATGACATCCCCAAAAAAAAATTAGTCAACATGTCTATTCTTGCGTATGACCATAAGTTTGGATGTTTGGATCTGTGAGGATTATGTATGTTGTAGTTAAAATTGCCATGTAAATGAAATATGGTTGTTTGTTATTTTCTTCTGCGTCTGAATTTAGCATTTTTATTATGTATATAGAAGGTAAATAAATGCTGCCACTATTTGATAACGATATATGTCGGCGCGGGGCGTTTTAAGTACGTTGCTATCGAGACCCGCGAAGGGCGACGCGCATTCAGTTCAATGTTTATGTTAGCGGCATTGAGCTTTAGGTGATATTTGACGCATAGCAAAGGAACTCTTTGTTCATAGAAGCGGGGCAGTTTTATGATGTTAATGTAAACACTGCCGAACGTAGCCGTGGGTCTGCGAAATGTAATTTGACTAAGTTGTTTTGTTCTAAGTTCTGGCTTGGGTGCCGGACGATGATTCGGGTTCGATCTTTGGTTGAGACGGGACGTGTACCACACCGACCGTGCCGTGTGAAGTGCCTCTTCAGTTGACCCACGGATTCGTTTCCGTTTCATGTAGTTTGTTCTCTGAGTTAATTTACAATCATTTAATGTAGCGATTTAGCGATTACAGACTTATTCTGTTACGTTAGTGATTTAGTGACTTTGTTTGTACTACTGACACTATTTGTGACTTTACTGTCATTTGTTTGTGCGTGTAGCAGTATTGTGACTTTACTGTGCTTTGTGACACTATTTGTCACTGTTGCGTTTGTGTTGTGTAACTGGCCTTGCGTGCGTGATTGTACCCACTGTACCGCCCACTAAAGATGAACCCATCTGATGTTCAGGAGGCCTCTGCCGCTTATGCCCCGACATCAGAAGTGGGATACGCGCTGCGAGAGCTAGACCGAGAGAATGTAAGCGGAAATGAGAATTCAGAAAAAAGAGTTGCGAGTACAAACTGAAGACAGATACACTATGGAGGTTTTCTATGAGAAGATGCTAAAACAGCTTAGTGTGACACTTTGGCTTTGTGTCATCATCCTCCTAGCCTTTGTCCCATTTTTGAGAATGAATTCTCGATCGGGGTCGGCTACCTAAATCCCAAGATGTGGCGTAGGCACTAGTTTTTACGCAAGCGACTGCCATCTGACCTTTCAACCCAGAGGGGAAACTAGGCCTTTTTTGGGCTTAGGTGGTTTCCTCACGATGTTTTCCTTCACCGAAAAGTGAGTGGTAAATATCAAATGACATTCCGTACATAAGTTCCGAAAAACTCATTGGTACGGGCCGGGTTCGAACCCGCGACCTCCGGATTGAAAGTCGCATGCCCTAACCACTAGGCTACCACCGCTCTAACTGGCTTTGTGTATGGAGGAAAATTCATTGACAGGGAGTAATTAATCATTTATTTGAGCAGTGCATTAAGAGTGTCAGTTTGATCATGGTTTTCTTATTTATTCATGGTTTTTCCGCAATGAACTGGAATTATTTTTGAGAAACATTTATGGAAGGATGGATGCAGCTGATACTTTGACTGCTGCATTAGTGTGTATTAATAATGCCATACTCAACTCACCGATGGTGAATCGATGTCAGGGTTTCTCTGTGGAGTAGATTTATTTATCTGCTGCCTCGTTGTTTAATTAAGAAGATGAAGGAAACAACTGCGGACAGTACGGTCAATAAATCCAACGAATGTGGATAACGCAGTTCTAAGATGAAAACAACCAATGAGGTTTTTATCACTTAAGAACCAAACGAAGAAGGTTAGAAGAGGATGAGGATGTTTTGTTTTCACTGCCGGCAAGTGGGACACGTTGCTCCTCAGTGCCTTGGTCGTCGTGTACTTTCATCGAATCGTGGCACTTCTTGAGCTGCTGAATATCGGCGTGTGCAGCAGCGTGAAGCCTGTGCGGTCTCAGCTTTATTAGACGCTTTGGTCAGTCGCTCCATTATTATTTGATTTTTGGGTCCGAAAGTTCTCTTACAAAAGAAACTTTAGTTAATGGGAGATTAGTCTTTGATTACGTTGTTAGAAATTGGTGATGCCGATTGATACAATATTTATCAGATATTGTCCGAAATTAAATTGACAATAATAAGATTTATTTCTTTATCTAGTCCCTGACGATGTCATTATGATATTATGATTGTTAAAGATTTGATGTGTTGTTGTGGATGTTTGAAAGTTGAGATTTATAATAATTTACTTGTGTAAAGAAATCAAAAATAGCCAACATATGTGAGATTGGTAAGTCAGCATGTGACACGGAAGTCAGCAGTAAGCATCATGTGGTTTTGACGCACGTTTAATAAAAAGCCGGTTAGATGGGAGTCGGGCTCGCGCGCTGGGGGTTCCGTGCGAGCTGTGGGGGCGCTGCATATGGTTCTAATGAGGGAATTAACTGTACTAAGTGACAGACAAGTCTGCTGTCTGCTTTGCGAATAGAGAACTGTTCTGCGTACTTTGGATGAGGACTGTATTTTTTTATAATTTAATTACGAACGTGTGTTTTTCGAATGTTTCCCTATACTTGTGGTGTAGGACGGTATATTGCTTGCCTAATTTCATGGTTCTGGATCGGTGGGAGGTCCCTTATAGGTTTTGATTGCCTTGAGAGTGCCGAGGTTTGATTTTATTTGTGGATTTAGAGGACTGTGAACCTGGGTGTGTGGATTTGATTTCGACTCTTTGCTTTCACCCGTTCTCGGGGCGGGTAGTCTTGGGAAACGAACGAACGGACGGCGGAATGGTCCTATAGGGGTTCCATTTTTATTTAATTTTGGGGCACAGCACACTAAAAATGATACGTCATTTGTTGAAGGTATACTTAAGGTACGCGCTAATACAGGTGAAATTAAGATAAAACTTATTGATACCAATCGCACAGTTTAACGAAGTCCTTGAAGATTGAGTCCTGACCTGATTAGAGGCAAGATACTGACTATTATTTCGTGAGATAATTAAAGAGCTGTTGGAAGCTTATTTGGAAGGAAGATTATTTTGCCAAGTTGCTGTCTGTTTGCGAGTCCAATGCTTTTTATTGAAAAGAAAGCTATGGCTCATATAGACTGTGTTGATTTCAGAGAGCTTAACCGTAAAGCTATGCCGTTTTTAAAATAGCATTGTACGTGGCTCTGGTGAACTTGTAATTTCGTACGTTGTTTGTTATTTGGACAATATTAAGATCGTATCAGAGACTGTGCACGGAGGATGAGAGAGGCTTGACGTTATATTAGAAACGTTCTAATGCTCGGGAATATCTTTGAACCTTAAGAAGAAATGTGCCTAGTGGCGAAATCAAGCCTGACTCGTTAATTGTTGCGCCTCTTACAAATTTTTCTCCTTATCCAAATATTCAAAATTATCAGCACCACTTTTATGCACTTACTATACGAAAAAGTAAAGTTATGTGGAAGCCAAAGTACGAAGAGATAAGCTAGAAAATTATTATTTACCGAAATAATTAACCGGTTATCATGATTTATGATCAGAGTTATGCAATAGAGTTACATACCGATGGTTGTGTACAGGGTTGTGGTGAAATGCTTTTGCAGAAGAAATGCCTGAAGTCATGTGTAGTACATTACAGCAAAAAGACATTCTGCTATGGTTCTTACAAACTGGAACCTTGGTTCATCGTGTAATACACTTTCATATTTTTTTTTTAATGTTAGGAAGGTTTGAAGGAAAGGTGAAAGAATTCACCATACTTAATAACATATTGTAATTCACTTAAAGCTTTTTGCACTAAAATTGATCTAATACCAAAAATTCGTAGTTGTGAGATTTTTTTTACTTGGCGTTTGACTTTAAAATTGTTTATAGAGATGGTAAACGAATGGGTCATGTTGGTTATCATTCCTGAAACTCCAACTGTGTGCAGTACAAGAGAAACGTGTAAATTTATGAGAAATATGAAAAATTTGTTGAACACAATAGCGATCCTAAGATTCTAAATAAATGTTATTCCAGAGATTGATAATAATGACGAAAATTGCGTGATCCGCAAGATTTCTGAAGTTCATATCAAATAATTTCCCTTCGTCACCGGAAAATCGCAACGTAATGTGGTGTAGAGCATGTTAATTATGCACCTTGGATGGGATAAGACTTTGGGAAACATAAGATTTTTACTGGTTTCTGAATATGTGAAAGTAAATCTAAGTCACATTGCATACATTAGTTCCATTGAATATCATCTACATTGACGCTACAGGCAAACTAAGTGGACAACTGAATTCTGGAGTAAGTTTTCGTACATGCATTTACTAAGTACGTTCTTCTGATATTGATGCGTTTTGTGCAATTAATGCATGTGGATTAAGCCTATTTGGTGCACAAGCAAGGGTAATAGCGGATCGAGGCCGTCGCTTGGGAAATAAAACTTTCCGTGAATTTTGTGATAAAATTTATTATTTGAACTCAACTGGAGCTTGTCAATTTGAACGTGTTATAAGTACACTAAAGTATTACGTTTACAATTTACTCGTTGAAGTTAATATAAGATAATTATTAATTGGTAAAGTAGTGCAACCTTTGTCACTGGATTATGACGTAATAGATATTGTTGGAATCGGATAACAGTCAGTGAATTCTATAATGAAAAGGCTCGTAGAGATAAAGAGCGTTTTCACAGTAAGAAGTGTAAAGTTTGCAAGTTTACTATTTGGTGATTTTGGTCTGATTGAAAACTATTAAAAAAATTAAACAAAATTGGACCCAAAGTTTTGGGGTCCATTCAAGATTGTTGAACTGTTTGGAGGAGAATGATATCTTTTGTAGGATAACCATAAAACTTACAAGTGTGCACACGACAGTTGCGTGTGATGCCAGATTGTTATGTTCCCCAGAATTTGAAGCTAGTTCTAATGTTGATGAAAGTGAGGAACAGTCAGGATCAGCCCTTGTCGGCGAGTAGTTGATACTTACGGGAGTAGTTCATGCTCTTGGAAGTAGTTGATACTCTTGAAAATAGTTACGACCCATGGGAGTAGCTGATACTCATAGGAGAAGTTAATGTTCATGGGGCAAGTTGTATTTGGTTTCTGTTGTGTAATTGATACGCATTTTTGTTTATGATACACATGATTGATGAGATGTTACTGATATACATTGGCGTTTGTGACGCACACGATTTATGAGGTGTTATTGATACACAATGGTTTTAGTAGTCGCTAATGCAGTGATTTGAGCACTTGCAACTTGATCTACTGCCTTGATCATTAGCCGTAGGTCATATTCCAAACCCAGTCTAGCTGGTACGGAGACTGCGCGGTGTAGTGGCAAGCAGGAGGTTACAGTTGCATTGGTTATGTTATGGTCAATGAGGCATGGCCATTTTGAGCATTGTTGTACAAGTATGACCGTGCAAATGTTTCACGGGTAATGATATTTACTTGAGTCAATATGTTTTTGGGCTGAGTCTGATCTGTGTCCTGTGAAAATGATTAGCCACTGATAGCTGATAGATGTCATGAATTTGGGAACTAAAGAGCTTGTCATGACTGTGTCCTAATGGCAGGATAGCCGAGCGAAATGTTTGCTCTGTGAAGTAGTTGGGCACACGAGGACGTGTGATAGTCAGGATCGCCGTGTCGGCGCGGGGCGTTTTAAGTACGTTGCTATCGAGACCCGCGAAGGGCGACGCGCATTCAGTTCAATGTTTATGTTAGCGGCATTGAGTTTTAGGTGATATTTGACGCATAGCAAAGGAACTCTTTGTTCATAGAAGCGGGGCAGTTTTATGATGTTAATGTAAACACTGCCGAACGTAGCCGTGGGTCTGAGAAATGTAATTTGACTAAGTTGTTTTGTTCTAAGTTCTGGCTTGGGTGCCGGACGATGATTCGGGTTCGATCTTTGGTTGAGACGGGACGTGTACCACACCGACCGTGCCGTGTGAAGTGCCTCTTCAGTTGACCCACGGATTCGTTTCCGTTTCATTTAGTTTGTTCTCTGAGTTAATTTACAATCATTTAATGTAGCAATTTAGCGATTACAGACTTATTCTGTTACGTTAGTGATTTAGTGACTTTGTTTGTACTACTGACACTATTTGTGACTTTACTGTCATTTGTTTGTGCGTGTAGCAGTATTGTGACTTTACTGTGCTTGTGACACTATTTGTCACTGTTGTGTTTGTGTTGTGTAACTGGTCTTGCGTGCGTGATTGTACCCACTGTACCGCCCACTAAAGATGAACCCATCTGATGTTCAGGAGGCCTCTGCCGCTTATGCCCCGACATATATATATACTTACTTTTTTTTTATCAAAGTATAAACTCATAATTATTTTATTTTTGTTATAGGTTGTTATCATGGGTGTCAATGGTGCCTGCGACGACGAATATCGCAATGTGTCCCCGGGAAAAAATAAAAATATCCATTAGCAAATGGCCGAACATGAATGTCACCTTTAATATTTCTTAAATACAAAGTATATTTTTATCTTATTTTCTTGTTTAATTTTTGAGAAAAGCATTTTACATGAAAATCTATTATATGACACTATCGGCATGTTGATTTGGGCTTACAAAAGAGCCAATTCATGGATATTCCCTCGCCTATCGTGGATGTACGCCGAGACTCGGTCCTCGTCGTCTGGCTCGGCCAGGCGCTCTTCAGGGCGCGGCATGTCGCCCAAGAATGGTCCTAAACCCATGCAGGGCCTCCTCGCCACAAGAATAAGCTCTGAAATGTTAACAATTTTTAGGTTTCCATACCCAAACGGTAAAAAACGGGACCTTATTACTAAGACTCCGCTGTCCGTCACCAGGCTGTCTCTCATGAGCCGTGATAGACAGTTGATTCACAGATGATGTTTTTCTGTTGCCGCTAGGATAACTAATACTAAACAACAGGATAAAATAAATATTTAAGGGGGCTCCAATACAAGAAACGTGATTGATTGCGTTGACTTCGCACCTCATTTGTATCCGGTGTCATACATACCAGGTGCAAACTGAACCCGGCCAGTTAAGATGGGATAAGTGTTTGTACGGAATCCTCGGTGCGCGAGTCTGACTCTCACTTGACCGTTATTTAGGGCGGCGATTGAGAGGGGCAACGATCCTCGCTCTGGGTCTTGGCTAGTGCAGAAAGTCTCCGTTGCCATTCAGGGATATGATAGATTTTTTAGTGCACAGATATGGTAGATTATTTATCTACTCCAGTTTTTTTCTATGAGTTAATACAGTTACTAATTCTTATATAAAGACGTACATTTCGAGAGCCTTCTAGAAGTCTATAGTCTACTGTCCAAAGCACTGAATGTTTTTTTGGCGAACTTATAACATGTTTAGCACTGTTAACTGATGCGTGTCACATGTTATCGTTTTAGCTTTTTCTTCTTTATGTTTTTATATTATACTATTTACTTTTTACCTCCTAATTTGTACTTTTTATTTTTTAATTTTTACCTTTATACTTTTTACTCGACTATACTGTCGTAGATAAAGTATTGTATTGTATGCAACGTAGTATAAGTAGAACAAAAACGCTCGCGGCATCATCTTTAATGATGTTGGCTACGCTCACATCGTAACCTAGCTATGCCACTCGACTTTTTTGACCCCTCTTATCTATGTACATATGACATGTATGTATATCTCTTACTGTCTCGAGGGTATTTGCACTGGTACATCCGCATGTGACAGTCACTCATGAAGGTAGATTGCACACCGTGCTGGCAGCGCGCGCACACCATGACGTCGCGGACTGGGCACTGTTTGGGACACGAGCCTCGGAATTGCTTCCAACGCACTGTAAAATGTGACACATTAAATTAGCTTTGTATTAACTGTTATTTTCAAATCTAGCTGCAAAGGACAATGCGCCAAATTGAACCAAGAACCAACAGAGATGAGAGTTAAATCGTGGTTAAATCATAAGATAGACGTCACTGATAAGTTGCTAACAAAATAATTATAAAGAATAAATTAATATTAAATTTTATCTGACGTAATAATTGATTTAAAACACTCACGATTTTAAGAGATTCATTCAACAGGAGAAACTGGGAGTATTATGATAGTGTTACGCCGGTAGGTTAGGACTTAGGACAAACACTTTGAACGTCATTTTTCAGCAGGCTGAAAAGTCATTTCAGGCCGTTTCAGAAGTTGCTCTATCACATATCTAAAGATCGAAATTTCACCCAAGTTGCCGTCGTTTTCAGGCGCCTGAAACATGTTTTCAGTCCGTTTCAGGACACCCTCTATCAGATGACGCCATAACCTGAAAACCCGTTATCAGGCGTTTTCAGGGCCCCGTATGGGTCTCTGAAGCACAAATCATTATATGGCGAAATTTCCAGTAGGAGTGACAGAGATAGCACTAGTAGAAACAGATAGCTATGCTCAGAACATTCGAGAAGTGTGTAACAAGGATGGGACTACTAGAAAGAGATAGCTATACTCGGTACATTCGACAAGGGAGTGACAGAGAGTGCACCATTAGAGAGAGACATATATGGCCTCGAATGTTCTCGGCCCTCACGCTGGACCTTACTAGAATATTCGCGTAATGTGTGGACGCGGGATATAAAAGGCGCCGACGGCCGGCGCGAGTTAGTTACATTTTAACTGCGATACAGTGCGAGTAAAAGGATATTCGGAAAGAGACTCTTAAGTGATTAGTGTGCTTTAAGTACAGTTCGCGTGAATAGTGAGTGCGTAATTTGTGTAATGTGTGTTTGTGTTAATTGGTGGATTTTAAGTACAGTTCGTGTGATTGTAAGTGCGTAATTTTGGTAACAAAGTGTGTGCTTTCATTTGTGGATGAATTTGCGCTTTTCTATCATATACGAACCCCACGCTCGTAACATTTGGTGTCAGAAGTGCGGATAGAAAATGTCGTCAACGCCATGAGAAACCGAGCCGAAAGGAGTGACGACGCGAAGCCAAACATCTGGATCTGGAGACTCGACGCCTGGTACGTCGGAATCACCTGCTCCAGCTGCACAAGGAATGGACCTCAACGCCATCTTTGTCCTCCTAAAGGAACAGGCGAGGAAACAGGAGGAACAGGCGAAAGAACTACAGGAACAGGCTCGAATCCTCCAGAATGAGCTTAGGGAACAAAAGGATCACCAGGAGGTACAGTCGAGAATGCTTCGTGAGGTACACGAGTCCACAACTGAATGGAAGAAGGAGTTGTTCGAGGTCCAGGAAAAACTGGCCGATATGAATGAAAAACTGGAGAGTCGAGTCCATGAGGTCGATAAAAAAATTGAGACCTGTGAGAACCGTCTCCAAAAACTTGAGGTTAAAGTGGCTAGTGGTACGAGCACCTGTATACCCGTCGCATCGGTGTCCGGAGGCGAAAGATTTAAGGTGCCCCCCTTTGATGGTAGCTCATCATGGACTGCCTACAAGCTACAGTTCGAGTCTGTTTCTCAGGCTAATGGCTGTAGCAAGGAACAAGCCAGAACAGCACTGACGTTGGCGCTGCGCGAAGAGGCCCTTACCATACTCGAAGCTCTGGGAAACGACCAGACGTATGACCGCCTTCTTGAAGCACTGGAGGCACGATACGGTGACAGTCACCTGGAGCACGTATATCGAGCTCAGTTAAAGGACAGCTAGGACACAAGGACGTAACGAGTCCTTACAACAGTGGGCCCTGGAAATCGAGAAGTTGGTTAGGAAGGCCTATCAATGAACGTCAGCATCCTTTGTAGACAGTATGCTGGTGCAGGCCTTCATCGATGGGATCCGGGATCTGGAAGTGAGGGCAGCCGTGCGATTGGGACATCACGGCAGCCTGAAAGATGCCGTAGCCCACGCTCTCGAGGTGGAAGCTGTACGACAGGACTCATCCAGGCCTTTCAGGGTGCGAGAAGTGTCGACTACGAAGCCGGTAGATTCTCGCCGTGAATTCAGGCCACGTTGTTACCTATGTGGAGAACGTGGTCACCTGCAGTCAGGTTGTCCGAAAAGGAATAGAAGGGAAAGAGACCCCGCTCCAATGGCGAGGGCAATAGGCTCTCTGGAGTCAGAGCCCCAACAGGGAAACGAATAAAAGCCAGGACTATGGGACGAGTGCTGGCTGGTGGTCGAAATGTCCCAATTATGATCTCACAGGCGAACGACGGGAATAGTCTGGTCTTCAAAGGAGAAATTGGTGGAATACCATGTCTCCTTACCATAGACACCGGAGCTTCTCGGACGGAGATCATCTTGTCAGATCATCGACCTAGGCATCTCCAGCTGCAGACCGCTACCGGCCAGTACATTTCCGTCCAAGGGGAGCGAGGGTTGGCTGTGAAAATAGGTGAAAGAGAATACTGGCATAAAGTGATCGTTGCTAACATCGTGGACGACTGTATTATTGGATTGGATTTTATGAGGAGATATGACTGTAAAATCGACTTGAAGGTTGGAGTTCTAAAGTTTGGAGTTGATGAGATTCCTATACAAGGTGGAGTAAATGGAAATATCTACTGTACCAGGAGAACCATTCTTCAACCAAGGTCGCAGGTTTTAGTTCCAGTGAAATTGCCGAACTCCACAAGGCCGCAATCGCACCGCTGTGCGGTGGTGGAAAGGTTGGATGCTGATAAACCGTGGATAACAGCCCGTACAATGGTAACCACGGCATCTACAGCATTTGTAAGGATCCTTAATCCAAGCGATACAGAATGCGTCCTCAATAAAGGAACGCTGGCCGGATTATGCGAAGAAATTTCCTGGTTACGAAGCTGTCGGGAATCTGAGGTAAGCGTCAAACCTGGGCATGTTAAGCCTTCAGTGGATGTTGAAAAGTTACTGAACGACTCCAGGAATTTCTTAAGGCGCGTAGCTTACTGCTGCGATATCGTAACGTCTTTTCTGCGCATGACGATGATATTGGTCAGCATGAGATCGACACTGGGGAAACCATGCCTATCCGACAGCGCCCTCGGAGAGTTCCAGTAGCTCGGGAAAAGGAAGTCGAGAGCATGATCGGGGAAATGCGAAGAAGCGGCGTTATTGAACCTTCAACAAGCCCGTGATGTTCTCCCGTAGTTCTGTTAAAGAAAAAGGACGGGACCTTGAGATTCTGCATTGATTACCGTCGACTTAATGATGTGACCAAGAAGGACAGTTATCCACTTCCACGAATCGACGACACCTTAGACACATTGAACGGAATGAAATGGTTTTCAACGTTGGATCTAAAAAGTGGCTATTGGCAAGTCGAAATCAAGGACAAAGATAAAGAGAAGACGGCCTTCTCTACTGGCAAAGGACTCTGGCAGTTCAATGTTATGCCATTTGGACTGTGTAATGCACCAGCCACATTTGAGAGATTAATGGAACAAATATTAGCCGGACTCCTAGGATTAACTTGCTTGGTCTATTTAGATGACATCATTATCGTTGGTAGAGACTTCGACGACCACTTGAATAAATTGGATCAGGTGCTAGCCAAACTACGAGGGGCCAATCTGAAACTCAGTCCGAAAAAATGCTCGTTTTTCAAACGTAAAGTGAATAACTTGGGACACGTGATTTCAAAGGATGGCATCCAGACAGATCCTGAGAAGATTTGCGCCGTGAAGGATTGGCCGACGCCAAAAGACTAGACTGCAGTACGTGCCTTTTTGGGGCTTTGCTCATACTACAGACGTTTTGTGAAGAACTTCTTGGATATAGCAAAGCCTAGCCTATGTGAGTCAAGTTTCAACGAGCTTAAAGGAAGACTTTGTGAAACGCCAATATTGGGGTATCCAGACCCGGAGGTGGATTTTATTGTGGACACAGACGCTAGCAACACTGTAATTGGAGGTGTCTTGTCACAGAAGTGTTTAATTATGTGCAAATAATCTCCTCCAAGATACCAGTGACCACATCTGTTGTCAATCTGTGTACAACTACACTTATGTATACTCTGTGCAATTTTATAAAATAAAAAGTTAGTTCTTTGTTAACTGCCAAACCGTCGTTTCATTATAGGTTATGTTCCCAGCTGATAATTCGTTTATTCTCGCGAAAACTTGCAAGTTGTGCTGTATAAGTTCTAGCAGATTGAGAATACACTGTGCCAGTTAAAATGACGTCCAATTATGCAGTTAGTGTACCAAAATTGAAAGGGCGCGAGAACTATAGTGAGTGGGCCTTCGCAGCGGAGAATTCTCTTATAAGATAAGATAAGATATTTATTGAATAATAACTTATTTTACAGTAATAATAACTATAGCCTAAGACATTCTACTTGGCAAAAAAATTACATGCGCCTGAACTAGGATTCCCTGTGTTTCAGGCATAAAGAGGACTAACTTATTAACAATTTCTTAAATAAATAATCATAAACACATTAAATGATAAATTATAGATCGGATACAATAATATTTAATTAGAATGAATACAAGAAAATCAACTTAGAACAATCAGTAACTTCTCTGTATCTTCGTATGACATATTTTGTAGTGCTTCCCGGAGTGTTTTCTTACATTTCGAGTAGCTGAGCGGTTATATATCCAGCTTCATATTAAACCTACTGTACAGGAGAGGACCCAGCGAAACAAAAAATCTAAAACAAAAGTGACTCCTTCGAATAGTTTTAGAGCAAACAATATCCTTGCGCCGTTTATTGGTATACTCAGTGCTATAAGGGATTGCAGCGTGCTGTTTTAGGACCGTGCTTAGTATAAATAGTTGCCGAACGGTTAGTACTTCACAAGACATATAAAGAAGGTTAGTAGGGTAGAGGAAAGGACGGGAAGTGGAAACCTTTAGAATTGCTCTTTGAGCTCTTTCTAAGTTTAGTAACGTAGTTTTGGCCAGGCCGCCCCATGAGGAAATGCAGTACGTTAATATCGATTCACATAGGGCAAAATAGACTCGTTTGATTAACTGTGGGTCCGCAAATGAACGCAGTTTTTTTAAAACAAATATCAACTTACAAACTCTATTGCATAACGCAGCGATGTGATATTTAAAAGAGAGAGTATCATCAATTATGATTCCTAAATACTTAATTTTGGTAACTGCGGCTATATACGGACATTTGCATTGTGTTTTATTGGGGTCCTTACAGTTGTGCGAGTAAAGCTTCGGGTTATTGGGTGTTAAATTAGATTTGCGCATGGAAAACTTTATGTAGTTAGTTTTGTCCGAATTAAGTGTAAGTAGATGCTGTTGAAGCCAGTTATTAACAGTGCTCAAGCCTCGTTGCGCATACGTATAAACTGCCTCTATTGTTTTTGCAGAAAAAAGTAGAACAGTGTCATCCGCGTAGGAAATAATTTTGCCGCTATCCACTTTCAAATTACAGAGATCATTAATATAAATTAAAAACAGTGTAGGGCCTAGTATACTTCCTTGGGGAACCCCAAAACAAGTGTTTTTCAGGTCAGAGCTAACAACATTGTCTATTTTTATGCATTGAGTGCGCTCATCGAGATAGTTTGCGAATAGTTTGAGTTGGGTGCCTCTTACGCTTATTGCTTCAAGCTTGTGTAGTAGAATGGAAACAGAGACGGTGTCAAAAGCTTTAGCAAGGTCCAGAAATATACCTATTGTCTGGTTGCCCCTGTCAAGTTCCTGAACTACGTGGTCAGTCAATTCATGGACCGCATCGGCAGTTGACAATTTAGAGCGAAAACCAAATTGGGTCTTTGACAAGATAGAATGTTTCTCCAAATATTGGACAAGTCTATTATTGATAATTTTTTCGAGGATTTTAGATGTTGATGGTAGAAGAGAAATGGGTCTATAGTTCGTTATTTCGTCTTTAGCGCCGGATTTGTATACAGGAACAATGACAGCTTTTTTCAGACATTTAGGAAAGATTCCTTCTGAGAGGCATTTTCGAAAGACCTGCGTGAGTGGTGGAACCAGGATGTGCTTGAATTGTTTTAAAATTTTATTTGAGATACCATCCCAACCAACCGCAGAATCGTCTTTTAAGCCCATAATAATTCCTTCAACCTCTTCTTCATCAGTATTTAATAACACAAATGACTTTAAAGTACTGAAGTTGATTGAAGATAAGTTATGAGGAGGAGCACGAAAATCTCTCTTTACTTTTTCTGCTAGGTTTTTCCCTATGTTTACGAAAAAATCATTTGCGTTATTGACAGATATTAAATGGGATGAGTGCGAGTGTAATAAACCCGAAGACGATTCACGTTGTTTCGTCGTATATGTTAAATTTTTAATACATTTCCAAATTAATTTACTGTTTGTACCAGCCAGTTCTAGTTTTTTTTAATCGTAGCTGGTTTTAAATTTTTTGAGTAAGTCATTACAAAAATTTCGATATCTTTTGTACGCTATTTGCAGTACTAAATTGGCAGGGTTCGATTTGGCCTTAGAATGTAGCTTATCTCTGTGGCGTATAAGACCGGGAGTAATCCACGGCTTAATATTTAAATACTTATTAGTTATTACCTATACATTTTTCTATTGTATTGCTACATATTGCTTGTTGTACACTTTGAAGCAGGTACGACATGCAATAATTTGCGTCAGCAGAATTGTAAACGGGGGCAAAGTCAATGTTGCATAAATCGTCTTCACGTTTGTTTACATTTAATTTTGTGATTATTTGCGCGTGAGTTTTATGAGGTTGTTTTTGAAACAAGGTCAACAGGGCAGCTCTGTGATCGGTTACGGTGGAGTTAGCAATTAGTGCGAGAGCCGGGAAATCTGATTTAAGCATGATATGATCTAAACAGGAGCCACTTTGATGAGTTGGAAGCGTGTGTGCTGGGAGTAAGCCATGAAAGGAGCATAAGTTGAGATAGCTCTCTGATACGGAGTAATTTTTTCCTGGGAGAACGTCAATATTAATGTCTCCTATCAGAATGACATTTTTAAATGACTTTAAATTACTTAATGTTTGGCCTAGGGAATCAGTGAATATGGTTACTTACATTTTTAAAAGAAGGGGGTCTATACAAAGCTAATATTGCTAAGTCTGATCCTATTTTAATTAAAAGTCGATTACATTCTAATATATTGGGTTCTTCGACCGTGACACTTTAATTATTTCTGAAGTAAACTACTACCCCGTCATTTTGGTTGTAATTAATCGTACTGCTAAATATATTATAACCTGTTATGCTAGGTGAATTGCTATATTTACTTAGCCAACATTCAGTCAAAACAACAACATCGCTATTTATACCTAATCTTTTCTGAAAAACATTAAAGTTATGAAAATTTTTAAATATACTTCGTATATTTTGCGTTAGTATGGAAAGCGGATTACGACCTGGGCAAATATATTGTTGAGATATATTTATTACAATGGAAAATAAATTAAAAATATACATACTAAAACTTAAAATTAAAAAGAATCCCCCAGTACTGAAGCCGTCTGAGGCATCGTCCCCAGCACGCTTGCCGCGTTCCCCTTTGAATGGCGAGGCTCAGTCTTTGAGCGAAAAAGGAGCCCGCTCTGATATTGAAATTTCTTTTACAATTTTTTTTGCATCCGAAGACCACGGGCCAAATGTTTCCACTGCCACTGCCAGTGCCGCAAATTCGTAATTTTTATTTAAGAAGGCATATTTGCGGCGCTTGACGATTTGGGCATCTTCTGCGGCCATCCCCGGTTTTCTGGCGGAACGTTGGACATGGGACGGGGCTAGAGTGTCCACACATGTAACATCCCATGCCAAAGGCCGCCCGAGATGCCATGGCACCAGTGTGCAGCCATCCGGTCTCTTCCCGTCTGCAGCGGAAAGTCCCACAGGCTCCAAAGTTGCTGGAACGGATGCTGTGCCAAGGGCCCGGCGAACGAGGTCGTTAAGTGCCCCATGTCTATAAAAACGACCAGCTTTGCACAATTCGACATAACAAGCTTTAGATTCGGATACAGTGAAGTTATCTAGGTCAGAAAGTAAACTATCACTCCTAATGTACACGAACCTACTAAACTATCAAGAAAAAAGTTCAGAAAAGGATAATTTAAAGAGGCGCTCTCAGGCGCCTTCATAATCTATTGAATTTTTGTACCTTTTTTCTGCCATTTTTCTAGCTGGGCATTCAGGAGTCCCGGTTTGGTGATTACTCGGCTTTTTGTAGTGCAAACATGTTGCACATTTTGGTGGTTCAGCCTTCTTAGCTTAGAGCACTCCTTTATTGCGTGCCCTAGATCTCCGCAATGCCCGCAGGTACTAGTGTCCGTCTTACATGATTTCGCCGCATGACCATATTGCTGGCATTTGTAGCACCTTGTAACGAGAGTAAAATCTCTTACAGGGCACGACGACCAATTGACAAAAACTCTGTCATTATTGATTAGGACCTTACGAATAAAAGCTGGGACTTTAATGATGCAGTTGCAGTTTTCGGCGTCCTTCTTCCCCGATTTGTGGCTCAATTTGGATGAGGATAAAAACTTTTCCAGGGTCAGGTCTTGAAGTTTGTCGGCTAGGTTCTGCTGGAAGATACATTTAAAAACTTCTGCTTCTTGCATAGCCGCGGGCACCCCAACAACTACTATTCTGGGCTTTCCTTTATGAGGCTCATCCACAGTGAGGCCCGATGTTGTTAGTTGCTGCAACTGCTTGAGTTTCAAGATATCCTCCTTGGACTCAGTACTGATAATAACACCACCATTTTTCACTTTGCGCATCCCTCTCACGTGCAATTTCATTTCATCAGGCCTAATAATTTGTTGAACGAGGGATTTTGTTTCCTCGCACGATTTTAATTTGTCGGTCGGGTAGATAGCTACCGAGCTGACGTTAGAGGGTTGGATACGACTACCAGTGTTTTTCTTGAGCACATCCGCAAAATAAACTTGTCCGGGGCAGGCTAAAGTGGACTCTTGTATACATTTCTGTAATTCCTGTAAGCGCAGAGATAGGTCTACATTTTCCTTAAAGATCTTATGAGAGTTATAGGCCTGAATAGCTTTTTGTTTCAAGGACTGGTACTCGATTGCCATTTGTGACGATGAATGGCCCACTTTGCGGCACAGGGTGTTAATTTTGGATTTCTGCTCAGAGTTTAATTTACCTTTCGAAGCGATGTTGCACACTTCATTCAGGTAGGTCTCGATGGTCTTCATCCAGGCTTGGAGGTCGGTGGTGGCCACGCACGCCAGGGGCTCGAGCTCGTGCTGTGCGCGGGGCTCGGGCGGGGCGGCTGGCGCGGGCTGCTCTGGCGGCGGCGTGGGCGAGGGCGGCGGGCTGTGGCGCGTTAGTCCGCTCCGGTTAAATGGACTACTTGGATCCATTTTTCATACACTCCGTTAATGATTAAAGTCTAAACATTCTCACTAGCAAGTACTATGCCGTGACGTGACACAGATACTTGCTTCCGCGTAACGTTAAGAGCTAGATCACGTCTTAAAATGATTATATATTTATTTTATTAATCAACACGTCCGATAGGTATGACGACTGATGTAGTGATCGGCTATACTGGAGGGGACTTCGAATTTCATCACGCAAGTTGTAAAACCAGAAGAAGCCGCAGCTGATGCGAAGACAAAAGCCAAGTTAATCTTGACGATTGACTCGTCGCTGTATGTACACATCAAAGACTCGAAGACTACTAAAGGGTTATGGGAGAAACTCAAGAATTTGTTCGACGACTCCGGCTTCACCAGAAGAATCAGCCTATTGAGAACTCTAATTTCGATTCGTCTAGAAAATTGCATATCCATGACTTCATACGTCACGCAGATCATTGAAACAAGCCAAAAATTGTCGGTCGGTTCGCTACTTAACCGAAAAATATTCGCCCATGATAATGGCGATCGAACACTCCGGAATTGCGATAACGGCGGACGCCATTAAAACAAAGTTAATGGATTTAGAGGAAGACAGTGGCGACGTGAGTGGAGCATTAGCGAGTTTCCGAAAACATCATAAGAGTGGCAACACTGGTGTAACCAAAGAGTATGGATATACGTCAAGCTCCAATGTGTCAAAGTCAAAACCGAAGGTTATAAAATGTTATAATTGTAAACAGATGGGACATTACCGTAATCAGTGCCCCAGTTTTAACAAAGATTCATCGAGTAACAAGTTTTATGAACGTAAACAAACGAACGCGTTCAGTGCCGTGTTCTTAAATGGCGGTTTCTCGAAGACTGACTGGTATATCGACTCGGGCGCAAGCGCTCATCTAACCGCCAATGAACATTGGATAAGAAATGTTTCTGTCGATCATGCGATCAAAGAAATTGTGGTTGCGAATAAGGAAATGGTGCCGGTTAAATGTTCTGGTGATGTGTCGATAGCGACTTTGACAGATAACTGCGAGTATGATGTAGTTGTCGAAGGAGTATTGTGTGTTGCTAGTTTGACTACAAATCTGATTTCTGTGAGTAAACTGATTTCTAAAGGAAATGGAGTACAATTCACCAACAGTGGCTGTGAAATCTACAATAAAACTGGTGAATTAGTTGGTATAGCTTCATTGTTAAATGGTGTCTACAAGCTGAGACACCCTGAAGCGTTGATGGCTGCAGCGATGGACTTAAGTGATATTTGGCATCGTAGGCTTGGCCATGTCAACAGCAATTACCTAAACAAAATGCAGGATGCCGTGGAAGGCTTCACACTAGACAAAAAAGCAGAAATTTCGAAATCGTCTCGTACAGTGTGCTGTGAGGGTAAACAGAGTAGACTACCCTTTCCACAGAATGGCAATAGAAGTACAGATCTTCTGCATACTATACACACTGATGTATGTGGTCCATTCAACAATGCATCACTCGGAGGTTCCAAGTATTTCATATTGTTTGTGGATGATTTTAGCCACATGATCTACATTTATTTTATGAAGAATAAAAGTGAAGCTTTTACTTGTTTTAAAAGATACAAAGCACTGGTAGAAAACCAGTGTAATAAGAAAATAAAGATCCTGCGATCTGACAATGGGAAAGAATTTTGCAACAAAGAATTTGATGATTATCTTAGGAATTCAGGGATAATCACCAGAAGATCACCAGAAGAGCAATCCATACACGCCTGAACAGAATGGTTTTGCTGAGCGTTTTAACCGTACTGTGGTGGAAAAGGCTAGATGTCTGTTATTTGATGCTAACCTTGAAGAAAAGTTTTGGGCTGAAGCAAGTTACAGTTGTTGGAAGTAACAAATATCCCATCAAAAACATAAATGTAAAATGAGAGCCAAGTTCAATATCGCGTGCACTTCGCCGACAAAAGAATTGAGATCTGCAAGGGCGCCAAGTTCTTTGCCCTAAAATTTTTAGATACAAGGACATGCGACATACTCAATGCATTTATTTTACTTGGGGTGTAATTCAATATCAAGATTTGACTTGGCTAGTTTTCACAAACTAACTAAATTTTATAAAAGTAACATAGTCATAGTTCATTATCAAGCTAACAGTATAAGTAACAAGACGTACACTAACTTGCGTACTTACCTTTACGAAAATAGGTTAATGATTTGATTGATTTTGATTTATAATATAAATTTATATTTTAAAACTAGCCAAGTCAAGTCTTGATATTGAATTACACCCCAAGTAAAATAAATGCATTGAGTATGTCGCATGTCCTTGTATCTAAAAATTTTAGGGCAAAGAACTTGGCGCCCTTGCAGATCTCAATTCTTTTGTCGGCGAAGTGCACGCGATATTGAACTTGGCTCTCATTTTACATTTATGTTTTTGATGGGATATCATTACTTTTTGTACAGAAATTATTATGATGTGTAAATTACTTAATTATTATTTGTTAATTAGTTCTGTGTGCTATTCTAGTACATCTTTTGAAAGTTTTGAACAAACAAAGAATTTTCCAAAACGGTTAGTACGTATTGGATTTTTATGTGCATGTTTGTGTAAGTGTGTGCGTGTGAGTGTATATGCTATTCTAGTATATCTTTCAAACAAAAAAATAATTTTCCAAATCGGTTTATAAATGACAGAGTTCTGAGGCAACAACCATCAATAATAATAATAATAAAAAAACAAAAAAAAAACACTGTTTTCGATTTTTATATGTATACACAAGCAATTACTAAGCTGGATGCCAAATTTCACCTTTCTAGGTCACCTGGAAGTGGGTTAGGTTTTTGATTACTAGTCAGTCAGTCAGTCAGTCAGTCAGTGATAAAAATACCGTTTTTTGGACTTTAATATCTCAATAACTATTTAACCTATATTAATGAAATTTGGGGTTCTACTTGTTCTAAAGGATCTTAATACATAAGCCAAATTTCATTTTTTTATGTTAAATAGATTTGGAGTTATTGGGGGGTCAAAAGTGGCTCCAAACGGTTCGTGTAATATAACACACGGCTGCTGCTCGCCAGTTCCTGCGGTGAACTTGGCTGGACACGCTGCCGCGTGTCTAGATGTAAAAAGAAACGTAATTGAGTGAAAGAGATAGACACATGTAATAGTATTGGTAAAAACGAGATAGAAATAAATGCATTATGGCCGATACCGTCTTTAATTCCTTACATGGCGCTGCGACAAAACAGTAAAAATAAATTGAAATCGCGATTAATTTCAGGGAAAGTGTGTTTAAAAACTAATAAATATCGAATATACGTTATAGGTATATTCGAGGAAGGAAAGGTGGAATACGTATTATTTCACTGGAAAAGTTCAAATCTGCATTGTCACGTACGTATCACGCAACAATGGAGAGCACGAACAAAGAAGATTTGGAAAACTACACTGTAGTTCAGCTCAAGGAGGAATTACGTTCTCGTTATTTGCCTACAACGGGACTGAAGGAAGAATTAGTTTGTCGTTTACATGACGATAACTTGCTTAAGGAGCAGAATGGTATTTTAGAAGATTATAAAGTTGAAAGAACAAAAAGACTGTCTCAACAGTTCGAAATTCAAAATTTACAAATGCAACTTGAACAACTTAAAAAGGATGAGGTAACTAACCCGACACCAGGTACGTCGTCTAACAATAATGATAGTTTGTTACAAATATTGCAAACTCAATCTATAATTTTGCAACAAATGACAAGTCCGGTAAAACCACAATTTCAAGTATTTTCAACAACGGATACGAGTCAAGCTATTCCACTATTTGGAGGAAATCGTACCGAAAATGCGACTGAATGGGTTAAACAGGTGGAAAGGATAGCTAGGTTAGCAAGTTGGTCAGATAATTTAACTTTAGTCAATGCAGCAATGAGGCTCAGAGGCCCTGCAAGCGATTGGAATAAGGCTGTAGGTAGGATTATGTCAAACTGGCAGGATTGGAAGAATAATTTGTGCGACAGGTTTTCATTTAAAATGTCATTTGCAGAGTTCATTACATTGCAGGCGAAGAGAACTCTCAGGAATAATGAAACCATCACGGAATACATTTATAATAAAAATGCTTTATACGCTAAATCTCCATGTATCATTCCAGAAGCAGACAAAGTCTCTTTAATTCTTGAAGGGATTTGGGACAGCCGTTGGTCGATTCCGCTGGCGACACACTGTTGTACAACTGTCGAGCAATTAATTTCACATGCCACGGCGTTGGATAACATAAGAAAAGTAATACCTAAAGATAAGTTCGTTAAACAAGATTATGTAAGTACCACTACAAACACAGATCATCAAAAGTATAACAAATTTATTCCAAAATTTAACCCTCAAGTGCACAAAAAGGATGAACAGTATTGCTTTAGATGCAGAACAAAAGGTCATTTGTCTTATGATTGTAAAATGCCACAGAATGCCTCAGGAAACAGAGAAATGCCAATAAATATAGCCGATAAGTTTGAACAAAAATATAGCAAACCATTTCAGTCATCACCTACAAATCATAACAATAGAAATTTTTATACAAAACAAATCAGCTGTGTTCAAGAAAATGTACCTAATGTCACACTTATGCCAGTTCAAATTAATGGATTTTTACATTTAACAGCATTACCAGATTCAGGATCAGTCATCACAATCGTGGACAAGGATACATTGCCACAGGATATGGAAGTGTATCCATGGACTAAAGGACAGTTCAAGGTGGCAGGGAACATGCTAACACCAATAGGATGGATATCAGCAAGACTCGAGGTAGGAAAAATAGATTATGTTATGCCACAAATCGCTATCTGTGAAAACTTACCAGTGCCCATGATGATTGGAAAAGACTGGCAATTTGCAGTCTATGCACGCATAATTCATGAACTGGATGGTAAAATATGCATTATAACACCTACACATACTGAATATTTTCCAGCATTCACAAAAGAAAATGCATCAATCGCGTGCTGTGTTCCTAATTATGACATGCAATTACCTCAAGTAACGCTTTCTGATAAAAATGCAGTTATGGAATTGGTATCGGAATATGATGATATTTTTAAGAAAACTGATAATGACATAGGAAAATTTCCAGATTTTGAGTTACAAATTAAATTAACAAATGACAAACCAATTAGCTGCAAACCTTATAGATTACCGGAGCCGGAACGAGTTTTTCTGAAAGACACAATTGAAAAATGGTTGGAACAGAAAATTTGTAGATTGTCAAACTCACCATATGCCGCACCAATGTTTGTAGTTGAACAGCCATTTCATGACACATCAAGGTATAGACCAGTACTTGATTACTCCAGGACAATAAACCCTATTACTATATTGGACGCTCAACCAATAGAAAGAATGGATGATATTGTGACAACAATCTCACAGTATGTATACAAATTTAAATTAGATATATATCATGCATACCATAACATATGTATAAGAGAACAAGATATCTTCAAAACAGCTGTAGTAACTCAGGATTATCATGTAGAATTTCTACGAGTTATGTTTGGATTAGTCGGAGGACCTTCAATCATGTCTAAAGTTATAAAGACTACTTATGGAAACTTGTATGAGGAGGGAGTACGAGCATATTTTGATGATATTACAGGAGGTTCAAATACCATAGAAGAGTTCATGTCAATTTTGAGAAAAGTCTTTCAAGTCACCAGAGAAAAAAACCTGAAACTCAATAAGGAGAAATGTATTTTTATAGACACAGAAATACCTATTTTTGGTAAAATAGTTGGCCACAAGCAAGAAAAAACAGATCCAAAACGAACAGCCGCTATAGAACAATATCAAACATTATCATCAATAAAGGAAATGCAATCATTTTTAGGATTTACAGGAACATTCAGAAAATTCATTAAAATTATGCTACTATAGCACAACCATTCCAAAATCTTTTAAAAAAAGACTAGTCAGCACCCATAGAAGTAAAGCAGAACAACAAAAACAAAAGTATAAAACTTGATGAGCAACAACAAAACGCATTATTGACATTAAAAAAACTAGTAGTAACAGCACCAATTTTGTAAAATTTTCAGCAGAATGCAGAGACCATAGTTGAAACTGACAGTAGTTATCAAGGTCTAGGAGCCTGCCTACTGCAGATACAGAATGGAGAAAAAAAGGTGATAGAATATGCGAGCAGAAGTTTGACAGATACTGAACAAAGATATCACATAAATGAGCTTGAAGTAACAGCAGTGCATTGGGCAATCGTAAGTAAATTCAGGATATACCTATTAGGAACAGACTTCACGTTAATAACTGACAGTTATTCAACAGCCTATATCATTAACAAAGCAAAGTTAAACAGAAAATTTGCAAGATATGTCATTGACCTCGCTCCATTCAATTTCACCCCAGTTCATAGACCAGGCAAACAGAATTTGATAGCAGATCATTTATCAAGATATCCCCTAAATGATTTATGTATGGCGATAGTTAGCAGCAATACTGATAAACTCTTATTGGCACAACAAAAGGATGCATTTGTTCAACAGATAAAGGCAAAATTGGCAAAAGAAATCACATCACAACATTTAAAACAGATTAACGATTCGTTTAAATTATCAGAGGGCATTCTAGTACACATAAACAATGAAGACATGACAAATAATGAAAAAATTGTCATTCCACAGACATTAAGATCATCTATTTTAAAAATAGCACATGACGAAAGCGGTCATTTAGATTTCAGCGCAACAATGAGTAAAATCAAGAATAAATATTGGTGGAAAACTTTAAGACAAGATGTAAAAGCATACACCATGGCATGTTTAATATGTACAAAGACTAACAGACGCACCAAGTTAACATATGGAGAAATGGGAAGACGTCCAATACCAGATACACCCATGCAAGTAATTTCAGCCGACCATATTGTGGCACTACCACCAACAACAGCAGGTAACACATATATATTTGTACACATAGATCACGCAACAAGATACATTTTTGCTAAACCAACATGTACACTATCAGCACAGAGTGTTGTGGATACAATAGAAAATGACATAATATATGTATATGGACCGCCGTTGACATATATATCTGATTCAGCACCTTGTTTTACCAGCCAGTTAGCACAAAACTTTTTTTTGAAATATGGCATTGAACATTTACCTACCACACCTTATACACCACAGAGTAATGGATTAGTCGAGAGAGCTAATGCCATAATAATATCAACATTGACTAAGTTTGCAATGAATAATAAAGAAGACTGGGACAAACTGCTACCTAAAGCTATTTTGGCAATAAATATTTCAGAACAAAAAACTACAACATTCTCACCATTTTATCTTTTACACGGGTTTCATCCTAGAATACCACCTAATGAAATACATTTTGGAACAATAGTAGAAGACAATAGCCGAAGTCATCAATTGGATATGCTTTAAGAGGCCAGAAAAACAGCATTAGAAAACATTGAAAATGTTCATATGTACAACAAGAGAAGATTTGATTTAAGAAGAGTAGACAATAACTTCGAAGAAGGCACTTATGTCGTTTATGAATGGTACAAACCAACAGACACAAAATTAACGCCACGATACAAAGGACCTTTCAAAATACTGAAGAAAGTTGGCTCAGTATGCTATGAAATTCAAGACGTCAGCAAGCCAAGTGTGAAGAAAATTGTCCACACTCAATTTTTAAAACCGCTTAACAAACCTCATAATTTTGATAATTTTTCAGATTTTTCAGCATTTCAGAGTGATAACTTTAATGATGACAACACCCCAGGAAATGACCCAAATAGTGACAACAACCCCGGAGATGACCATACCAGGAATTATTCCAGTAATACTGATGACAACGATGACCACATGATGCAAGCGACCAATCAAACTACACGTCAAGTTGTAACGTCTAGAGGCCGTCACACAAGCAGACCTATTAATTACTTTGAGTAATGTATAACATTAACCGGATTTGACTGTATAACCATATGTATTTCTTTTATATTTCATGTTAGTATACAATCTATGTACCAAAGAGTCTTAGATATCATTATTGTAATTTTTTTTGCATTCAAAGTTTATCCAATAGCACACTAGCATAATAACATAACCCAATATATTCTATTAACAGCTCATTAATGTTTTGAAATTAGTTTAGTCTACATAAAGTCATTCAGCATAAAGTATTGAACAAAAAAGAAAGGAATAGGATAGAAGTTTGCGAAGCGCCAGAATGTGTAAATAAACAGTATATGCTATAAATATGTACATAATTAAATATAAATGTAAATAGGTTTGTAAAGTAGGGTATAGTTAGTTAATTTAAAGGAAAGAAGAAGCAGGATATGAAGGAAGGATGGTGTAAATTTATGTATTAAAGAACAACTTAACTAGTGTAAAAATAAAGTGACCTTAATTGAACTAAAGTAGTAGAACTAACGCCGACTCACAAAATTTAGATCTTAAATAAGTTTGTATGAAATGTAAAAAATGTCTAAGTAAAAAACACAAAAAACAAAAAAAGCATAAAATATTTATAAAAAGTAGCAAAAAATAATAATATATTTTTGTTAGAATGTACATAAAAATAAGTAATAATAAGTGTATAAAATAAAATATTGCATGATAGTATAAGATTTGCATGATAGAATTAAGTTGTTAAAAGCCATAGCTAGTTTTGAGTACTATAAAGAAAAACATACTTGTAAATATTTTCTTTTGCCATAGATAATCATAAAACAGTGTAATTAAATTTCATATACAGAACGTGAGTAAAATGAATAAGCTATGAACTTGTATAGAAATGTAAAATGAACTTGTAAGTATATAAAGATAACTGTAAACAGAATCAAGTCAAAACCTTAAAAGCTCACAAAAAAAGTTATATCTTTCTATGCAATTGTTACTGTATAAAGTTAAAGATAGTTAGTTAGTTACTGTGTAAATATTAAAGTTAAATTCATTATCTTGTATATATATTTGAATAGTAAAGTAAAAAGCACAGACCACTTAACCTATAGACCCCGCTTATAAGGGCGCCCGGGTGAGCCAAGCTTAAGCTCAACAAACAAGATGCGCTCACCACGCCCCCAAACGCTCTCTTAGTTCGCGGTCGACTGTTGGCGAAGTAACATGCAATATTCCACTGCTTACTTGGCTTATAAAGTGTTCAAAATATGCCTTATTGTATGGAAAATGCAGCAAAACATCTAGTCTTCAAAACTATGGGATTTCATTTCACAAATAAGCTATATTTTACTATTTTACAAAGAATGTAATAAGTTATAAATGTAGGTTGGTAACCTAGCGACGCGTTGATGTCTTGTGTCAACTGTCAACTGTCTCTTACTTTCGCTTGCTAATTTTGTAATTCCGTCTTTGTCTACCTTTGCAGTGTTTTTAGTAGTGATGTGACTGATTAATTATACTTACGTAGGTACGTAACCGATACCCGTTAAACAATATTGAACTTTTTATAGAAGATAAACTTTTTTTATTATTGAATAATCGAAATGTATGTTAAGTACTATGTACAATTATGAAACCATAAATGTCTAAACTGCTGAATTTCGATGAATTTTTGAAAACAGATAGTTGTAATCTTGGAGAAAGACTACTTAATATCCTGGATAAATACGATACATATATACATAAAATAAAGCTGAAGTGGCTCGAAAGTCTGTACATGGAAGATATTCGAAAGAAAGTTGGCGGGGGATACTAAGAATCGATAGCAGAACACGTTCCAAAAGTTTTTAGAATTTTCATCTGTTTATCTTTTTATCCGTTGGTTTGTTTATCTGTTAGTCTGATGACCGCGCATCACGTGAAAACGGCTGAACGGATTTTGATGAAAACTTAATTAATCTTCCGAAAAAATCCCCATTTTTTGTTTGCTTGTTGGATTTTTAATGACAAATGTGCAGCGAGATTACAGTGTAAATGCGATTTTTTTATGAATAGAATAGTTTTTTTAGAAATAGCCTATGAGTATCTGGAAAGTATCCCTCTATCAACCTTCTACATTTCTTTTGTAAATATAAAACATTATTCTCATCATTACTGCTTTCTCAGGCCTCCTATATCCCATCCCGTAGCCAATTATACTTTCGACATATGCAAAATACACTGGCTTAAGTGTAGAGTTATTACTTACCTATTATAATGTCTCTAAGGATTAACATGCACTTGCTGATTTCTTGGAAATGTGTTAATGATTATGCCACTTAAAAATTAAATTCTAGATCGACATTCAAGAACCAAAGTAATAGAAATGGCTATTAGTAACAAAGCTATCTATTGTTGAAGCTGTTTTTGTTGTAGTCCGTTGTTGGCTTCGTTTTATGCTTCGCGAAATATTTGTACTTAACAATTCTTTAGTATCGACACCTTTTGGTCTGAAAAATCAATATTAAAGTCGCCACATAATATTACTACGTTCGTGTTTTTAATGGTGCTTAAATCTAAAATTATTTTTTTGTGATAGTATGGAGCAATGATTTTACACTTGACTGAGGACATCTGTAAAGAACAATTACATGGAGTTTTAATTGACCTATATTTACGCTTAAAACCACACATTTCTCATTCCTTTTCGATATTATCAACATACATCTGCATCGAGAGTGTGCAATGTTGAATCAGATTTCAATCTTTTAATAAAGAAAAGTGTACCACCACCCTTGGTTATATGGCGGGAAGTTTCAGCTGCGATACAGTATTCATTTAGATTTATAGATTGAAACTCAAGCGGTTCAAGCCACATCTCCGTTAGCAATAATGTCTGGTTTCATATTTATTGTTTCTTCTAATAATATGAGTAGATTTACATTTAATATTTTTAATTGAAACGCATTTTAAACCATTCTCGTATTATTATTGATTCCAATTAAAAACATATATCTACTTACATTCTGCAGTTTCTTTTTCGAGTGTGTCCCATCACTATCAAAAATGGCGCGCATCTTATACCGCATGCGTCATTGCTCGCTGACCTTGAACTAGCCAATCACAGTGCACTTGTTGCCCTCCTCACCCCGCCAATTTGGCAACATGAGATACTAGAGAAAGTTTTATGAAGCGGGGTCTATAGGGTTAAGTTGTCTGTGGTAAAAAGTAACTTCATATCAGGATGTAAATATTTATTCATTTTAATAAATAGGCCAATAACATTGTACATAGAAAACAGATGAAGTGTAAACATAATTTAATTTTATAAACACTAGCATCACAGAAATAAAAGTCAATAGAAAGTTTACAACAGTTTATTAAAGAAAATTCAATTCTAATTGTTTAAACTTAGTATAAGTAAAGTTAATTCTTTGTAATAAAGCTTAAAGTCATTGTGATATTAAATTGAATAACATAAACAAGGTATTAAGTAGTAATGTTTAGAAAAAGTGTTTGCAAATTGTTGAAATGTTATATTAACTAGTAGTTTCAGTTTCAGAAAGAGCATGTAAGGTGTGAAATATACATATACAAATTATTCTATTTGTATATAATATATTTCAGAGGGCATGTAAGGTACAGTTGTTGGAAGTAACAAATATGTAAAAAGAAACGTAATTGAGTGAAAGAGATAGACACATGTAATAGTATTGGTAAAAACGAGCTAGAAATAAATGCATTATGGCCGATACCGTCTTTAATTCCTTACACTAACACTGCAGTCTATTTACAAAACAGGACTGTAGCGTCAGCTCTTAATGGGAAGACGCCTTTCGAGATGTGTACAGGTGCTAAGCCAGACATCAGTAATTTGAGAGTTTTTGGGAGTGTTGTGATGACACATATACCTAAGGAGAAGCGACTCAAATGGGACAAGAAGGCTGAGAGAGGCATTCTAGTTGGCTATCCAGACGATGTGAAAGGGTACCGAATCTATAATCCCAGAACGATGGATATTACGACCAGCCGTGGTGTGATCATAATTGAAAAAACTCCGGCAGCAAAAAATGCAGTTCACATTGAAGAAAAACCGACAGAATGTACTGATGTGTTTGTGGATTCAGTGGGGGACTTCATGGATGATTGAGGAAGTGAATATATGGAGGATGCTGACGAGACATATGTACCAGATGAAGACTCTTCTGCCAGCAGTGCGGACAGTTTAGTGAGTGTTGCAAAAAAGTTTAGTTCCCATAGGCAGAGAAAACAACCAGACAGGTTTGGTTTTTCTAATGCCTGTATAAGCGGTAGTGTAGAAGATACTTGTGAACTTTCACTTGAAGACGCTCTGAAAGGGCCTAAAAAAGAACAGTGGTTAGAGGCAGCGCGTGATGAGTTGCAGTGTTTTGATGACAATAATGCGTGGGAAGTTGTTAATGTTCCTAAAGATAAAACCATTGTCCAATGTAAATGGGTTTTACGCAAGAAGTATGACAATGAGAACAAAGTTAGGTATCGTGCCAGATTAGTCGCTAAAGGTTTCTCTCAGAATCATGGTGAAGATTACACAGAGACATTCGCACCGGTGGTAAAACACACGACCCTACGATTCTTGTTTTCATTGTCAGTACAACTGGGACTTGATGTCAAAACCGCATTTCTAAATGGTGACCTGGAGGAAACCATCTACATGCAGAAACCAGATTGTTATGATGTTTCAGATAGCTCTAACAAAGTTTTAAAACTTAAGAAGGCCATCTATGGCCTGAAGCAAGCCTCAAGAGCCTGGAATAAGAAGGTAGACAGTTGCTTTCTTGAAAATTGTTATTGTAAATCAAAATTGGAACCTTGTATGAACACAAAAAAATTTGGTAATTACAAGACCATTGTGACAGTATATGTAGATGATTTTTTCATATTCTCAAATTGTAAAAATGAAAGCAAACATCTCAAGAAAGTATTGTCAAGCCAATTTAAAATCAAAGATTTAGGAATAGTAAAACAGTGTTTAGGCATGAATGTTAAGTTTAATAAATTAGATAGATCTGTAACATTGAGTCAAGAAAATTATATTACTATGTTGTTGCGAAAATTTAATATGACAGATTGTAAAACTGTTGAAACTCCGATGGAGGCCAAATTGAATGTAAAAAATTATCAAAATGCTAATAATCAAATACCTTATCAACAGCTCATAGGGAGTTTGATGTATCTATCTGTTTTAACTAGGCCAGATATAACATATGCTGTAAATTACCTGAGCCAGTTTAATAACTGTCACACAGATGAGCATTGGAGATATGCCAAAAGGATTTTAAAATATTTAAAAAGAACTGTAAATTTTGGTATAAAATATTGTGTAAATGGAAATTCAGAAATAAATGGCTTTGTTGATGCTGATTGGGCAAATAATACTGTAGATAGACGATCCTACACTGGATTTTGTTTTGTACTTGCTAATGGTGTAATATCTTGGGAATGTAAAAAACAAAAAAACTGTTGCTCTATCAAGCTGTGAAGCTGAGTACATGGCTATATCAGAAGCCTGCAAAGAAGCCATTTATTTGAGAGCTTTGCAATTTGAAATCACAAATAAAATGTATGTTTTGAGTTTGTTTGATGACAATCAGAGTGCACAGAAGCTGTCGACGAATCCTGTGTTTCACAAGAAATCCAAACATATCGATGTAAAGTATCTTTTTGCTAGAGAGTGTGTTTCGAATAACATAGTAAAATTAAAGTATTTGCCAACAGCTGATAATTATGTCCGCTGATATGCTCACAAAAAGTTTGTGTTCCAAAAAACATTATACCTTTATGGATTTATTAGGTGTAGTTATAATATAATATAGTTTTTAATTTTAAGATCAGTTTTTTAAGATTGTGGTACCTAGTAGAGCGTTATGATTATTTGATATTATAGTGGGGGTGTTGAATTATATGCAAATAATCTCCTCCAAGATACCAGTGACGACATCTGTTGTCAATCTGTGTACAACTACACTTATGTATACTCTGAGCAATTTTATAAAATAAAAAGTTAGTTCTTTGTTAACTGCCAAACCGTCGTTTCATTATAAGAAGAAAGGATATAATGAAGTTGTGATTGCGTACTTCAGCAAGTCATTATCTAAACCAGAGAGGAATTACTGTGTCACTCGGAGGGAATTGCTAGCAGTTGTCAAGACGTTACAGCATTTCAGCAAATATCTGTTGGGAAGAAAGTTTCGTATCAGAACTGACCATGCTGCTTTGAAGTGGTTGCTAGAATTTAAAAACCCCGACGGACAAGTGGCAAGATGGATTGAACAACTGCAGGACGACTGTAACCATTGCTCAAAAGAAGAAGACAAGGAATGTGTTCGAATGATAAGAACTGATACCGTCAGCGATGAGTGGAGTGATGAGATCATGCAGAAAGTGCAACAAGAGGACCCTGACGTGAGACCTATTTTTGAATGGATTAGTCCGGGTGTGTCTAAACCAAGATGGTGTGATGTAGCTCCGATGAGTGCGGTAACAAAAAGCTACTGGGTACAATGGGATAGCTTGGTTATACACAATGGCGTGCTGTGTAGAAAATGGGAATCAACAAATGGGAAGGATGCTCACCTGCAAGTCGTTGTCCCAAAGAGAAGGGTGAGAGACGTTTTGAAAAGCTTTCACGATGGAGCGTCCGGTGGACACCTTGGAGTGAAAAGGACCCTGATGAAGATTCGGCAACGCTTTTATTGGATTCACTGCCGAGAAGATGTTGAAAACTGGTGCAAAAGGTGCACTAACTCTGCATCAGTCAAGGCACCGCATACCCGTAGCCGAGGAACACTCAAGTTGCACAACGTTGGGGCCCCTTGGGAAAGGGTTGCATTAGACATCGCAGGACCATTCCCAGTATTTGACTCCGGAAACAAGTACATTCTTGTCGTGATGGAATACTTCACAAAGTGGCCTGAAGTATTTGCGATTCCTAACCAAGAAGCTGTCACCATAGCGGAAAAGTTAGTGAACGAAGTATTCTGCCGGTTTGGGGTACCTCTCGAAATCCACAGTGATCAAGGTAGAAACTTCGAATCTGCGGTTTTTCAGGAGACTTGTCGCATCATGGGAATCCATAAAACAAGGACTACGGCGTATCATCCTCAGTCGGACGGAATGGTAGAGAGATTTAACCAGACACTGGAGAGGCATCTAGCCAAGGTTGTTGAGAGCCACCAGAAGGATTGGGATCGTCATAATATCCCCCTCTTCTTGATGTCTTATAGGTCTGCAACTCACGAGAGTACGGCGGTTACTCCATCGTATGCGAATTTTGGAAGAGAACTCCGTTTGCCTGCAGATCTCCTGACTGGACGTCCGCCTGATACACCAAGGACCATCACGGAATATGCAAGTAATTTGCGGGATCGGATTGATGATGTTCACAGCCTGGTACGTGAAAACGGGCTCGACGCTAGCATAAAGATGAAAACCTGATATGACCGGAAGTCTTATCAAGTGGGTTTTGAGGAAGGTTCGTTGGTGTCTACATAACCCTATGCCGCGAGTAGGAATTGGGAAGGGCCTTACAAGATAGTCACTAAAATAAACGACGTCACGTATCGAATCCAGCGGAATCCTCGTAGTCCGAGCAAGATTGTTCATGTTGACCGGCTGGCCAGATACCACGGAAATAATGATGCTCGGGACGAGCATGTCTTAGGAGGGGGTAGTGTTACGCCGGTAGGTTAGGTCAAACACTTTGAACGTAATTTTCAGTGCGATAGAAGCGTTTTCAGCAGGCTGAAAAGTCATTTCAGGCCGTTTCAGAAGTTGCTCTATCACATATCTAAAGATCGAAATTTCACCCAAGTTGCCGTCGTTTTCAGGCGCCTTAAACATGTTTTCAGTCCGTTTCAGGACACCCTCTATCAGATGACGCCATAACCTGAAAACCCATTTTCAGGCGTTTTCAGGGCCTCTTATGGGCCTCTGAAGCACAAATCATTATATGGCGAAATTTCCAGTAGGAGTGACAGAGATAGCACTAGTAGAAAGAGATAGCTATGTTCAGAACATTCGAGAAGTGTGTAACAAGGATGGGACTACTAGGAAGAGATAGCTATACTCGGAACATTCGACAAGGGAGTGACAGAGAGTGCACCATTAGAGAGACATATATGGCCTCGAATGTTCTCGGCCCTCACGCTGGACCTTACGAGAATATTCGCGATATGTGTGGACAATGCGTCCAGAGCGGTTCCGCGGGATATAAAAGGCGCCGACGGCCGGCGCGAGTTATGCCTTGATCACACGTACCGAGTAAACGGGCGAGACAGTGCTCTGTCTCGCCCGTTTGTCTTGTGTGTGACAGGGACGAGAGCACTGTCTCGCCCACTGTGTCGGTACGTGTGATCAAGGCATTAGTTACATTTTAACTGCGATACAGTGCGAGTAAAAGGATATTCGGAAAGAGACTCTTAAGTGATTAGTGCGCTATAAGTACAGTTCGCGTGAATAGTGCGCGCGTAATTTGTGTAATAGTGTGTTTGTGTTAATTAGTGGATTTTAAGTACAGTTCGCGTGATTGTAAGTGCGTAATTTTGGTAATAAAATGTGTGCTTTCATTTGTGAATAAAATGGCGCTTCTCTATCATATACGAACCCCACGCTCGTAACAATATTTATACACCACTGGCAACACAGAAACGGATTGACCATGACAGAACCAACCAAAGAATGATCGTCGGTCGAAAGTCCAACTGTCATACCTTGTTTTCTTATACTTACCATGATTAAAATGGTAAAATTGCTTACGTAATGTTTGGTTATCCCATTTATTCTTTCCACCTGTGCCGAGTAATGTCCTGAAATTTTATTCATAACACTATTACTATTGCGCTTGTAAGTAAGTAATTATTTATTTGTAGAACATAGGTAACATAACAAAGGATGATACAGAGGTACAAATAGTCTCACTATGTTTAGCCATTTGGTGGCATACAAATATTTATGTAGTAAGCATGCTTGCTTCGGACGATTATAAATCTACTCACTCTGGCAACATTGAGCAGGTACTTGTCGGGAATGGTGAACGCGTTGACGTAGTGTTGGTTTCTTCTGATTCTGACGATGAATCTTCCGTTCGTATAACTATAAAACATAAATAACGTCAAGAACGTGGTCGCTCAAAGTAGGCCTCAGAAGAAGGCTCAAAGTTACTCAGAGGGACATAAAGCGAGCTATGCTCGGAGTTTCCTTGCGCGATCGAATCAGAAATGAGGATATTTGCAAGATAACCAAGGCCCAAGGTTGTATAGGTATATAGCACAGCCAGTCGCCGAACTTAATTGGCAGCGGGCGGGCCATACGGTAAAACCGATAGCCGTTTGGGCAGAAAGGTTTATGAGTGGCGACCGCGTACCGGAAGACGTCAAGGGATAAGACAAGAATGATTATGAGCGATGGTTGTGGAGATCACGACCGATGGTTTGTGGACCTTATTTACGAGTAGAGTAAGGTTATACACACGTTTTTCTTCTGTGTTGTTATTTAGTTTAAGTTTTTACTGTTACTTTGCTTTGCCTTTTTCTTGTCTTCATATACATGTATAGTTTTAGAAAAGTTAATAATAAATTACTGGTCTTGTCTGGGGTACTCTACATAAGATCGCCTAATGTTTACCTTTAGTGTAATGCTAAGTGTTATCAGTATTTGTTTATCATTTTTGTTGAGATATGCAATAAAGAGTATCCTATTCTACATAAGAATAGGCTTTTAAGTTACAATCACAAAGGTTTTGGTTAATATAATTGCCGCAGTCGTAATTTTAAAGAGTCACTCAGGGGACATCGCTGGTGACGAACGCGGAAAAAATATCTTGACCCACTTACATTTAACCTCTCGAGAGTCCACTTCTTTTTTGGTTCCTTTCAATATGCCAGACACCTGTAAACGTATTACTATAGGTCAACAAAGTTATAGGTAAAAGTTCAGTTACTATAGGTAAAAGTGGGGTTGAGAACGTAAAAAAAATATTTCAACCATTTCGAAGAATGACCGCAAGCGCAAGGACTTACTCGTAGAGCCACTAGTGATATGTATGTTACTCATACTCATACTCACGCTCATACTCATACTATGCTCATGCTCATACTCACACTCATGCTCACAAATACATTATATGTCAATTTTACAAAATGCAAATTTCCCCATACAAACTTTTATCTTGTTTTAATCCCCTTATAGCACTTTTTGAATTACAGAATGTAAACTCACTAAATAAAACGCAAAAGTCCTCCGAAATATCTTATAATTTTATTTATAAGTACAACGCTGATAGCATAACTTACCAGCATGTTTTTTTTATTTATGCTTAATTTGCTAGAATCGAATAGTAGATTCAAGATTTAGAATAATACACAAGTATCAAGACTAATAGTGCCCTATCTTCAGTGTTGTCAAATACCGATTTATAGATAAAAAACTGAAATTGCTGAGGCAATGTTATTTTAGCCCGACTATATCATATTCGCACAACTTCAACTTCGCGAGTCGAAGTTTGAGATGAAATGGTATACATACCACTATGAAGACACCAAAGGGAAAAACAGCTCGAAATTGTAGTTTATATATGTTTTCTGCTATTTTGATCAGCGTGTGCGTTGACATTAAATCTTCTTTTGGGGGTTTTTGGCGTATTTCTATTACTTTTAGTTTTTTAACGTCAACTAAGTTTCTTTTGTCGGTCACTTTGAAGAGCAAGTATTTGGGTTCTGTAAAATTATGGAAAATTAGGAGAACGGCACGTGAGAACGCAAGGTAATCGGGATATACCTAAATATTAGTGTTTTTTTATTCTTAAATTAAACGGACAGACGGACGGACAGCGGAGTCTCAGTAATAAGGTCCCGTTTTTACCCTGTGGTTACGGAAACCTAAAAACAATTAGTTTTCCAGTCTCAGATTACAAAAATAAAATACATATATAGTATAAGAATGCATCAGACGTTCCAACAACTTTTTCACTAAAAATAACCGATTTTAACGAGAAAAATTGTATTTCGGAGTCGGACTCGCGCACTGATGGTACCGCACAAAACACTTATCTCATCTTTACTGGCCGGGTTAAGTTAAGTTTACATCATCTGTGAAAGTCCATGAGATACAGCCTGGTGACAGACAGAGGGACAGTGGAGCCATAGTAATATAGCGTCCCGTTTTTTTACCCTTTGGGTACGGAACCCTAAAAATAACGAAAATGTCACAGTTGCTGCAGGATCAGGGAGCAGTAGCGTGCTTTTTTTTAAATCAAACAATATATATATTCTCTTTTTGAAATTATTAGAGTTTGAGTAGAGAGATGTCTTATGGATATTAAAGTTCTGTAGCGGGTACCATAGAGTATATAGAATTTTGTTACGAGGATTAAAAAGTGCGTTATGGTGATTTTGTCTGTGAAATTATAATTGACAGAATAACGTACGCGAGTATAAAATAGTATTTTATGCTATCGTTGCAAAATGAAGCTTCTTAAAGTCGAGTACCGCGTTTAGGTCACGAGGCTTGCCGAGTGATCGGTTCAATTTTTGGCATGTAATTTCAACCAATCAGTTAACAGTAGCGTGCTTTTTATAAATCAAATATGCTGATGTTATTTATTATTATTTATTATTTATTTAAACTTTATTGCACACAATACACAGGTAAAAGTACAAATGGCGGACTTAATGCCATAAGGCATTCTCTACCAGTCAACCATAGGACTAAACAGAAACATTTGTATGGTGCAGGGTCTTTTATGTAATCTGTTACATGAAACAATTAAATAACACATAAGTAATATACCTCGTATGCAAATATATATATATATATATATAACATAAACGTACATAAATATGACATACAATATACTTACTTATATAATAAATGTACCTTGTGTGAATCATTATGCTGACAGTTCGTCACATAGCTTATCGGAGAAATGCTTGCGCAACATGTGCTTGAAGGTTAGCTTGCTTTGCGCTTGCCTGATGGGAAGCGGTAGATCATTCCAAAGCCGAAATGCTTCAGCTGTGAAAGAGTGCGTCATGAAACTAGTGCGGTGAAGGGGGACAGTGAGTTTGAGATTCCGTGAGGTGCGAAGATTACCGCCTGGTCGGGCAATTACAAAATAAAATTTGGATCTGAGGTAGTCGGGAGCAGCTGGATCGAATAAGATAGAATATAGTGTGGACAAGACTCGTAATGACCTACGTTCACGAATTGGAAGCCAGTTCAGTTGACGGCGAAAAGCAGAAATATGGTCATATTTACGAAGTCCGAAAATAAATCTTATGCAGTTGTTAAGAAGACGATCCAGTCTGCTCAATGAAGTCTGAGTAAGATTAGTGGTACACACATCAGCATAGTCGACTATAGGTAGCACGAGGGCCTGTATAAGGAGAGTCTTAGTACTGATGGGGAGAAAGTGCTTAAACCGGTAAAGCGACCTCAGCGTGTTGGTGACTCTGCGACAAAGGTCCGAGACCTGAGGCTACCACGAGAGACCACTATCCAAGATCAGACCCAGGTTTTTTACTTGCGATACCAATGGTATTTGTACGTCTTTGAACTGGACTGGCGCTAGGCACGTCAGGTCTGCTGTAGAGAGTAATCGGGGACTCCCGAGCACGATGGCCTGACATTTAGACGGGTTCACGGCGATCCCAAAATTGCGTGACCACGCTGAAATGTGGTTCAAGTCTTTATTGATATCGGCGACTGCACGATCCAAATCACAAATTTTAGCTTGAGTGTACAGCTGCAGATCATCAGCATACAAATGGTAAGAGCAGACGATGTGAGACGCGATTAAATTTATAAAAATTGAGAAAAGGAGTGGAGAAAGAATGCCGCCTTGTGGAACACCAGAAGTGAGTTCACACCAGTCCGAAAAAGTAGATCGATCAGCGCGTACCATCTGACGGCGTTCTTGAAGGTAGGAGGCAAACCAATCAGCCACTGGTGACGAGATATTTAATTTATCAAGTGTAGCTAGTAAAAGGTCATGATTAACCGCATTAAATGCGTTTGAAAAATCGATCAAGACCAACACTGTCACTCTAGTTGATTCCATACCTTGCCGCACATCTTCAACAACTTTAAGCAAGGCGGTTGTTGTACTGTGGCCAGGACGAAAACCAGATTGGTATGGAGAAAGCACGTGGTTAGAGTAGATGTGGGCAGATAACTGTTTGTGGACGACTGCTTCTAAGACTTTAGACAAGAAAGGGAGAATAGAGATAGGACGAAAATCTTTTAGTAAACTGGGGTTGGAAACTTTTTGCAAAGGGATAACATAGGCATTACGCCATAAAGAAGGAAAAACCCCAGAAGACAGAGAAAGGTTAATAACATGGGTAATAACCGGGACAATACATTCCAAGATGCATACTATCATGACTCTGCTCAGCTCATCATGACCAACAGCGTTAGACTTGATCGACAATATTATTTTATGGATCTCATCATCAGTGGCTAAGGTAAAAGTGAAAGGCGTTTTGGACGGACTTGGTAGCGCTGAAATTTGTGAAATACACAGGGCTTTGGTGGCAGTGTCTAAAGAAGTAGATTTGGCAAAATGGGAATTCAAATCATTCAACGATATTGAGGATAACATGCTACAGTCCTTTTTAGGTTTACCAATCCCGAGCGTATTTAAAAATTTCCATGTTTCGGCTGGTGATGCAGAAACAATGTTATCATGGATATATTTACGTTTCGCTGCTCTCACCATTTGATTACACCGGTTCCGTGCAGCTTTAAAGATACACCAGTTTTCGTCGCAACGGTCACGCTTAAATTTTCGGAACGCCCTATCCCGCCTTGTCATGGCCATGCGGACCCCAGTGGTGATCCACGGCGCGGGCGGACGTTTCAGTTTCACAGACCGTACGGGTGCATGGGTGTCATATAACTTTAAAACACCCGACTTAAGAGCAGCTACTGCCTCGTCCACGGTCGGTGCTGAAAGTGTTGCCGTCCAGTCTTGGCGGTGTGCATCGCGCATTAATGCATCTTTGTCCAACCTAGCGAAGCATCGTAGACGTACAAACACATTCTGTGTTTTGGGTGGCCGAATTCGGTAACTTAAAAATATTAAATCGTGGTGTGAAAACCCGGGTGCTGATAGCTGACCAAATTTTTCAACATGGTCTCTGGAGGAAGTGAGAATTAGGTCCAGCCACGTATCGGACGTATCATTATTATGATGGGTAGCCTCTAGTGGAAGCACGGTGAGATCAGTAGCAGTTATGGTCCGATTAAAGCTTTGTGTTCTAGAGGTGTCCTTCAGAAGATCCGTATTAAAGTCGCCCAGAAACAGTTGATGAGCATAGTCCGTACTGAGAGGGGTGAGGGCAGATTCTAAGGCAGAAAAATAATCAATTGTGGGTGGGCAATAGACCACTCCTAGAGCTACCTTGGATCCCCTGACAGTAACCTCAAGAAACAGGTGTTCCATCGAGCCTGAATACAGAGATGGTGAAGAGGAAAGAATTTTAAATGGAATGTTACTACGGAGATAGATGGCAACACCGCCTCCACCTTTGTCAGTGCGATCGTTCCGCAATAGCACATAGCCGGGAAGGCCGTAAGAAGTAGACGAAAGACTAGGTTTTAACCAAGTTTCGGAAACGAGAATGGCGTGTACATTGCACGAGGAGAACGCGTCAAGAAAATCATTGTAGTGACTGGGGATACTCTGAGCATTAATGTGACAAATGTTAAAAAAATCACAGTCGGCTTTGAATGTGCGCTTAATGCAGTCACCAAGCGTATCAGGCACAGTCACAGAGCTATTAAGAGAATGGAAAGATGAAGACATATCGCAAGCAGAGTGAAAAGAGTCATCATCGGACATAATAATTCACGTAAAAAAATAATATAATACTAATAAAAATAATATTGCATACAGCGACAGAGTATTTAAACCAAAATGGTTCTATTTACCCCGCCGGTTGACCATATACACAAACACTACAAAAGAGAGAGAGGTACAGAGAGAAAACTGGAAAAGTGTTGCACTTAACAAGAATTACCACTACAAACCCTCTAATAGATAGCATAGAACATAAACAATCACTGCTATTTTAAGAGACAAAACAAAAAAAAAAAAGGGTCAAACTAAAAACAGAAAACGAGAATGTTTACATTTGTGTCACTACTGTGTCATTATTATTAATGCCATGCAGAAACAAAACGTAACGCTCGACAACTGTCACAGTTGACGTTGACAGTGACAGGTATGGTATTTTTCGTAATCAGTTATACCCTTTTCAATACATTTGAACATTACATTGTTCTCTTTTTGAAAATATTAGAGTTGAGTAGAGAGATATATTGTGAATATTAAAGTTCTGTAGCGGGGACCATAGAGTATAGAATTTTGATACAGTATTAAAAAGTGCGTTATTGTTATTTTGTATGTGAAATTATAAATGACAGAGTAAAGTACGCGAGTATAAAAAATACTATTTCGACTGCACTGCACGCATGACGCAATGAAAACATGAAATAACCATGTTACTATCTAACTCAGGGAAAAGTACAATCAAAAAGTTGGTTGAAACTTGAAATTATCAATACCTGCCTATATATTTGTCATAATATGTTTTTTTTTAAGGAATAAGGCCCCTTAAATTCACAACTTTACAGACGAGACGTCTGTGTTTAGGATACTCTTTCAAAACGATCTTAAAAACGAGGTTCTCAGTTCGGTTCTGTTTGTTGTTTCGTATTTTTGGGAAATCGAGTGCAACCCTCAAAAATGATAAGCACTAACCATATCTATATATATATCTATATATATGTTATATATAACTATATATATACTTAAAAGAAAGTCGTGTTAGTTACACTATTTATAACTCAAGAACGACTGAACTGATTTGGCTGAAAATTGTTGGGGAGGTAGCTTAGAACCAGGAGAAGGACATAGGATACCTTTTTTTTTCTCTTCATTTATCGACTTTCAGGCGGTACAAAGTTCGCCGGGTCAGCTAGTATTTTATAAAGTAATTCAGGTGTCTGCATCTGGTAAGTCATAATTTCATTATCCTGAGCTGATGATGGACGACGGTACAACTCCTTATTTAACTTAATTGATTCCTTTCTGTGACGAAAGTTACCCATACATTTTGTATATGACTATCTTCCGTCACACAAAGGAAGCGATCGTGATTTTTGTTAGCTAAGCTTTTAACTATGTACAATTTTTTTGCAATCGATCCTAATGGTAAGGAGTTAGGGGATAAATGTTAGGAAAATACAATTTCTTCTCATTGAAGTCGGTAATTTTGTGAGAAATTTTTATTATAACAACAAGTTTTTCTTTCGCGTACAAACGAAGTTAAGCCTTCTTGTTGCTATAGCATTCAAAAGCCTCGCGGATGCTATCATACTTACTTATATTCTTTAGATGTAAAATAAATCAAAATCCACTTACTTTTACCACTTTTACTAGAAACATCATCCAGATCCCGCAAACTGTCCCGCCAATTAAGTTTCGACGATCTCTGATATTCGAAAGTAAAGTCTACTTTTGAACTCATGATGTTCACTGTCACATTCCATTTTCCTAACGGAAACACCGACACGTCCGGCCGTACCCGGTAGGAGTAGGGAGGAAGCGCGACAAACCTATACACCTGTAATATTTTATATGTATGATCAATGATGTCAACCAATAAGGCGCGTTCATTTCGGTAGCCCAGCTCGTGAGAACGAGTTATTTTTACAAGCTTTTATTTAACCTGCAAAATACATACATTGCATTGTAAAGCCTGACCAGAAATATATGAGAATGCGCCATATTGCGGAATTACACTGATGACTGGAACTTATTTCTTACACTGGCAATGATTTTATGATGGTTTGTCAACAATGTCAATTTCATTCGTGGTGGTGTCTTTAAAAGACAAATATATTTAAAAATATTCTAATAAAATGCCAAAAACCATTCCCAATCGTGAACGTAATATTATAAATAAAGTGTACACGTGTTTACTACACGAAAAAACGTCAGGAAAAAAGTGCATTCCATTAAATAATACCTACTACGCGGTTACCATAGGAATGAGATAAGCGTAATCGTTATGTTTAAGTTTATTTAAAAATAAATCATTTATTAGTACAAAATCAAGTCTAAGGAATACAACTTAAAATACTTACAATAAAACTATACTAAAAATTAAACTAAACTCGAACATAATAAACTTAAACTAAATCTAAAAATGGCCCCTGCGGCATAGTGCCAAAGATGCTGGCGGCATTTCCTCGCTGAATCGCCAAACTGATTCTTTGAGCGAGGAAACCGCCAGCTCTCCGGTCACCAGTAACATCAATAAGCCTCGTCGAAATATCTTTGAAGAGGCTTAATGCGCTGGGGCCCCACGGACCCAGGGTCTCGACGCCAAAAGGTATGAAATTGTACTCAGCGCCAAGACCACTGTACTTATTTCCGTTCCATAGGAATTGACAGAGGTATTTAAACTAATGTTAATAGTGCGGTTGCGATTGGTAGTAAAATTGTGGCCATATAAAACTTTTAAATAGCGCGCTCTCGACAATCCTCATATATTTCTGGTCAGGCTTTAACTATGTTTGTTCGGGTGGACTCTTGCAACTCAATTTTGAAGCAGATATCTTCAACCGATTGAGCTAAATGTACCACATACCTGTTTAACTTTGATGACAACAAGTAATATGGGGCTGGTCTGATGATGGAGCCGGAAGGTAGCCGGTCTCCTCCACCAGGTTACGCGTTCGAATTATTCTTTGAGCTTTGTATCAATGGTATAATATAAAATTGTGGTGTGTACCCACTTAAAAAGAGAGACATTACATGCTACTTAAATTTATAAATAAAAGCGCCCTCTCTCGCTTGCTCATTCACTGCTGTAAAGTAGTACGATGTGAATATTAACGTATTCACATAGATGCCACTAAGGTGCAAAAGCCTTTCAAATAAACAATGCAAAGATCGACACACAAAGCATTATGGAAAAAACCGAAAGGTTGTCTGGACGTTAGGGTGGCTGAAAGCTTAACATGCTAGACCCGTAATCCAGAGGTGCCGGGTTCGACTCCCGGTCTCTTCCACCAGGTTACGAATTTCAATTTCTCTTTGAGCTTTGATCTTTGTACCAATGGTATTACACTACTGTAAATACATAAGTACCTACCTTAGTATGATCTCTGTTGATTATAAACTGTGGCATTATCCTGTTTCCCCAGTCGTCTGTGATGGCGAAATCAATGTTGCTGCCGCACATGGAGATAACAACATACGCCACCGACTCCTCCACGCTAAACTGTAACGTATAAAGATATTTTATAAAACATTTTTGAAACATAGAAAAAACATACAATGAAACACAGACCTCCTTTTGTAAAGTTAGAAATAGGTTCAGTGGAATGCGACTTTGTATGGACACTAGCATATTTTTGACGACGAGGTTGGCGCAGTTTGTGGTGCACTTGCCTACTAAGCCGGCGGTCCTGGGTTCGAATCCGGGGCAGATATTTGTGTGATGAACTCGAATATTTGTTACTTGGTCATGTATGTTATTTATATATTACGTATATCGTCGTCTAGTACCCATAGTACAAATTTTGCTTAGTTTGGGACTAGGTCGATTTGTGTAAGATGGTCTTCATATTTATTTATTTTATTTAACTTGAATTTTATTATTTCGATCAGTATTTATGAAATTTACTTTAAGGTGCAATAAGTGACAAGCATCCGTCAAACACACTCGCATTTTGTCAAAACGTGACGAATGCTATGTCACTTATTTATCGCGTGATAAACGCAACTATCATAGGCCCCGTTGAGATGCGGGTTCGGGTGAAAACTGAGAGGCTCTTATCTGAATCGCGAAAGAGTGAGCGAGACAGGAATAAAACTCGAATCGCATTCAGTTAGCTCACGTATTGTACTATCCTAATTCATTCATCAATAGGCCATGCATTTGGGTAGCTCATTGTAGAAACTCACTGTAATGTTGGCGCCAGTTGTATTTACTTCTCGCGATAAAATCACTTGTGTCTCAAATGCCAATGCCGTATGTTTTACGTATTCTGTCAACTGAAACAATCATATTTAAAAATGTATATGACGGGGGCTTCTCAGGAGAATCACCAGGTGCGAGCTCGTCCATAAAATATAGGTATCCGCTAGTTCAGGTACAAGGCTCCACTGCATTATCTGTACACCTAACAACTGCCATACTGTAATAATTGTAATTACTATCATTGTTAACGCAAATTGAAGTCATATTCATAAATTGTCATCGAATATTGTAACGAGTGACGCCATCTAGTGACGTCACCGTCATGTGAATTCAATGTCATCAGGTTCATTTATAGTCTGTTCAGTTGGCGCTTGCCGCGACGCCCGCGGCGGCTCTGTATAACTAACGTAGGAATTGGGAATGCGTTCGATAGGAAATTAAATACGCGAGTAGTGTATATTTATTAAAAGTTATGTTTTAGCTAGACTGCAGAGTCTACAGCGGGCATGTATGTGGATACTTCTTTCAATTGTAATCATAGAGTGAGCTGTCAGGTCGCTGTCTTGCTCTCTTGCCTAACGATCAGCAGTCTGGGACAGACAGACGTGCGTGTTATTAAGACTAGAGTATAGCATCGCGATCCTAACGAAATAGGTATTTACGAAAACGCATGCTGTCGCTCTGAGCGCTCACACCCCCCGGCATCGTGCACAACACATACAAATCCCCTCACGCACACATCGAAGCAGTGACACAACGCTGCTAGGCTAGTTTGACGATTGACAAGCAATTGCAATAAATAAAGGTGGACTGTTTAGTTTTCTTGCGTAGGTACGGATAGTGAATTGTTGTGGTGTGACTGAAATTCCGATATTATAAAGAAGTATTTTATTTATTTATGTAATTATTAGTAACGAGTATGTACCTACAAGCTAAATTAATTTTTGATAAAACAGTTTGTTCCCGATGTACCGGTAGGATGTAAATGACTGACATTTTTTATTGTAATATTATTTAGGTATTTCAAAGGTATTTATATAATGAGTTACTTACTGATATTTACGAAACAAAACATTTTTTATTTGACTTTGTCATTGTGTACGAAAGTACATAATTATTATACTTACTTATAATGTTTACATGATATCGGAGTTACTATGTCTTTCTAGGGTTCCGTAGTCAACTAGGAATACTTTTTTACACAATTTTTGTGGTAATGTTTCTAGTGCCTTAGCAATAATTGATTGTGTGGGAATTGTGTGCAAGACGTGTTAAAGGTTTCCTTTTTAAAATATAAAGTTAAATTGGAAGTAAATAATACGGATATTTTGAAAATATTTTTTTAATCACTGTTCTAATTTTGGTGGTTTTTTTGGCAATATGAAAGTCACCAAAATTGCTTGATGCCACCAGAATTGTTAATTTTGTATATCATTTCACATTTTTTAACGTCTTTTTCGCATTTCCAAAACTTTTGACTCGGTGAATTTATTTAAAGTCAAGAATAAACAAAATACATCTAATATAACAAGCTGTCGGTGAGGGTAATCTAAGTTTAGATATTATGCTGGTAGCAGATTTTATAGCTCCTATCAGTCCTATCCTTTCCTATATTACTATTTTTTCTTTCTCCTGTGATTCCTCTCCCTAAAACCCCTAATCCGTCGTACTTTTCGCAGTATCGTCCTATGTCCATTCTTCCCGTCTTATCTAAAATCATTGAATCCTTTGTAAATCGACGCCTCTAATCACATCTAAGTAGACTTAACTTGTTTAATTCTTTAGCACAACCACCGCTTTGGTTAAGATGACCGACGACATTCGTCTAAATATAGAATATAGAAAAGTGACTATATTGGTGCTCCTTGATTTTAGTAGTGCTTTTAACACTGTTGATTTTGATATACTTCTCAGTTTACTTAGTACTTTAAATATATCTTCAACTTCACTGTCCTGGTTTCGTGATTACCGCTTTGGGAGGGAACAGCGGGTTCGAGTTGATGACCGATTTTCTAGCTGGTGTAAACCGTCTGCTGGTATCCCCCAAGGGGGCATACTCACTCCATCGGAATCACCAAGTCACTCTCCTCCTCGTTCCATTTCTATGCAGACGATTTGCAGCTTTATGCGGCGACCAGCATTGAGGATTTTGGCTCCTCGGTTTCGCAAATCAATTCAGACCTAGAATCAATCCGTGCTTGGGCTTGATCCTTTGGTTTGATGAAGAATGCTAAGAAGTCGCAGGCTATTGTCGTTGGAAGCCCACATTTTATTTCCAAGCTTTCAGATCAAGCTAAGCCAGTTATTATCTTTGATGGTACGCCTATACCTTGCTCTTCTACTGTAAACAAATTTGGCATTACCATGGATCAAACTTTGTCATGGGCACCTCTCATTTCTGAGATCAGTAGGAAACTTTTCGCGTCCCTTCATTCATTGAGGTGTCTGCAGAATTTCCTTCCTCTTCATACGGAGATCATGCTTGCCCGCTCACTTTTGCTTTGGTCTCCACAAGTTTGATCATTTGTCTCAATACCGCGCTCAACATGAATGGCTCCCGATCCGTCAGCGCAGATACTATGTTCTTTGTCTTTTGTATAATGTCCTTTTCATTCCTTCTTCTCCTCCTTACCTTGCAGAGAAGTTCTTTTACATGGCGGATGGTAGTGGACATCGCCTGCGGTCAAGTGCGAATCTGGATCTATGTATCCCACTGCATAGATCATGAGATCTATGATCAGAACATGAGTTTATGATGTGTTTTTTGCTGTGTGCGCCGTGAAATTATGGAATAAATTGTCTCCCGCCCTAAGGTAGACGCAGTTCGTAGCATCACTCAAGGGGAAGTTACAGAAATTGTGGCTGTCGAACGAATGATTACTTGATTAGGTTGCTGTTTTTGTTATAATTATGATTATATTTATGTTATATGTATTTATATAGATATTACGTAATATGTATTACCTACATTGACTGTTTGCCTATCTCTCTCTCATTTGGTTTTTGCATTTTCATTTGTACTATTGTAAAGTTATCGTATTGTACATGTTGCTTGGTTTGTCTACCATTTACTTGTGTTTAATACTCATTTACTTGAAGGTTAATTGGAAGAAATCCCTTAGAGGGATAGGTTCGCTTTTGTACATGCTTATTTGTTTGCAATGTATTTCTTGTTATTGTGTACAATAAAGTGTTTAGATCTTTAGATACATTACATGCAAACAATTAATCTAAATTATTACTTTTGCTATTCATAATTTATTTACTTTTAGGAGGGCTAATCGAAAAAAAAAAACAATCAAGAGAAGAACTCCTCGAAAAGAAAAAAATATACTGTTGTTACAAACGAGTTAGTGATTTTATTTTCATAGATATTTTGGTATAACTAAAATGATTAATAAAACATTTACTTTCTTTTAATTTCCAGTAGGCAATTTCATTAACAAATATTAATTTTTAGCACAAGTAACTAATTTTGGTGTAGATGTACAATTTTGGTGGCCTAAAAATCTAATATTTGTGGGCACAAGCAATTTCGGTGGCAGGCAAATTACTAAAATCATAATACCTTTATAACTATTATGTATAACAAAGGGCCATTACTACACAATATTGGTTATGACTTTATTTGTATTATTGATATGTATATAATTTTGACTAACATTAAAAATAAAAAAAGCCACCAAAATTAGGTAAATTTCGAGCTTGTTGAAATTCACCCTGAAACTATACATTTGTAATATAATCATAAAAAATATAGTCCTTTTCAAATATCATGTTTGGTGAACCTGGTTATATTAAGTTTGCACCTCATTTGTATACGGCGCCATACGCACCAGGTGCAAACTTAACCAGGCCAGTTAAGTTGGCATAAGTGAAAATTTGTACGGAACCCTCGGTGCGTGGGTGGCTCACACTTGGCCGATTTTTTTAATTCAATTGTAATATAATGATAATCAACCGATCGATCTTTTTCTTGAAACCCAACTAGTGTTAGTAGAAGTTCCTACTCTACTCCCATCATTTTTGAAACAGATTTAGATATCGACTACGCGGGTTAGGATCCTTTTTACTTTTTCATTAACATCCTTGTAAATACGTGATACTTTACTTCCTCCCCCGACCCGCAATCGTGCGATAGAGAGCGTTGCAGCTTGCGACTGACAATAGGTACTTTTTTGATGAAATTTGCGTTACGGGAGAAAACGTTTTCCCCTAACTAAATCTTAGCAAATCACTTTGATTTTGATGTCGATCGCTTCAGCATAATATAATCTAGGTTTATAGGTTTCGCTTTTTTTTTAAAAGTGCATTGTTTTTATAATACAAACGGTTTTATTCAACAACGTTTTAATCACAAAAATTAGGTTTTTCAGCCACCTTTAATTTCGAATCTATAGCAAATTTTGAAAAAAGGAAAACCTACAAACCTAGTTTGTCACTGTGTCAATAACATACTAAAAAATGATGGAGATTGGAAAATATTTAAAGGTGGAAAAACGTTTTCTCTTTTTGTATGGACGAGTGCGTACTATACTTCCCTCTTAAAGCTGCGGGGCGCGCGCCATCTTGATGTCATTGTGATTCATATTAAAGACCGCGTGGAACGCCGGCGATTTTGTGTCATTTTTAAGTAATCCGTTCGAGGAACGGTTGTATGTCTTTGTAATGTATGTGGGTAGACTTATGTTCTTGCCCTTTTCGGGTAGTTATCTATACATTACTTTCGTTCGATTAAAACGCTTTACGGAACGGACGTGTTTTAAATATTATCCTCTGCTGATTCCTGTGCTGTCTACGAAGGTATTTCTCAGTGGCGACGATAACAATAGGACACGTGTGCTTATATTGATAAGAGACAGTGAATAAATACATACAGTGAGTAAAAATGTCAGTGGGGAAGATCGGCCCTTTTGACCTAGCCAAAGACAATTGGGAGATGTATGTAGATCGTTTGGAACAATATTTCGTGGCGAACCGCGAAGTGCAAGTGGCGACTTTAATGACAGTTATTGGTAACGAGGCTTATGAACTGATGGTCAGTTTGTGCACGCCCGCGAAGCCGGCGACCAAAACGTACGCGCAGCTAGTGGAACTGATGAAAGGACATTTAAATCCAAAGCCAAGTATGCTTGCGGAACGTTTTAAATTCAGACAGCGAGTTCAGCATCGGGGCGAAAATATCGCGAACTTTGTGACAGATCTTAAAAAACTAAGCATGGATTGCAGTTTTACAGGAGACAATTTAAAAGAAAACTTAAGGGACCAGTTCGTTTGTGGTCTATTGAACGACGACATTAGACAAAAATTGTTTACGGAGGCTGACACGATCACGTTCGACAGGGCATACAAGATTGCGGTGTCCATGGAGGCAGCCGAGACAAACGCAGTGTTGGTAGATGACTGTACCCGGAATCGAACCGGTGACAGTGTATCAGCGGGCGTGGCGGCGTCGGTGCATCAGATAGGGCCCGCGAGCCGAGTAAAAACGCCGGTGCAGGCCGGCAGAACCGGTCGCGCCAAAGTAGCAGCCGGCGGCGGTCCAAGCAGTATGAGCGGAGCGGAAAGCGGAAAGTTGCGTAACTTCGGACGAAATAATAATGTATACGTGAAGACCGAATGTAAAGTGTGCGGTAACAAACATGAGACGGAAAATTGTAAATTTAGGAGTTATGTTTGTAGAGTATGCAATCAAGAAGGACACTTAAAAAAAATGTGCCCAAAAATGCGTCGTGGTTCATCGATGTATAATATGAACGAAAAAAAATTTTTTGACAAAAAATAGAACCGACTTCAGTAAAACTAAAAAGCCAAAAATAACCCGTTCAAGTACAGATTACATTTGACTCACCCTTAGAAATCGATCCCAAACCACTCAGTTATTATATTTATATATTATAGTTTACGTGAGGTTTGGTCCCGACTTCAAAGGGTGAGTCAAATGTAATCTGTACTTGAACGGGTTATTTTTGGCTTTTTAGTTTTACTGAAGTCGGTTCTATTTTTTGTCAAAAATTTTTTTTTCGCTTTTTAGTGATTCATTTAAAATACTTATGGCGGGGTGATCAGGGAGGTCTTGAAGGCATGCATCTCGTTTGAATTATCTCCTAACTCCTAACCGTTAAGGAGTTGTACCTTCCATCATCAGCTCAGCATTGGAAGATGATGACTACCATATGCAAATACTTAAATAATTTTAGAAAATATATGAAAAATATTATGAGTGCCTATAAAATTTCAGGAATTCCTTCGATTCCTCATGGATCTCGTCATCCGATCTTCACCAAAATTTTATGGGACCAACCTTGAGATGTCTATTCATGAACCTAAAAAGAATTTTCCAAATCGACTCATAAATGACGGAGTTCTGAGGTAACAAACATTAAAAAAAAAATAAAAAAAAATAAATACAACCGAACTGAGAACCCCCTCCTTTTTTTGAAGTCGGTTAAAAAGGTTGCATTTATGGACACTACGGACAGCAGTGACAGTGACGAGGTAAACAACTTTTCTTTAAGTATTAGCGAGTCGCTTGTGTTTGCACCATACACTACAAGTGTTTATATTGAGGGAACATTGTTAACAATGGAGATAGATACTGGTAGTGCGATCTCGTGCATTAGTTACGAATGTTATAAAAAGTTGTTTACACATTGTGAGTTACAACCCAGTAATTTAGTTTTGCGTTATTATACGGGGGAGAACGTAAAACCCATCGGAAAATTAACCCCAAATGTGCAATTTAAAGATATTTGTAAAAAATTAGACTTGTATGTTATTGATAGTGGTAAAACAAGCCTTTTACGTAGATGTTGGTTACAAGAATTAAATATAGATTTGTCGATGTTAACTTCTCAACAGATGTTAAATGTAAACAAATTATTTAATGAACGGGAATTCAGTTCCAGATATTGTGAGGTGTTTGCGGAGGGCTTGGGCCAGTTCAAGGGAGGAACGGTGGGGTTTCGCTTGCGGCCCGAGGCAAGACCCGTGTTCCTGCGTGCGCGCCCTTTAGCGTACGCTCTTCGGGAACCAGTGGAACGCGCGCTCGATCAGATGGTGCGCGATAACATCATCACGCCTGTTGCCACTTCCGATTGGGCTACGCCAATTGTGCCGGTGATTAAAAAAGATGGCTCGATAAGGGTATGTGCTGACTTTAAGTTAACGTTAAATAAGTGCCTCGTGGTGGACCACTATCCTTTACCTAAAGTAGAAGACTTGCTTACGAAATTACACGGAGGAGATAAGTTTACTAAATTAGATTTGTCACAAGCTTATGCTCAATTTGAATTGGATGAGTCCAAGAAGTATACTGTCATCAATACTCATAAGGGATTGTTCATGTATAGTTCGGCTCTTCCCAGGTGAATTTTTGGCTTCGAACCCTAATCTTTCAAACAATAGCCATTGTATCTATTATCGCAAAGCCGCTAGCTCGAGTTTGCCACGCGCCACTATAACATTCATATTAAAAACAAACGTTATCGTCATAGTATTAAGGTTCAAATTAAAATAATATGAATGCTGTATTTCGTCGGGGTGGTCTATTGTCCTACACTACCAAAACGCAATATATAGAATATCAGTGACATTAAATTTGAACCTTAATACTATGACGATACCGTTTGTTTTTCATATGAATGTTGTAGTGGCTCGTGCTAACGCAGTAGCTAGCGGCTTTGCGGTAATAGAGACAATGGCCTTTGTTTGAAAGATTAGCGGTCGAAACCAAACATTCACCTGGGAAGAGCCGAACTATACAATAGGTTAATTTACGGTCTGGCGTCAAGTCCTGGAATCTTCCAGAGAAAGCTGGAGCAATTGTTTGCGGATATGCCTCGGGTAGGAGTATTCCTGGACGATTTGATTATTACAGGTGTAGATGATCGGTCGCACATTGATACGTTAAAGGAAGTTTTCGAAAGGCTGCAAAGGTATGGTCTAAGAATTAAAAAAGAGAAATGTACTTTTTTTGCTGATTCAGTAACATATCTCGGGTTTGTAATCAGTAAAAAAGGCGTACACACCTGTCCAGAAAAGATAGAAGCGATACAGCAAGTAGCGGCGCCGGCAAATGTATCAGAGTTGCGTTCATTCTTAGGGTTAGTGATGTACTATGCAAGGTTCGTACCTAATATAAGTACAATATTAGCTCCTCTATACACGTTATTACGCAAGCATGTTAAGTATGAATGGAATGACGCATGTATGCGCGCATTCAATGAAATTAAGCATTTGCTCAGTTCTAGTGATATATTACAACATTATTCACCGGAGCTCCTTCTGGTGCTCACGACAGATGCAAGTAGCGTAGGAGTCGGGCCGTGATATCACATCTCGTGCCCGGCTCTGGCGCCGGTAACACAAGCACCAGCGAGCGGCCAATAGCATATGCGTCGCGAGCCCTTAACGCAGCCGAGAGGTCGTATTCTCAAATTGAACGCGAAGCACTTGCAATTATTTATGGAGTGCGAAAATTTCACCAATACTTATATGGTAGGAAGTTTATCCTCAGGACTGATCACAAGCCGTTGGTGACAATTTTTGGGGACAAAAAGGGGGTTCCCGTAATGGCCGCAAGTCGAATGCAGAGATGGGCAGTTATTCTAGGGGGCTATGATTACACCATTGAATATGTGCGTAGCGATAGGAATGCGGCCGATGCATTATCTCGTCTGCCCGTAGGTAAGGAGAAAAGTCAGAAAAAAGAAAATACTTATTTGAATTTTATACAGAATTTTCTCCCTATTACGAGAAAAATGGTGCAGGAGCATTTAGGTAAGGACGAAGTACTAAAAAAAGTTTTCCTGTTCTTACATTCCGGATGGCCTGAAGGGTGTAAGGAGGATGCACTCAAACCCTACGCTGTGCGGCGGAATGAATTATACTTAGATAGGGGTTGTATTATTTGGGGATATCGTTTAGTAGTGCCAGAAGCGCTTAGGGAAAACTTGCTTAATGAACTACATGTAGGTCACTTAGGCATTGTTAAGATGAAAAGTATGGCTCGAAGTATCATGTGGTGGCCGGGCATAGACGGCGATATTGAAAAGCTATGCAAGCAGTGCACTACGTGCGCTATGGAGGGCACCGCGCCGCCGCGGGCACCGCCGCGACCATGGCCGTACATTTCAGAACCGTGGTCACGGTTGCACATTGACTTTTTAGGACCGTACCGGGGTGAAACTTTTTTTGTTATTATAGATTCCACTACTAAGTGGTTAGAAATATTCAAAATGCGTAAAACCACCGCGGGGGAAGTTATAAAGGCACTAAGGGAAACTTTTGCTCGTTTTGGGTTGCCTATAGAGGTAGTTTCAGATAATGGCCCACCTTTCACTAGTAAGGAATACGCCAATTTTATGTACAGGAATGGCATAAAAGTAACGTTTACACCTGCGTACCATCCTGTTTCAAATGGCGCTGCGGAAAGTGCTGTAAAACTGTGCAAACGTGCTATTAAGAAGGCGGTCCGCGACGGTTGTGATGTAGACGAAGCCCTACAAGCGTATCTTATGGTGTATAGAAATGTAGAACATAGCACTACAGGGTTAGCCCCAGCTATGTTGCTACAACGTAGACGGTTAAGGTCTAGGTTAGACTTGTTGAGAGATGATAGACAGGTAGAGACCAGGGTACAGCAGGCTCAGCATAAACAAGTAGCTAATGCAGGGGGGACATCACGGGAGTTAAGCGTAGGAGACAACGTATGGGCAAGAGATTATACTGGGGGGAAATGGGTAAGTGGTCAGATTGGGGAAAAAGTAGGATCCCGTAATTTCATTATAGGAAGAGAAAGTGGTCCACGAATAAAAAGGCACATAGATCAAATAAAAAAAGGCGTAGTAGTTATGGCGTGGTCTTATCGGATGTGACAGAGGCAGCACCATACAAGATTGCCGAAGATCATCAGCCGAATGAGGCCTTGCATGTCGATCCGGCTGACGCTAGTAACAGTATCGACTCGGACGATCCGGAACGCGTGGCGGAGCACAACATCACAAAACCGAATGGCCCTAATAATAATAATGAGCAGGCCGCGCCCCAGATCCAGGAGACGACAACACCGGATTTCGCCATTGATGAATCTCCCTTGACCCGGTCCAAACGCATTCGGAAACCCGTGCAAAGATATGGTTTTGAGTTTGATTAACTGCTTAAGATTTTAGATAAGTTTATATTATTATTAAATCATTATTCTAGTATTAATTAAGGGTGGAGGTGTAATGTATGTGGGTAGACTTATGTTCTTAACTAATTATAAAAACGGTATAAACTCACGTAAAAATTGTCAGGAACGGCCCGACATGTTTCGAACTCATTTGGAGCTCTTCATCAGGGGTAGCTATCCGTGCTGCTACGCGACTCGCGACCCACTGCAAAGAGCTCCAAATGAGTTCGAAACATGTCGGGCCGTTCCTGACAATTTTTACGTGAGTTTATACCGTTTTTATAATTAGTAAAGATGTCTCACGATAGTTTTAATAACATTACTTATGTTCTTGCCGTTTTCGGGTAGTTATCTATACATTACTATCGTTCGATTAAAACGCTTTACGGAACGGACGTGTTTTAAATATTATCCTCTTATGCTGATTCCTGTGCTGTCTACGAAGGTATTTCTCAGTCTTAATCACTAGTTTGTATCGTAATAGTGGAAGTGAATAAACGCGAGTGTAAATAACTACTTGGAGTATTAATTGACGCGAGACCCGGGTGTGGAATTCCTTCTACTAGTACAGCGAGTGGAACTCGCATTGTCCAGAGTCGCGGGGTAGCGGATCTGGTGGTGGCCTATAGGACTGAGGACGGGCAGGCTGCGGGTGCAGAGGCCCAGCTATACAACGCGGAGGCGGAGGCGGCGGCGCGGCTGCAGCGCACCGCGCTCGACGTTGGTATATCTTCATCATAGCAGTAGTGGCACGCGGGGAGCGTAGCCATCTCACAACATCCCTTATTTTTATTGTTCATTTTACGGTCGCCCACGAAGGGGACCGTTTTTATATTAATAAATCATTGTGTATACTTAGTGGTGGAGTGAATAAATGAAATGTCAGGAACTGTTGAGTGACGAGGTTGCCGCGGCGGTGTACGGGCAGCCGTCCCTGATGAAGAGCTCGATACGAGTTCGAAACATGTCGGGCCGTTCCTTACATTTTCACGTGAGTGTAAACCGCTTAATACAATAATTAGTAAGTAAGTATATAGATGTTTTTATATAGTGTAGAATTTTATAATAGTGTAGATTTACATATTCTCTTCGGTTTCCGCATTATAATAAAACAATTTAAACTATTTTGCTGGCCCACGAGTTCTTGATACTTATGGCTTCGCATACAAATAAAGTGCAAACTTAACGTAACCGAGTTATTCATATTTGAATATTCATTTTATGTGTTATAACTATAAATTAGGAATATTTAGATATTTCCCCAGTTTTTTTTTACATTTAATGATTATAAGTGAACGGGAAGTACCTACTATAATAAGTGTTCCTTAATTGTCTCTGACAATTAACTGATTCCACAAGTGGTTGCTTTTTTTTGAAGACCCTAATACATTTTTAACAAAAAAGAACCGACTTTACAAAAAACTGAAAAGCCAAAAATAACCCGTTCATGTACAGATTACATTTGAATAACCTTTTGAAGTCGGTGCTAAACCACTCAATTATTACTATGAAAATAGATGCCACGCAAGTTTACGTGAGGTTTGCACTTCAAAAGGTGATTCAAATGTAATCTGTACATGAACAAGTGATTTTTGGCTTTTTAGTTATTTTTTTATTCGGTTCTTTTTTTGTTAAAAAAATATTGTTTTGCTTTTCAGTGATTAAAATATAATCACTTTTTCACTAAAAATAACCGACTTCAATGAGCGAAATGGAACATACAATAACACTTGTATGATTTTCTCATAGATGTCTTTGTCAGAACTGGGCCGAATTGAAATGGGAACACACGGGAAGCACCAGGTTTCAAATAAAAAATCATCAAAATCGATTCACCCAGTCGAAAGTTCTGAGGTAACAAACATTAAAAAAAAAACAGGCTACTTAATTGAGAACCCTCCTCCTTTTTTTGAAGTCAGTTAAAAATACCCAAATAAAGATCATACAGCACCTGTTTTATATCGTCGTCATTTCGAGTCCTGAGCAGGAGTCCTTTCGTTAATACGGCTAAGTCATAATAGGCTTGGAACCCGGGATTACTGCGTACCTCTCGGGTTAGGCAGTCTGATGGCAACAATACCACGGTAACCTGCAATGGTGTCATCAAATTAGAATGGAATCAAGATATACTCAAATTTAACATTTGTAAATTTTGGCGTGTGTGAAAATGATGCCATTTGATGTGTTATTTTCAAAAAATTAGAAAAGCTTCGCTTATGTTTTTAGTAAAATGTAACCCTTTCGTATAGTTGTGCGTTTATTTAATGATTACAAAGTTTGAAGTTTTGGAGACAACAATATTAATGACGAGTGTAATTTGTATCCCTTTCACCACCTTATTGGTGTTTTTCGGAATTATAAAAATGTAATTAACACAAATTATAACGGGTACCTTCATAATCTTATGTTTCGGCTGGGTTGCACGCACCGTGGTCTGGTTAACATTTGTCCAGCCGTTTCGGCGTGATGCGAGGACAAAGGAAATTATAAAAACAGACGGCGCCAGCAGCATGGCGCCGCGCGCCCATACAAAACAAATGACGATCCTGCATCACGCAATTAAGATTTTTCCTAAAATCTAGAATTTTATAATAGTATAAAAAGATTGTTTTATCTTTGGCTGATAGACAGGTGTAAATTAAATGCCCAAATACTTAATAAATAATATAATCAATAAAAAAAGGTGTGTCTTGTACAAGTATAAAATTGCAAGTGACATGAGTAGGCACATTATAGGTAGTGTGAAAGTTATTCAAGCGCCTAGCGAATGCGAATGAAATGCTTCCTCGATATCGTTTCGGTGTTGGTTTCACAGGCGTCAAGCCTGAACATCCTCCCGGCCGTTGAAAGGTCCCTTTCAACCTTAAAGCTCTTCAGCTGTCGGAAGCTTGCACAGCCGTATTAGGGAACGGCGCACACAGCCTTTGCTGGTAGTGACGTCAGCCACCCTTGCTTATTCCATCAGATCCTGTGATGAGGCGTAGCACTCGTCCGAGTTTCCAAGAGAGTGGAGGAGTAAATATTATCGTCGGCCAAAAGCACCATATCTCCTATGTCTAGCTTCGATGTGCTGCTTTTCCATTTGGTCCTTTGCTGCATCTCCGACAGATATTCATGCTGCCACCGCTGCCAAAAATGTTGCTGCATCTTTTCCAAACGTTCATAGCGTTGAAGATGGCTTTCTTTGGAGTCGCCCAGGTACTGTGCCGGCGGAGCAGTTAACGGTCTCCCGATAAGGAAGTGTCCTGGGGAGAGGGAAAGGAGGTCATTAGGAGAGGATGATAGGGGGCATAAGGGACGGCTATTCAAAATCGCCTCCGCTTGTGTAAACAAAGTAGCAAGCTCTTCAAACGTGAAATGACTATTTCCGATGACGCGTTTTATATGGAATTTGGCCGATTTAACGCCGGCTTCCCAAATACCACCAAAATGAGGAGAGTAAGCCGGCCTGAATTTAAAACGAATAGAATTTTGACAAGCAAAATCAAATAGAGGTTCCTTATTTTGCTTGATGAATGAACCCAATTCACGCGCACCGGCCACGCAGTTAGTTCCGTTATCATAAAATATCTCCGTCGGTCTGCCTCGACGCGATACAAAACGGCGAAATCGCTCACGGCTACGAGATGGATGCATTTATAACGCAGACAGACAAACAAACACATATAAGATTTTAATAAGCGACTTCCACGGCCTTTAGATTTACAATATTAAAGGGTCCCGCGAAGTCCAGACCCACTGAGAAAAATGGATGACCTGGGTTGATACGTTTGGGCGGCATGTTGCCCATTTTGGGCTGTAAGGTTTCACCTCGTACGCGTCTACATCGAACGCAGTTATTAACTGTGCGCCAAGCGAGGTGACGCCCGTTTACTGGCCACACGGTTTCCCTTACGGTAGAAAGTAACAGCAGTGGACCTGCATGCATAATTATTGACGTGCTCTCTTTCAAAATGTAGCCTAGTTAGCCTATGTGAGGCATGCAGTAATATAGGATGTTTTTTCTCATAAGAGTAATAATCTGCCGCATCTAGCCTACCTCCAACACGCATTAACTTATTGTCTAAAAACGGAGACAAACACAAAATCTTACTTTTACTACTTAAGGGTTTATTTTTTGTTAACAGATCATATTCAGTTGGAAAAGATTGAGTTAGAGCGATAATTATACACAACGAGTGCCATGACTCGCGCAATTCGTCAACTGTTAATACCTGTGCGTTTATTATTGCTATTTCGACTATTAAATATAAATCTTTTCACATAAGCAAACAATCGTTGAAGCCTGTTAAGAGAAGAATATCTTTCAAAAATTTAGAAAAGGGTCATTGATAGTTACAGAATGTACTTTCAATTCGGGTAAAGGTTCGGATTCCTTAACATTTAAGATTGGCCATTCGAGTTCATCTTTGAGCAAAAATGTGGGTCCCGACCACCAGAGTGACAGCGATATGATGTTTTTCGCGCTTACCCCTCTTGAAATAAAATCAGCAGGATTTAAATTAGTTGGAACATACCTCCATGCTGACGGTGATGTAAGTTCCACTATTTCACTAATCCGATTAGCCACGAACGTTTTTAGTTTTGTGATATCACCTTTGATCCAGGCCAGTACCACACTTGAGTCACACCAATATACGATTCTTCCTGGCTTGTATCTCAAGGAATCTACTACTGACTTAGTAAGTTTGGTGGCGAACAACGCAGCGCATAACTCCATTCGTGGGATGCTGGTCGGTTTCAAGGGTGCTACTTTGGACTTCGCACATAATAACTTGACGGTGATGTCACCATTCGGGTCAATTGACTTAACGTAAACACACGCTCCGTAAGCGGACTGAGATGAATCACTAAAGGAATGTAATTCAATATATTGAGGTGAATCACACAACACTAACCTCGGAATTTGTAAATCAGCTAAAACATTTAAGTTGTCAGCAAACTTAGTCCATTCATTTTTTATTTCTTCAGGTACAGGTTGGTCCCAGTCCAATTTTTCTTTCCAGAGCTTTTGCAGCATAATTTTCGGTACAATTATTACCGGGCTGAGAACCCCCACGGGATCAAATATTTTAAAGGAATTTGACATTATAAAACGTTTAGTTATAGGAACATTACGATCTTGAGTCACCCTGATAGGAAAATGCAATGTGTCGCTAGCGGGTTTCCACCCAAGACCAAGAGTACTAGAGGACTCGCTAATAGTTAAATTATCTTGCTTATTTATGTCCAGATTATCAAATATTGATGGATGATTGCTCTTATACTTTCTAATATTAAAACAACCTGCCTTTAATGCATTGGACACTGACTTTTGTATGTAAATTAATTGCTTATAATCATCAGCCCCGGTTATCAAGTCGTCTACATAAAAATCATTCTGGATGATGTTTATAATGAGCTCATCATCTTGCTCCTGTCCTAACTGCCATAAGCAACGTGTGCTGAGATAACTTGCGCTGGCTGTGCCATATGTCAACGTATTTAAGACCAAAGTTTGGATGGGGCGTGACTCATCCTCTCTCCAGAAAATTAGCTGCAAATTCCTATCACTTTCGTTTACGAGCACCTGCCTATACATTTTCTCTGTATCTCCAGTGAGCAGGTACTTGTACTGCCTTGCGCGAATAAGTATGAAAAAAGACTGTCTTGGACATTTGGGCCTACCATCAAAATGTCATTTAATGAATAACCTGACGTGGATGCGGCTGAACCGTCAAAAACAACACGAAGCTTCGTAGATTCAGACTCCTGCCGTATGACTGCATGATGGCACAAAAAGTATGATGGGTTAGGAACAGATAAACTATTATAATTTGATACCGAGAGATGTCCTAATTCAGCGTATTATTTTATGAATTTTATATAATATTCATATTGGAGCGATGGATTTCTTTTAAAGCGTTTTTCTATATTAATAAATAGCCTTTTTGCAAGATGGAAGCTATCACCTAAACAATCTACAGATTCTTTCAATGGCAATTTAACACAAAATCTACCTTCTTCATCTCTAATAGTGTTAGCGAGAAAATGTCTTTCACACTCACTTTCATCTTTACTCATAATTGACTTTTTGGGAACTTCTTCTAACTCCCAGAATTTGACTACACTAAATGTTCTAAATTTTCATTCTGCGATGCAGAGACTATAGCGTGATTACAGTGTATCCTTTTGCTAGATACTGCTGAATTTATGGGGCCAGATATTAGCCAACCTAGCTGCGAACTTCTTAATTTTGGGTTATTGGGTCCTAGGGAGCGTTGCTCATTGCCTAGAATATCCCAGAATATATCAGCACCTATCAATATATCTATGGGAGCTGGCTGATGAAACATAGGGTCAGCCAGCTGTATATTTGCTGGTAGCTTTATTGAATTGATATCAACCGGCGTCTTTGGTAAACGACCGGTGAGTTCGTTTAATACAAAACATGATAACTTTGCAGTAAAATTATTATTTGTTGACTTTATTTGAACACAACTTTCGATTACATTTTTCGAAGAAGTGTTACCTATGCCAATGACCTTTAGCGTGTCAATGTGGCGGGACTTTAATGACAATCTGTTCTTTAGGGACTCAGATAGATATAAACGAAGATTGGGTACCACAATCTAAGAGACCACGAACTTTAACCTTTTGCTGATCAACTGGATTCGAGACTTCAATAATAGCAGTAGATAATAGAACCTGAGTGGTATTGCGACCTTCATGAAGGAAGAATTTTGGCCGAAAGGTCTTTTATTCCGGCGTTTCCGCGGTCGGCTACCCAACACCACGGACTTACGAAAGACATCGTGACCTAGTTGTTTAGTATTTTAATATTTAATATGTATGTTAGATTGTAAGGTCTATGGGCCTTTGATGCCTGAAATGAACGAATTATTATTATTATCTCCTTTATTCATTTAAAATCTTAAGTTAGGTTTTTTACAATAAAGTTATATCAAAAGTAAAATACAATAAAGAAATTACAAAATTATATAAACACATTATAAAAAACCTAACCTAGGGTGCCGCCGGCAGCGGGGAGGGCCCAGGCTACCGGTGGTTAGGGCTGCAGAGAGAGGAACCTCCTGACAATGCGCGCCGTGTCCAGGAGTACCGCCTTCTGTATCTGACCCTTGATCCAGCCATCTAGCGAGAGTCTCTTAAGATGTTTATCGAGACTCTTCGCTATAAGAGCGTTCGCCGAAACGACTATCGGGACAATGATCGTCGAGTCAACATCCCACATGGCGGTTACCTCGTGAGCCAAGTCAAGGTACTTGCTGAGTTTGTCCTTCGGGAGCGTTCAAGTATTACGTAACGCAATTTTTGAAGATTTTTGACCCTCCCTCCCCCCCTTGTAACCCCCCCCCCCGCTCTCTAAACGTTACGTAACACCATAAGTGACACAAAAAGTGACCATTTTTACCCAAAAGTCACAAAAGATATGTTAAAATGGTTAAAATGATTAAAATGACGACCCGACCGTAAAATAAACAACAAGGGTCGCCAACTTGGGCGTTTTAAATCCCAATTTTTTTATAAAAAAGAGAAACAATGTTACGTAACGTGTTGTAAGAAAGACCCCCTCCCCCCCCCTGTAACGCATCGTAACGTTTTACGAGACCCCCCCTCCCCCTAAATTGCGTTACGTAATACTTGAACGCCCCCTTCTCGGCCTTCACGAGGTTCTCGTCATGGGGGATGGTGATGGATCGATCTACCAACACGATATATCAGGCTTATTGGCTACAATAGTCCTGTCCGTGATGATAGATCGATCCCAATAGAGCGTGGCAAGACCATTCTCAAGAACTGGCATCGGTGCGTACTTATAGTACGGCACCTCAGACCCCACAAGACCGTATCGAAGAGCAAGTTGCTGGTGAATAATCCTGGCTACTTGGTTATGTCTGTGCAAGTACTCGCCGTTAGCAAGATAAGAACAACCGGAGATTATATGCCTGAGTGACTCACCAGGACGGCGGCATGCCCGACAAATGTCGATTATTATTATTGTGATTAGAATAATTGACTACAATCTCATTTTCATCATGCTCATCAATGGCAGCGAGGTGGCTTGAGGAGGAGGATGGACGATGGAGCAGACTATTGTGGCGCTCGGTGCAGCCGTGCTCGCGACATGGACCCATACGACATTCGCTTTGAGGGTGTCCCTGCCTGAGACAATTTACGCATAACTTGTATTTTGCCACATCCATCATTGGCTCATCAAGCCCCTTCGCCTTAAAAGTTGGGCAATCATAAATCCTATGGCGCTCGTTGCAAATAATACACATGAAATTAGTGTTTAGTTTTTTATAATTGTTGCTGGTGCTCGCAAATGATTTTGTGACGTTTTGGTTTTGACCTTGCCTTTGATTATAATTATTGTTAGGTATAGAACGAATAGGACCACTAGGCACCTTTGACATGCCAGTAGCATCGGATCTATTATTGCGATTCAACGACTCGAGCACATCAGCACGATCTATCATAAATTAAAAAAAAATGTTCTAAGGTAGGTACATCGCCCTCCAAATTATTGCGATATTCCTCCCATTTTAATAATGTGTTGCTGTCTAAATCAGAGGTGAACATAAATATTATTGGTACATCCCATTAATCAGTGGGTTGACCTAGGCTGGTTAAGGCGCGCAAGTTTTTGGTTACATGGTCGACCAGAAATCGCAGAGATTGCTCCGATTCTCGTGGAAGTTGCTTAATATTAAATAATGACATTAAATGATGATTAATTAATATTCTTTTGTTTTCATACCTATTGCAAATCATCTTCCACGCTTCGGCATAATTATTAGTAGATACTTCTAAATCTGAAATAATTCTGGCCACGTCACCTTGCAAATAAGATACGTGGTAATGAAATTTATGAATATTTGATATGCGATCATTTTTATGTATCAAATTTTAAAAAGTATCCCTAAACTCCAACCAACGAAAATATGCTCCATCAAATTTAGCTATTTGGATTTGAGGGAGTTTCAATACTAATTCTTGGGGGTGACCAGGATCATTCATACAACATGACGCGTTGTGAACCGAATTGCGCCTTTTTTCACATTTCTAATTTTTTGGAAAATTTCTCGACTAAAGTTTTTTCCTTTGCTATATTAATAATAATATCTTGCTCAATTTTGTCGCGTTCCTCAATTTCAGTCAAAATATTTTCATGATTTAAAACCTCTATTTCACTTTGCAAATCATCAACATTCGTAGACAATACTTCAATTTTAGTGAGTTTTAAATTTAACTCCGTTAATTGTACGTTATCTAACTCCATTAAGCCTGCAATACTATTCAAATAATGTTGAAATTTTGTAATTTGTCCCTCCGCGGACGCTCTCCTAGTTACTAAATCTCGTAACGTACGTTTATTGACATAGCTGGGCACCGTTAATCAAACAGTTAACTTCGTTAATCCGCTACTAAAAAAGTTAGCTTCGTTAAACGTTAAAGCGTTACATTTTGGAAGAATTAACAGAAGTTAACGTTAATCGTTAAACCGTTAATATGTGTAAAATTGCAGTTTTTAGGGTTCCGTACCCAAAGGGTAAAAACGGGACCCTATTACTGAGACTTCACTGTCCGTCCGTCCGTCCGTCCATCCGTCCGTCCGTCCGTCCGTCCGTCTGTCACCAGGCTGTATCTCAAGAACGGTGATAGCTAGATAGTTGAAATTTTCACAGATAATGTATTTCTATTGCCGCTATAACAACAAATACTAAAAATAAAATAAAATAAATATTGAATGGGGGCTCCCATACAACAAACTTGTTTTATGGTACGGAACCCTTCATGCGCGAGTCGGACTCGCACTTGCCCATTTTTTATCGTTGCGTTAGTGAACTTAGGTAGGTACGACGCTTAATAATAAATAATAATAATAATAAATATCAGACAACCTCACACAAATCGATAGTCCCAAATAAAAAAAAAATTAAAAATGTACCAGACAACGATATACATACTTATATAGATAAATACATATATACTTAAATACTGCCGTGCAATACTTAAACAACAGTAAGTGCTACTTTTGCGATTTTTTGTTTTTTCTTGATCGTAGATCACCGTGTCAAGACGCACACATGTATATAGTCCACGTGCGATTATGACAATGGGAACATATAAAAATCGAAGCCTCCATGTACAGTAAATCAGAAGAATTTAGTAAATTATTGAGGTAAAACTAACTAAAATGCCGTAATAGAGTTGTCGGCTGTGAATTTTTAGACTTCACTGATTAAAATACAGGAAAGGTCTCCTGTCAATCGTAAATTAACATGTAAACAGAAGTTAATACTTACGCCAAAAACTGTTTAAAATACAGTACAATATAAATGTTCTAAAATATTCGTACTGTGTTTGGTATTTTAATGATTTTTCAGCATAATTACTAATTAAAATGCAGTAACAGTATTTCCTTACTATAATTTAAGTGGTCGAACAGTCGTAAATAAGAGAGCAAAATACAACCTAAAGTACAGTACTAAGCTCACTTACTGTGACTTAAACTGTCGTTTGGCTATTTTTAAATGTGTTTACTGCAAACATGACAGCAATTTACTGTAGATTAGGTTGAATTTTGCTCTTCAAACATAAAATGGTTCCAAAATACTTTGAGCCAAGCCACACTTTCATGTCTGATGATTCCTTCCACCACAATGTCGAGCAAAATTTACGTCAAAAAATGCGAAAAGTGTTCGTTTTTGGAGTTTTTACTCGAGCTGGTAACCCCAAGAAAAGTACAAGTAAAATCTATGAATATATCCGATTTCTATGATTTCAGATCGCACATTTCTCTACAGAAGTTGAATGATTGATAACCGTGGAAATCAAGTCTATTTAACCCTTAAATGCATGGTGTAAGATGTAGCTTACATAAACAAAAATGAATTACTGGTTGAAAACTACAAACATTTATTTGAAATAACATAATATTTTACAATATTGTGTTTTTTTAATTCATGCATTTAAGGGTTAAAAGACATTGTCGAAGCCATGGTACAGAGGGGGCAGATATTGTTTATTTCGAGTCGCAAGAATACGACAAATTAACATGTCTGAAATCAAAAAACCCTGATGCACCAATGAAAACTGTGCCTAAAGGTGTCAATTTAATCAAGAAATTTAATCTCTTTAAAAAGCTATGGCAACTGATGTCCAAATTTAGTAAAAAAAAATCCAAGTCTATTTAAATAGACTTCTGTTTTGGGAAAAAAATACCTGTTACTGCAGGCTCAGGTCAAAAAGAAGATTTGACAAATACAATACAAATACAAATACTCTTTATTGCACACCATTGATTTTGCGATGAAAGACAGAGTGAAGATGTGTAATAGTTAGGTACATATACTTAGATGCCTGTGAATGTTTTTATTACTAGTATTTATATTCAGTAGCCTTACCCGAACATTTCAGTGTCACGTCGGTGTCAACCTCGTGGTAAGGCTACAACATGTAGACAAGAAGATAAAAAATTTATTTTTCTTGAAATTGTATGTAACATAGACACAAATTGGTATCCCGCCTTTTCGCCGAAATATTTTTCCAAACTGATTTATTTGCCAAACTGTTTCATTTCCCCCCAACACACGATTTTCTCTTAAAGCAAAAAAAAAACCTCAGTGTATTTTTTTATGCTCTTACAGTAGGTTAGGTTAGATTTGTTTTATGAAAGATCCAAAAAAATATATGGTTTCAGAGAAAATCGTGAGTTGGGAAATGAAACAGTTTGGGAAGTGATACTTTGGAAATCAATTTTTGGCCAAATATGTGTATTATTTATAAACATACCTTATTTGTACCACGACGTATTAGTATCTCGAAGAACTCAATCAATATAAATACTAAGTAAATTGCAGTAAATTGTTATGAATACTGTACTTTAGTCTGCAATTAATTCAAGAAGCTATTAGTGTACGAGGGTTATTTGCAGTAATCCGCTTTTTTACTGCACTTTATTCTGCATTTATTGTGTTTTTAGTTGTTTTCGAGAGTACAGTAAAACTATAAAAATAATTAAAATAGCAATAATTTATTCAATTATTGTTAAAATAAAAAAATGTTCACGTATTCGTATTTCATGTATTCCGTGCTATATTTTGATATTCAAGTATTTGTAAATAATCATCGAGAACACCATAAAAAACCGGTTTGAAAGGGTTTTTTGCGTTTTTCTCAAAACTCACTTTTTGCACTTACTGTTGTTTAAGTATTGCACGGCAGTATACATAGAACAACCATGACCCAAGCACAAATATTCGAGTTCGTCACACAAATATTTGCCCTGGCCGGGATTCGAACCCGGGACCGCCGACTCAGTAGGCAAGCGCTTACAAACTGAGCCAACCGCGTCGTCAAACGCTTACACGCATAAAGTGTTTGCTGGCCCGATCTGGATACAAATTCCACATACTCAGTCAAATGTGGCCATGGATTCTCATCAGGACCGCTGGAATCCGATCCACGTCTTCCATGATATGGTTTTAATTACTACACTGCACAGTACATTTTTCCCTTTAGGCGGAGCATGACAGATTCGTACTAAGTCAATTGAGCTTTAGGTCAAAGTCTGAGAAGGTATTACTCTGAGGTTGCCATTTTATTTTTATTTCGGATTCTAAGTGGGTGAGATTATAAATAGGGCAATATCTAAGTTATCCAAATTCTTTAAACGTACAATTATTAAGATGTCAAATTCGTAGCACTTCAGATTCTTACAATGCCGGATTCTGAGTAGGTCAGAAAATCACATATCCAGAATCTTAGTATGTGTGATTCCAAGTACGACCGATTCGACGTTGATTCGATTCTGTTTAGGCTTTATTCTGAGAAGGTCAGATAATACGTCAGTCAATTTCTAGGTACGTCATGCAAATGTACAGTCAAATTGATAAATATGTGAGCATTTCTAGGGCAACAAAAATAAATGTACATACTAGAGAAATAGTACTGTCAGCGAAATGAGCACACTTTTAAATAATATGTACTCAACTAAAACCAAAAATATCTGAGCTAAAGTTTTTCAATTTTATGCGAGCAAATGAAAGTCAAAGGAAAAATAAAATATTATCATATTAGTAAAATTCATTATTTTTTCAAATATTGTTACCAGTAGGCAGTAGGCCTAATAAAAAAAATTAACATACTACTTGTGTATATAACTCACCGCAGCTTTTGGCCCTAATTAGACTATCATAGAGATATGATATGGGAGTCATTTGTATATGAAGAACCTGCGACGGTATAACAACAAAATATGATTCTGTTTGACTCATAATGTTGATATTATACCGTCATAGGTTCTTCATATTTAAATGATTTGTATATCTACGATCATATTTTTATGATAGTCTAATTAGTGCATTTGCGTATTAATCCGTCAGTAGCTACAATTGTAATTATGTTGAGATGACATCTATTATAATCATAATAAAATTATGCCCATAGGTATTAATTGTAATATTTTTGTAGATTACTAATACAAACCAGTACAACTTAACTAAAATCTTCTATAACTTATAAAATACTTCTATAACACCATAATAAAGAAAACAATCATTCTGAATCACTTGAACAATCACTGGAAGTGGTATCACTAGACTCGGGCTCATTTTTGTCGTCCCCAAATAAATCTCTCTTTACGTGTCTTTCATAGCTTAAAGTTGACGCTGCATTGAGAAAATCTAGCAACCCGATAGATTTCTCTTTCACATCTGTGATTAAATTTCTCAGGTGCTTGTCAAAAATGAGGTCAACTTTTCTGGATTTTTTAATCTCCCGGCGAGCACAGGCTTGTCTGATGCACACATCGTAATGTTTACCCTCCTTTTTTAGGGCAAACATAAATTTAAATATATTCGCCTGTTTACAAAGCTTTTTGTTGAACCTGTTATGCCAACCTTCTAGATTATTTGTTGTACGATATTTTTCCTCAGAACAACCAAACATTTCCGGAGTTACTATTGACAGCCAATAGCTCTCAAAATATTTTACAAATCGGTGGATATTTTGCACATGAGGAAAGGTTGCAACAAGACAAGCCCACGCTTTACGGATATATTCATTCGGTAAAAGTGGCAGATACGTTAGTAACCTTAAGAATTCTTTCCCGTCATTATCGCAGAGATTTAGTGCCTTTGATTTTCTCCAAATAGCTTTAATGTAATGCAAGTAGCATCCCGATTTATTTACTGATGGGTAGACTTTTGATACAGCATTCAAGGCAGGTAACTCATAGTCAGCCTTGAAACGTTCGATTTCTACATTCAGAATGCTTTTGAGGGTTTGGAACAGTCTGACATATGTTTGCTCCTGCTTGTTAGGCAGGAGAGCATATATTACTGGCACTATGGTGCGGCAGCTATCGGATTCATAATTTAACATGGCGTGTATAGTGTACAGCTGGTAGAATGGCTTCGGTACAACTTTAAACGTGCCGTCTCCGAGGAATCTAGTAGTCTTTTTTATTACTTGTTTTGCAAAATCAGTGCCGAAAATAAAAATTTTGTCATCATCACCACCTACTTCGCAAATAAAAAAAATTTTTGCTAATAATTTCTGGTATTTGCACCTCCTTAGGACTGTCAAATTTTAACGATTCGGTACCCAACGCCCGCTTCTTCCAGGCATACAAGGCGTTTTTTTTGGAGGAAAAGGTAGGCAGAAGTATCGAATTGTGTAAATGTTTGAGATCTTGCAAGGTGTCCTCAAAAATAGGCTGTATGGGCTCAAATGACTTTGCTACCTTTTCTTTACAGCCTGGAGGAAAAATAGTGAGGAAATTAGGGATTACCTCGTGGAGCTGTTTCTTCGGATGCACTGGTTCGGAGATATCTTCATTAATTTGGCACAATCCATGGACACCACACCACACACGAGAAAAATTATAGTCACTGGCTGTTTTAAGCAATTTGGATATTGTTTATTGCAGTTTTTATTTTAATTAGCGAGAGAGGTGCGCGCGCGCGTTATAGAGGATTTTGAGTTACTAGTGTTGCTATTGTGTTAAGTTGGTTGCCAGTGTGAACTTCGAGGTAAGGGATGCGTTCAGGAATTGATAGGATGAAATGAAGGATAAAAGAAAGGGATTCACCCAAATTTAATTATTAAATTGGCCAAACCATGCTCCCCCGCCTTGGAGTACTACTCCAACATAAATTGTTTATAGTCAAGTTTAGTAACGAATCGAAGCAAAACTTAATTTAAATATTTTAATCAATAAGTTGAAGAGCTAAAAGATTTCATCTTGAATTATACGATTAGAGAAGAAAACACCTTACTGTAACATTAAACAAATTATTATCATACATATATATAAATATATATATATATTTTTTTTTTTTAACAACATTACACTAAGAATATTGTAAGATTAATGAGAACTATTGTGCTGTCACATTATTGAGTTGGAAGTGGGCACACACGAACCACAGGGCGAATATAATTACCAGTTTTAGTCCTGACTTTAACAACCCGGGTAATGCCATCATTACCAGGGTAAGTCTCCTCTACCACAGCGAGAGGCCAGCAAAGGAGAGGAAGACGTTCCTCTCTTAGAATGACTACTTGTCCCTTTTTTACAGGATTGCAAGTAGTATTCCACTTTTCGCGACTCTGTAGTGAGGTAAGATACTCAATGTGCCATCGTTGCCAATAAGATTGAACCATCTTGTCAATTAATTGATATCTTTGTAAACGTGAAACTGGAATATCTTCTAGATTTACAGTTGGGATGTATTTTAATGGAGTTAAATTCAAGAAATGAGAGGGAGTGAGAGCTATCGGCTCAGAAGGGTCACTACTCAAAACACACAGTGGTCTCGAGTTCATCAGTGATTCTATTTGGACAAGCACCGTATTAAGTTCTTCATAAGTTAAAATTTGGGATCCTATAGCTTTATACAAGTGGTTCTTGACACATTTAATATTGCTTTCCCAGATTCCACCCATATGGGGAGCATAAGGAGGGTTGATTTTGTACTCGATTCGTTGTGGAGTAAGTTCCCTAATGATGGCTTTGTTAAACTCATCAGAACACACAGTAGAATATATTTCATTAAGTTGACGGCGAGCACCAATGAAGTTTTTACCACCATCACTCATAATAAGCGATACAGGACCGCGGCGAGAAATAAAACGCCTAAAAGCAGCGAGAAACATTTCAGTTGATAAATCTGAGACAAGCTCAATATGAAGTGCCTTGGAGATAAGGCATACGAACAAACAGACATACGCCTTTTGACTTTTCACTCCGCGTTTTTTTCCCAAAGTGACATAAACGGGGCCCATGTAATCAACCCCACATTTAGAGAAACATTTTTGTTGAGTAACCCGAAACTCAGGTAAATTACCCATAGGTGGGTATAATTCTTTAGGTTTGAGCTTGAAGCACTTGTTGCAAGCATGAACTACCTGTCGTACGAGATTTCGAGCAGATAATATCCAATACTTATGTCTTAAGAGGCCTAGAACTAGACCTGGGCCTGTATGCATGTTTGTGTTGTGATAGTGTTCAACCAACAATCGAACAATGCGGTCTTTAGAACTCAAAAGTATGGGATGCTTCTGTTCAAAAATCATAGGGGCGTTATGTAAACGACCTCCTACACGAAGAATGCCCGAATCATAAATAAACGGATTTAATTTTCTTATGGGAGTACGAAGAGATTTATTAGATTTAATGGCATTCATGTCAGAAGCAAAGTGTTGTTGTTGAATTACTTTGATGAGATAGGTCTCAGCTGATTCCAAATCAGAGACAGTGATATGATCACCTCTTTTAAGAACTTTAGCAAAACGCAAGACATATATTATAGCATTTATAAGCTTAGTCCAACTGGACATGCGTTGTGAGAGCAAAAGAAGAGGGTGAGGTTCAGTTAGCGATTGGAGCAAAGATATTGACTTGGATTCTGGCATGTTAACTGGGACATTTTCCCTTTTAAATATGCTCATAGGCCATTGACCATGTGGTAACCAAATCCATTCAGGTCCACAGAACCAAGTTTTATTATTTATTAATTTATTAGGCGTAACTGGGCGAGAAATAAGGTCACTCGGATTCTCATGCCCTGGAATGTGATGCCAGAACTGTGGGGCAAGAACTTCTTGTATAGCAGATGTTCTGTTAGCAATGAAGGTTTGCCATCTGTGTGGAGAGGAATGAATCCATGCTAAGGTGATAGTCGAGTCAGAGAATGCAAGAGTTGTCTTAATTTTGCATCGAGATTCCATAGTATTTTTTACAGACTTGATTAGCTGAGCAAGAAGCAGAGCTGCGCAAAGTTCAAGTCGAGCTAAAGTTACTTTTTTAAGCGGAGCGAGGCGTGAGCGTGCGCATAGTAACGATACACTCGACGCATGTGAGACAAGAGGACCTACACGTAGGTATATGACAGCTCCATAACATTTTTCACTAGCGTCAGCGAATCCTAATATAGTTAAGTCAGAATCATCAAATATACCTACATGCCTAGGTATTCGTATTTGTGATAAATTGGTTAATTCATTTTGAATTTGAAACCAAACTTTAGATACATCACTAGGTGCATCATCATCCCAAGACAGGTCGCGCTTCCAACATTCTTGTATCATAAGCTTCATATAGGCGGACACAGGAGATATTGCCCCGAGAGGATCATACAAACTCGCGGTCTTGGAGAGAATGATGCGCTTAGTGCACTTATCATCATGAGACAATTTTATCTTAAAGCGAAAACAGTCATGCACTGGATCCCATATAAGTCCTACAACTTTTGTGTCAGACTCAGAATCAAAATTAAGGTCTTTTGCTGCACGAGAATCAGCAGGAATATTCTGCAAAAATTGAGGTGAGTTTGAAATCCATTTAGTTAAATTAAATCCACCACTTGCAAACATGGCAACAAGTTGGTCATGGAGAAGTAGAGCTTCTTGTGGAGAGGATACAGAGTGAATGAAATCATCCATATAAGAATAGAGTGGTGCTACATGAGCAGCATCCGGGAATCTGTGACTTTCATCTAAAGCAAGCTGACGAACGACTCGCATGGCCAAGTATGGCGAAGATTTCAACCCAAATGAGAGTCGTTGAAATTCATATGTTTCAATGGGATCACGTTGATTAAATCTGAACAATATTCTTTGAAAACATTTGTGCTCTGAAATTATTTTCAACTGAAAATACATTTTTTCTAAGTCAGCAGAGACTGCCACAGCAAAGAGGCGGAGATTTATCAACAAATCGAATATATTTGTTTGCAAATTGCAACCACAGTGTAATAGATCATTAAGGCTTTTGCCAGAAGTCGTTTTAGAACTTGCATCTAGCACAATTCTTATTTTCGAAGTATCCTTATCAGGCCGATACACAGCCCGGTGCGGTATGTAATATGACTGTGGTGTCATGTCAGGTTCAGAAACTTTCTCTAAAAACCCTTTATCAATATACTCTTGGATTGTATTATTGTAACCGGTGCGTAGATCAGGATCTGAATCTAACTTGCGTTCAAGTGATAAGAGACGGCGTTTTGCTGTTTGGTACGAGTCACCCAACTGTTGAGGATCGTCAGAGAAAGGCAAAGACACAACATATCTACCATCAGATGTGCGGGAATAAGTATCATGAAATATTTTTTCACATTGCTGTTCTTCAGCACTTAAGATTTTTTTCACAGGTATGTTTTCCAAATTCCAAAAGCGTTGTATATCATTATCTAGTTTGGAGTCATTGTTCTCCAAAACGGCATGATAAGAATGCACTAAATTATGTGATGATTCGGTTTCTGCTTCTCCCATGAGAATATATCCCAGTGTGGATTCAATTGCGACCAGACCTGTCAAAGGGTGAGTGACCCTACCTGATAAGAGTAAGCGCGGGAAGAGACCGGACCCTATCACACAATCAATATCTGAGGGAACATAAAACAGTTCATCTGCGAGCGGTATAGTTTTGAAATATTCGAGACATTTCGAATTTAAACGGGAAGTAGGTAAATTACCTGTTATCGTCTCCACCACAGCAGCTTTAATTGAGTATTGTTGCCGGGGGTCGAAACGCGACCTAAACACCAATATGGTATGGCCCAGTACTGGTTTCACTGCCATTCCTATTCCGTGAACATACGAGGGTTGATAATGCACCTCTAATTTTAATTTCACACAAGTGGTCCTTGTGATGAAATTTGCAGTTGAACCAGTGTCGATCAAAATTCTAATTTGAGCGGGTTTTTCACTATTATCACACGCGTTACATACTTCTACGCACGCAGTAGGCACTATATCGTTATAACACGCGTTTATTTTAGTTAAAAAACAATGTGCCGATTCCGACGACGGCATATTAATATTATCTTGTTGACAAGTGTTGTGGTGCGCCATAGATAAAGTTAACTGAGAACCGTCATTTGAACTGACGGGCGCATTGGCCGCAGCGAGTAACGGAACGCAGGCGACGTTCGGATCTATATCGGATTCGTTCTCGCTTACCGGCGGTATATGCGGATCAGAGAGTGACAGAACATGCGCTCGCGGAATAGATGCGGATTGTGCGTTTTGATTATTGCGTGGTTGATAATTTTCAAAATGCAATAAAGAATGATGTTTTTTATTACATTTTATGCAAGTTTTAGTCGATTTGCATTCTCGCGTATCATGAAATCCTAGACAATTTTTACAATACGAATTCTTCGTAACTATCGCGTATCGAGTATTTACATCAAGTTGACCGAACGTCTTGCAAAAATATAGAGGGTTTTTTTCTTGTTTACAGACGGTACAAGTTAGTTAGTTAGTTAGTTGCGCTGGGCATTTTCCGCAAGTCGACATCCAAACGTGCCTATTTTGCGTGAAAAGGGGGTAGCGCTACTCCAACCACCCCAACTCCTCGACAAACCTTATCAAAGCTTTAATGTTGCTTGTGGCGTCGTGTACGGTACTTGGGGATCCTAGGTACTTCGTCCTGTATACTTCTACCTGTTTGCAATCTAGTAGAATATGTTTGGTGGTTTCTTCTGCTTCCATGCATGCCCTGCATAGAGGGCTATCTGTTATCCCTAAATTGAAAAGGTGTTTGTTCAGAGTATTATGTCCCGTTATTATTCCTACTATTTTGCGTAGTTGGTTCCTGTGGATTCTCAGTAAGATTGTGGTGAGTTTGTGGTTCCTATTCGGAAGAATTTCTTTCGTCTGTCTACACGTTCCTATGTCTTCCCAGTATTTTTGGTGTTGGTATATTGAATATTGGTTTATTGTATTGTATATGTAAGATTGTGGTAGGGGTATTATTGGCTCTGGTCCGCATGTTGATGTCTCTGATCCTTTACGGGCCAGTTCGTCCGCTGCATCATTGCCTCTCGAGCCACTGTGTCCCTTTATCCACTGTAATGTTACCTTATTTTTGTCATTGCACACCTCTGTGATGCTTCGATGACATTCGTCTATTAGAGCAGAGGTACATTTATCACTGTCTAGTGCTTGTAGTACGGATTTGCTGTCTGATAGTATACGTAAATTTGTGTTTTGAACCTGGCGTCTTTTTATAGCGTTGCAGGCTTCTATTATTCCTACGCATTCTGCCTGGAATACCGTGTTGTGTATACCTAGGGGTTTAGAGATGTGAATACTCAAATCCTCCGAGAATACACCACAGCCCGTTCCATTTTCAGTCTTTGACCCGTCTGTAAAGATTCTCAGGTCATCTAGGTTTAGCCCCTCTTTTGGGTCTTCAGTTAGGAGTATGACGTATTCCTTCTTACAGGTTATAGTCTTAGGTATCTTGTCGATTGGTGCTTCCATTATTGGGAATTTTGTGATCATATCACTGTAGATCTTTGTGTGTTGGGTATTGCTATTCGTCCATAGATTTTGGCTTTTTAGTCGCATCGCCGTGACGGCTGCTTCTCTTTGTATGTGTATGTGCAGTGGCGTGAGATCTAGCATTATCTCTAGTGCTGCTGTAGGGGTAGTCCTCATGCAGCCTGTTGTTGCCGTGCATGCTAATCTTTGTATTTTCTGCAGGCCGGCAATCGCACATGCTAGCTGCGTTCTGGGCCACCATACTACTGCTCCGTAGCTGATCATAGGTACTATTACCGTCTTGTATAGCCACAAAATGATACGTGGGGCAAGACCCCACCTCTTGCCTATCATTCTTCGACATTGCCAGAAGGCGACTGTGGCTTTGTTAAATCTGTTCTCAAGATGTTTGTTCCAGATCAGTTTGTCATCTAAGGTTATCCCTAAATATTTCACTTGTTTGGAGAGTGTAAGCTTCGTACCAAAAAGGCTTGGCATTTCGTATGGCCCCAGTTTACGTTTGTGCGTGAAGAGAATTGTGTCAGTTTTTTTGGGGTTTACCGATAGGTCATTCTCCCTGCACCATTTCTCTACTATTTTTAGTGCTGTTTGTGTAAGATCACACAGTGTGCTTATTACCAGTCCACTGATAAGTATAACAAGGTCGTCCGCGTATCCTATGGTCGTGAAATGACTCTCGTTTAGTTTTGTTATCAGATCATTTACCACTAGGTTCCATAAAAGGGGTGAGAGGACTCCTCCTTGCGGGCATCCTCTCACGACTAGCGCTTGCTGATCTTTGTTTTCTGCTAGCCTTATGATTCTTTGTTCTAGCATGTTCATTATCCATTCTATTAGCAATGGTTCTGTGTCATGTCTTTCTAGAGCTTGTTTGATGCTGCTAAAATTTGTTTTATCGAAAGCACCTTCTATGTCAATGAAGGTTCCCAGGCATGAGCCTTTCCTTGTTAGTGCGACTTCGATATTGCTTACCACTGCGTAGAGTGCTGAGTCTGTTGATTTGCCTTGACTGTAAGCATGTTGGTTTGGGTGGATTTTTATGTTTTTGAGTGCAGTATCCTTTAGTTCCCTGTCGCATAGTCTCTCTAGTATCTTTAGCATAAAAGAAGTTAGGCTAATTGGTCTGAAAGACTTCGGGTCAGTGTAGTCGCTTTTCCCGGGTTTTGGTATGAATATTACCTTAACTTCTCTCCATTGCTTGGGTATGTATCGGAGGGCAATGCAGCTGCAGAGAAGTTTGGATATTTGTTCGGTAAGAGCTGGTCCTCCCCACTTTAATAAAGCTGGGTAGATTCCATCTAGTCCTGGTGATTTGAAATTGTCAAAACTGTTTATTGCCCAGGTGGTTTTATTTAGTTCTGTTATGTTTTCCGCTATCTTCCATTCACTCACGGTAGGTTGATAATTCGTTCTTTGTTGTTCCTCTTCGTTCTTATCAATTACCTTGCATCCTGGGAAGTGAGTTTCCACCAGTAGGCTTTCTGTCTCAGCAGGCGAACTGGTGTAGCTATCGTCCTGCCTCCTCAGGGTGCCTAGTAGTTGATTTGGTTCTTTGGCAAGTATTTTCCTTGTTCTGTTTGCTTGTGTACTGGTGGTTATGGTGTCACAGAATTTCCGCCATGACGTGGATTTCTTATATCGTAACCTTTTCTTGTATTCTGCTTTGACCGCTTTATACTCGTCCCAGTCTTCTGCAGATTTTGTGTTCATTGCTCTGTTTAGGAGTCTCCTCATCTTCGTTCTGAGACGTTCCATCTCCGGACCCCACCAGCTGCCGTGTGTTTTGTTGCCGCTAGATGGTATTGACGGTGGACATGTCTCTTCGTAGCTTTTTATTATAGTTTTAGTGAGTAACTTTACCTGTTCCTCTAGCTCATCCGCGGTTTGTGGCCTATGAGCAATTGTATAGTGCTTTAGTTTACTACCATAAGTTCCTTGTACGCCTTTATGTCTGTGCGCCTCGGATTCCTTATCGGTGCTGGTGTATCTACGTCCGCAGTCAGATCGTAGCGGATCCACCTGTGGTCGGAGCAGGACAGTTCGTCCGACACGTGCCAGTTGGATATGTGCTGTGCTGCTAGCCCTGTGCTTAGAGTAATGTCAATTATGGTCTTACATCTACTGGTTACAAAAGTAAAGACGGTACAAGTTTGTGCACTCGTTTGCGCAAGCGAATTTAAACTTAATTGCGGTTGCGGATGCGGATTATTAATCACGTATGATTGCAGCGGTTTGTTTTTATAAGCAGTATTTTGCGGGTAACTTTTGTACGTTTTGGCATAAGCGTTAATTGTATTTACTTGCGGTTTTATATTTAATTGGGTGCGAGATAGGATTTTACTTTGATCTTTCACAAACTTCACGAGCGAATCGAATGTAGGCATTTTTTCCGAGCGGCAGCTTTGTTCGAATAATTGAACAGTTTCTTTGTCTAATTTGTTGAGAGCGATATGTGTTATTAAGAAATCACTGAGATCATCTATTTTTAATGCCTTTAGAGCGGCAACGGAAGCGCAATACTGCTCCACAAAACTGTCTAGGTTTTGCGAAGAAGCGGTCGAAACAGGCTTGAAATTGAACATCTTATCTAAGTACTGAGTACCTAAAGTGCGTTCATCTTGATATTTATCAACTAGCAGGTTCCATATGATTTGATAATTAGAGGCGACTGGTAAGATTCCCGCCGTGATTGAGGAAACTGACCCCGTCAATTTTGACACTAAATATTGAACGCGTTCGGCGTCCGAAAGATGTTCGTTATCATGTATCATTTCTTTGAAATTTTGGTAAAAAAGGGGCCATCGCGCTGGATCCCCGTTGAACGGAATCAAGTCTAAAACTGGCAATTTATGTTTAGGTTTGCTAATTTGAAGCGAGGTTTCTTTTTTGAAGGAATCAGTAAGAGTTTCTTCCGTGCATTTTATATGACAGTAAATTTCGTCAAAGGCTTCGATGGCCTTAAACGAAACTTTGTATTCAACATCAGCAGCTAAATTAGCTGTGTTAATTTCCTGAACAACATTTGTGTATTCTGATCTAACTTGATCAAGGGTTTTAGTTCTAACAAGAAAACCTTTTTGCTCTTCTCTAGTTTTAATATTGCGACTTAAATCATACGCGTTTTGTAAAATCGCGAATAAACTTTCGCGTTTTGCTTCGAGAACTTTTAACTTACTCATTTTTTATTAGAAATAGGAGCATGGAGTTAAATAATGGCGGTGCCTCGTGCAAATTATGAACAAGGGCACAAAATGGCGGCGTGAAAAAAATCAAATTATTAAATTTGCAAGCGAAATATGCGTTGAGGCGTAAAAATATAAATTATTTTTATTATAAAATGGATCAAATATCACGGGGTGAAGGACCAACAAAGAGGATGGAGGAAAAATAGTGAGGAAATTAGGGATTACCTCGTGGAGCTGTTTCTTCGGATGCACTGGTTCGGAGATATCTTCATTAATTTGGCACAATCCATGGACACCACACCACACACGAGAAAAATTATAGTCACTGGCTGTTTTAAGCAATTTGGATATTGTTTATTGCAGTTTTTATTTTAATTAGCGAGAGAGGTGCGCGCGCGCGTTATAGAGGATTTTGAGTTACTAGTGTTGCTATTGTGTTAAGTTGGTTGCCAGTGTGAACTTCGAGGTAAAGGATGCGTTCAGGAATTGATAGGATGAAATGAAGGATAAAAGAAAGGGATTCACCCAAATTTAATTATTAAATTGGCCAAACCACAGCCGAACATCGCCCATTCAATGGAATTTTTGTCCGGAAATCCGGTAGACACGTGTGTTCATTTTGCCGAATTATGGTGGTCAACGGCTCATCCATTGTTATAGAAGCACTACACGAATCTCTGTTATTGCATCTAAAGTTACCTGACTTTTTGTTTTTGACGTTGAAGCAATATTTATGCCCATTTAATAGAATGCAGGGCCGATCTTTGGCTGTTTTAATTATTTTAATTTCCGTATGTTCCATCTCGATATAACAGCAAAATTTCTATGACATACGGTACAGACATTAATATGACATTTTCTGCAATTAACTTCAACGTTTTATCGTGTTTTAATCTTTAAGTGGCCAGCGTCTCAGATATCTGCTTAAATGTATAAATAGTATATATGTATTGAATATTTGTACTTTGTAGTCTTTTTTCATGCCCATTGTACCTCGCCTTTTTGGAATAAGATATACATAGAATCTGACCTAATAAGAAAGCGATATTTTAGGAATCCATCATTAAAATAATATATTAAACTCCGTTAACGAATCGGTGCTAATCGGACGAAATAAGAAACTACATTAGTCCGAATCCATCTTATTGCTAATCCGAAGTAGTAATGTCATGTCACGGTACATAATACGATTCTGACCTACTCAGAAATTGGATTAAAGAGAAAATGACTTTCATATCATAAGTCGCACGTCGAAACTGTGTTGATCAGAAACTGACCTATGGCAAATCTGACCTTAACAGAGTCATACCTGCTCAGATTTTGGCCTAAAGCTCAATTGACTTAGTACGAATCTGCCATGCTCCGCCTAAAGGACTTTTTCTATCTAACTAAATTACACTGCACTCTTCTTTATCAACACGCAAATGATCACTGACAGTAATTTATAATCACAACAAACAAAACACTCGTCACTCTAAGCACCGGCGCTAAGTAATGAAATCAAACGAAACAAATCTCTGCGCAGTTTTCTTACTCGCACGCACCGGCAAAATATATCTAGTTTTGTTTTTGTTTCACTCTCTGCCACGCGCCGCCCGGCACTTGTCTGAACCTGTTTTTCGCGCCGCGCCGCGGTGCCGTGCGGTAAATAGTAGGCATTGGATTAACGATTAACGGACTTCTGCATATTAACGGAAGTTAACGTGTTCGTTAAATTTTTTAAATGTTAACTTAAAAGTTAATCCGTTAATCAAAATGTTAACTTCGTTAATTGACGATTAACGAATTAACGAGTTAATACCCAGCTATGTTTATTGATTTCTTCTGCAAAAGAAAACAATAAAAAAAAACTAATTTAGAATATTAACTTTTCAAGTCTGTTTTTTAACGCAATATAGACTAATCTTATTTAAATAGCAAGGCAATACGTTAGTGAACAATAAAAATTAAATGGCTCACGTTCATTCTGGTGGTACTTGCCGAGTTGCCGCTCAGGGAACCCGGCTGCGCACGCTCAGCTGATCGCTCCCGGCCGGTGCCGGTCGATGCTGCCCGCGGGATACGTGTATACTTGCAAGTGGCACAACGGCACACAGCGATGATATGTATATCGGCAAATTACGCTAAATATTGTATAGAAACGAGATAAAAAACAAGGAACCTAAACTGAGTCGGTAACGTTTTAGTTAGTACCAAAAATTAAACTTTTTATTAAATTCGCAAACTTTCACTGCTTAAAATATGTGTAACTAGATGTTTTTGAGAAAATGTAACGTTTATTTCAATGATTTTAATGTTAATTTAGGCAATATTACGATAAAATAGCTAAATGTAAATTCCTTTGTTCACTTTTTGTACAATCGGGTAGGTATGTAAAATGATGCTGCAATTTTGCTTTAATTTACGATTTTACGTGCATAATACGAATAAATACTTGCATAAAAACACTTAATTTACACAAATGAAGTACGATTTCGAATGTGTTATTGTTTGTTTTTAGGTTTTTTAGGAATTAGTTAAGGATGGACACTTATCTTAGCGGACGAACTCGTAACTGCTCGATGTGAAACTTTAGCTGATTCACTGCTCGAAATCTTCTTTGTATCTTCTAGTATGCCATAAAGCCGGACAGTTTTAGAATATCCACTGCAAGCTCCGTCAACAGGAATACTTTTGATGCGAAGTTGAAGATCGTTAGGTCGTCGCGCCGTTAAATATCTCTTCGCATTTATTTCTTCATATTTCTTGTTATTTCTTGACTTTTCGCGGATAGTTCTTTATTCCCCTCATGGGCCACCATGTTCTATCTTTGGCTGATAGAAAGGTGTAAATTAAATGCCCAGATACTTAATAAATAATATAATCAATAAAAAAAGGTGTGTCTTGTACAAGTATAAAATTGCAAGTGCCATGAGTAGGCACATTAGTGTGAACGTTATTCAAGCGCCTAGCGAATGCGAATGCAATGCTTCCTCGATGTCTTTTCGGTGTTGGTTTCACAGGCGTCAAGCCTGAACAAAGATAATGTATGAATTTCAAATATGTTCTATATTAAACATTCCCGCATCGATTAAAACCAAGAAGTATAAAGTCTTAATATGTGATTTCACGAATTGATTCATATTAAAGCCATTTTTCATTGCATATTATATCTACTGGAACTGTCACAATTTTCTATAAAAAATTCTAGAATCTCTAGATTAAAAATGTATGGTGCAAATTAAAATAAGTGGGGTCGCAAGCAATTCCGCGGAAATGTTACGTTTTGATATCAGTATTTATTTATTTATTATTCAAATAAGTTACACAACACTACAACATCTACAGTAAAAACCAAGGCACTATGAACTACAAAAATACCTATAAACAAAGATTTAAAACTAGTTAGACTTAGGCGACATGGATCCGTTGCGTCGTCTGATCTGGTGTAGAATGCGGCAGATTTCCCCGGAACTGCCGAAACACGACACGCACACGACACACGACATCCTTCGGCCAGAAGTCTGCTCTTGCGATGGTGTCCTGCAGCGGCCGCGGCACGCGCACCACAATCTATATATATCAATGCAAGTGTCCTGACTGACTGACTCATCAACGCAGAGCCGAAACTACAAATGCTAGAGAGTTGAAATTTGCACACTAGGTTGCATTTATAAAGTGTACAAGAGATAAGAAGCGATTTTGAAAAAATCAATCTCTTAGGGGTTTAAATAGGGGTGCAAAGTTTGTATGGGGGAAACTTTTTTTTTAGAGCTAGAGACTTGAAACTTTGTAGAAAGATTACTTATTCAAAAACACAAAAAGTACTTTCAGCGTTTTGGAAAATTTCACCTCTAAGGGGGTTAAAAAGGGGTGCAAGGTTTATATGGGAGAAACTTTTTTTTTTTAACTAGAGACTTGAAACTTTGTAAAAAGCTTACGTAATCAAATACAAAAAAAAAGATTTCAGCGTTTTGGAAAATTTCACCTCTAAGGGGGTTAAAAAGGGGTGCAATGTTTGTATGGGGAAATCCGCTAATCTATATATATAAATGCAAGTGTCCTGACTGACTGACTCATCAACGCAGAGCCGAAACTGCAAATGCTAGAGAGTTGAAATTTGCACACTAGGTTGCATTTATAAAGTGTACAAGAGATACGAAGCGATTAAGAAAAAATCAATCTCTAAGGGGGTTAAATAGGGGTGCAAAGTTTGTATGGGGAAATCCGCTAATCTATCTATCTATAGGTATATATAAATGCAAGTGTCCTGACTGACTGACTCATCAACGCAGAGCCGAAACTACAAATGCTAGAGAGTTGAAATTTGCAAACTAGGTTGCATTTATAAAGTGTACAAGAGATAAGAAGCGATTTTGAAAAAATCAATCTCTTAGGGGGTTAAATAGGGGTGCAAAGTTTGTATGGGGGAAACTTTTTTTTAGAGCTAGAGACTTGAAACTTTGTAGAAAGATTACTTATTCAAAAACACAAAAAGTACTTTCAGCGTTTTGGAAAATTTCACCTCTAAGGGGGTTAAAAAGGGGTGCAAGGTTTATATGGGAGAAACTTTTTTTTTTTAACTAGAGACTTCAAACTTTGTAAAAAGCTTACATAATCAAATACAAAAAAAAAAGATTTCAGCGTTTTGGAAAATTTCACCTCTAAGGGGGTTAAAAAGGGGTGCAAAGTTTGTATGGGGAAATCCGCTAATCTATATATATAAATGCAAGTGTCCTGACTGACTGACTCATCAACGCAGAGCCGAAACTACAAATGCTAGAGAGTTGAAATTTGCACACTAGGTTGCATTTATAAAGTGTACAAGAGATAAGAAGCGATTTTGAAAAAATCAATCTCTTAGGGGGTTAAATAGGGGTGCAAAGTTTGTATGGGGGAAACTTTTTTTTAGAGCTAGAGACTTGAAACTTTGTAGAAAGATTACTTATTCAAAAACACAAAAAGTACTTTCAGCGTTTTGGAAAATTTCACCTCTAAGGGGGTTAAAAAGGGGTGCAAGGTTTATATGGGAGAAACTTTTTTTTTTTAACTAGAGACTTCAAACTTTGTAAAAAGCTTACATAATCAAATACAAAAAAAATAATTTTAGCGTTTTGGAAAATTTCACCTCTAAGGGGGTTAAAAAGGGGTGCAAAGTTTGTATGGGGAAATCCGCTAATCTATATATATAAATGCAAGTGTCCTGACTGACTGACTCATCAACGCAGAGCCGAAACTACAAATGCTAGAGAGTTGAAATTTGCACACTAGGTTGCATTTATAAAGTGTACAAGAGATAAGAAGCGATTTTGAAAAAATCAATCTCTTAGGGGGTTAAATAGGGGTGCAAAGTTTGTATGGGGGAAACTTTTTTTTTAGTGCTAGAGACTTGAAACTTTGTAGAAAGATTACTTATTTAAAAACACAAAAAGTACTTTCAGCGTTTTGGAAAATTTCACCTCTAAGGGGGTTAAAAAGGGGTGCAAGGTTTATATGGGAGAAACTTTTTTTTTTAACTAGAGACTTGAAACTTTGTAGAAAGCTTACGTAATCAAATACAAAAAAAGTAATTTCAGCGTTTTGGAAAATTTCACCTCTAAGGGGGTTAAAAAGGGGTGCAAGGTTTATATGGGAGAAACTTTTTTTTTTAACTAGAGACTTGAAACTTTGTAGAAAGCTTACGTAATCAAATACAAAAAAAGTAATTTCAGCGTTTTGGAAAATTTCACCTCTAAGGGGGTTAAAAAGGGGTGCAAAGTTTGTATGGGGAAATCCGCTGATCTATCTATATATATAAATGCAAGTATCCTGACTGACTGACTCATCAACGCAGAGCCGAAACTACAAATGCTAGAGAGTTGAAATTTGCACTAGGTTGCATTTATAAAGTGTACAAGAGATAAGAAGCGATTTTGAAAAAATCAATCTCTTAGGGGGTTAAATAGGGGTGCAAAGTTTGTATGGGGGAAACTTTTTTTAGAGTTAGAAACTTGAAACTTTGTAGAAAGATTACTTATTCAAAAACACAAAAAGTACTTTCAGCGTTTTGGAAAATTTCACCTCTAAGGGGGTTAAAAAGGGGTGCAAGGTTTATATGGGAGAAACTTTTTTTTTTGAACTAGAGACTTGAAACTTTGTAGAAAGCTTACGTAATCAAATACAAAAAAATAATTTCAGCGTTTTGGAAAATTTCAATAATCAAATACAAAAAAAGTAATTTCAGCGTTTTGGAAAATTTCACCTCTAAGGGGGTTAAAAGGGGTGCAAAGTTTGTATGGGGAAATCCGCTAATCTATTATATAAATGCAAGTGTCCTGACTGACTGACTCATCAAAAGGCCAAGAGCGAGTCGGACTCGCGTACGAAGGGTTCGTTACTATTGCGTATACAATTGCAAAAAAAGCACGTTTAGCAATTTCAACATTACTTAGATCTGAAAATAATAAAGATGTAAAATTTTCAAGATAATGGTTCCACGCGGACGAAGTCGCGGGCAACAGCTAGTATGATATAGTCCACAATTTGACGACGCGTTTGGCTCGGTTTGTAGACACCTGCCTACTGAGTCGGCGGTCCCGGGTTCGAATCCCAGCCGGGGCAAATAGGTATTTGTGCAAATATTTGTTCTTGGGTCATGGATGTTATCTATATATGTATTTATATATTATGTATATCGTCGTCTAGTACCCATAGTACAAGCTTTGCTTAGTTTGGGACTAGGTCGATTTGTGTATGATTGTCCCTTAGGGTGTTTCATCTTTGTATGGAAAAAAATAAACTGTGTATTTTTTTATGACTTTGCTTGGGGATCGAGTCTCTATAATAAAGTAAATGTTTGTTTCAAATTTCAAGAAAATTTGAGGACGTTTAGAGGTTGCGCAAACTGACCACTTTTGCAACAAATGTTAAAATTCGTAATATTTCTGAAGTGATGATGATGATGATGGTATCCTGTTATCCCTCATCAGGGACATAGGGCTCTCAGAAGGATTTTCCATTGACGCCGATCCTGCGCTGCTTCCTCGAGTTTCTTCCAGTCGAGGCCGGTTGACGCCGCCTCTTTGTTGACTGTGCGTCTCCAAGTGGTGCGAGGACGACCGAGTCTTCTTCTACCGGACACTTGCCACGTCAGACCTTGTTTGGAAAGATGGTTGTCAGGTCTTCGCAGTACGTGACCTATCCAGCGCCACTTCCGAAGAAGTATCTCCTTAGCGATAGGATTTTGGCCGCTCAGCTCCCATAACCTTGTGTTAGAGATGGTCCGTGGCCAGTAGATTCCCAGAATCCTTCGCAAGCATTTGTTAACAAACACCTGGAGTCTATTTGTGATTACGTTCTTTACGGGCCACGTCTCACATCCATACAGGAGGACCGACTTGACGTTCGAGTTAAAAATTCTTAATTTTAGTGATAACTGGGGACGTCCATACGGGCTTCAGCTGCGCATATGCGGCACGGGCTTTATTGATGCGCGCTTCAACATCCGCTTCTGCTCCCCCCAGTGGATCCACGACCCTTCCCAGATATGTGAACTTGTCCACCTGTTCGACCGGCTCTCCATTCACATGCACGGACGTTGCGTTTTGTGTATTTAGGCGCAAGTCCTTGGTTTTCGCACAGTTAATGCGCAGGCCCTCTTTCGCAGCGACATTAGAAAGGTCATCGGCTTTCGATTGCATGTGTTCTCGTGATGTTGCGAGTAAGCACAGGTCATCTGCGAAGTCAATGTCTTCAAGGGTACTTCCATTTACCCATGGCAAGCCCCTTTCTCCTTGGCTAGTTACTCTGCGCATCACTTCGTCCAACACAATCAGAAACAGCAGCGGTGACAGCAGGCAGCCCTGTTTGACTCCAGCTGAGACGGGAATCGGATCGGACAGCAAGCCTTTGTGCATTACTCGGCAGGTAGATCCCTCATACAGGCATTTAATAATTTCTATGACCTTGACCGGTATTCCCCTTACCTTCAGTATTCGCCATATGCTTGACCACTTTACCGTGTCGAATGCCTTCTCAAAGTCTACGAACAGAGCATAAAGTTCATTATACATTTCATTGCATTGTTCCAGTATCATCCGCAAGACGTTAATCTGGTCCGTGCACGATCGTCCCGCTCTGAAACCGCTCTGCTCGTTCCTTAGTTTGCAGTCAACAGCACCCGTCATTCTTTTAAGCAAAACTTTGCACAACACCTTAGAGCACACAGGCAGCAAGCTAATCCCACGCCAGTTCGAGCACTGGGACAGGTCTCCTTTCTTGGGCAGCTAAATTATAATCCCCTCTTTCCAGCTTTCAGGTACTCGACCCGTCTCCCAAATGGCGGTCATTAAAGGGTGCAACATAGAAGCCATTACATTCGGGTTAGCCTTCAATGCTTCAACCGGGATACCATCGTTGCCTGGGGCCTTGCCACTTTTCAAGCTTTTTATAGCACTCGTGATTTCGTCGATGTCTGGAGGGTCGCTATTGATATCCAAGACTTCCACTGTAGCGACTGTTTCTTCCACTTCTTGTTCGTCACCCAAAGCGTGGAAGACTTCAGTGAAATGCTCATGCCACCTGCGCATCTGATCTTCCAGCGTCGTAAGCATCTTCCCTGTTTTATCAACAATCGGTCGCGTCGTTGGTTTTTTGTTGCAAAGCACGATATAGCTCTCTAGTGTTTCCGGTACTGGCCGCCGACTCCGCTTTCCGGGCTATCGATGCCGCTCTTCTCCTCTTGTCTTTCTTTGCACTACGTTTAACATCGCTCTCACATAGGAAGTACTCATAAGCTAGTGTTTCTTTAGTGTTTTGGTCTTTTGCAGCGTTTAGTTTTTCTTTAATTGATTTCCGGTGTAGTATTTTGTCCCAGGTCTCGTCAGAAATCCAGTCCTTCCTGTCAGAGCTCCTGTATCCCAAAAACGAGTCGCAACACTTGTGGATCGTGCTTTTAAATAGTTTCCAGTGATCCTCCACAGATCCACCTTCAGATTTCTGTGAGTGATATTGGTTGTGAACCTCTGCGCTAAATTTTTGTCTGGTCTCCGAATTTTGCAGCCTGGTGACATCAAATCGCCGAGATGATGTGGTTGTTTGACTATGAACCTTTGCTATCTTCAAGCGTATTTTGGCCACAATGAGGTGGTGGTCACTGTTCACATCTGCCCCTCTCCGGTTGCGGACATCCAGCAGTGAATGTCTCCATTTCCTACTAATCGTGACATGGTCTATCTGGTTTTCCGTTTTCCTGTCTGGGGAGATCCAAGACACTTTGTGACAGTTTTTGTGTGGAAAAATGGAGCCTCCGAGCACAAGATCATATTCACAACAAAAGTCCACAAGCATGTTGCCATTTTCGGTTCTGTTGCCCAATGCGTGTTTCCCTAACCATGGTTCTATGCCTTGATTTTCTCTTCCTACCTGGGCATTATAGTCGCCTAAACATATTATTATATCACCTTTTGGAATATTTCGCATTGAAGCGCTAAGCTGGTTATAAAAAGCTTCTTTCTGGGTCAAATCCGATGAGTTGGTTGGTGCGTAACATTGCACTATAGTGATGTTCCTGACATTAGATTTGAAGCGAGCTGTAATAATTCTGTCCGACACAGGTTTCCAATCGAGCAGACTAGTACGGGCATTTTTTGTGAGCAGGATTCCCACACCATACTCATGTTTCTCCACCTGCCCTGAGTATAATAGGGTGTAGTCTTCAATCTGTTGCTCTCCAAAATCCTTCCATCTTGTTTCCGAAATGCCAAGTATGTCCAACTGGTAGTCTCGCATGTACTTGGCCACTTGGTGCCCTCTACTTTCTTCACGCATTGTGCGAACATTCCAACAGCCAATCAGTGTCCTTGATTTCGCGCCAAAGGTCGGTTTGTTTAAATCGGTCCGTGTATTCCTTCTTTGAGTTTCAGTAATAGTTTGGATTCGGATATACAGGTTATTAGCCCATAGTATCCTAGACGGCCAGCAGGGCTGCTGCTTCAGAGTGTACCGCCAAACTCGATTTGTTCTCGGAGTTCCTTCTCCTATAGGTCTTTTAGAGGGCATTTGTACCCTCAAGGCTTCCTATAGCCTCTTCCAGCCGTGGCCAGGAGGATGGTTATACCGATGGTTATATTTCTGAAGTACTGATTTTATATTTTATAAGATGTTAATCATAAATATCTCTGATTGGAAGTAAAGAGTATTACCCGTAGAGAAGTTTAAATGTAAGTAATTAAACTATTGTTCAATTTCTATAAAGTCAGAGCCTTCAAGAGAAACGTGTAATTTTAACATTTATAGAAAAAAGGGAAAAAATACAGCAAACGCTTTCTAGAGCAGATACATCAGCGTTTTCGATATCACTTAGAATATAGAAGAAGTCTATTATTTTTAATATGATGGGAGTTAATTCACAACATGTTTTACAAAAATATAGAATAAATAACATACAAAAAAGCAAAATCGTAGAGTTTTGGAGCTCTGAATCTATAGACAAAAAATAAAAAAGTTAAGTGGCCTGAAAATATATGTATTTGTATAATTTGCTATTGTTTATCAATATGTAATGCATTTCACTATAGCATACTATACAAAAATAACATATTCTTCATGTCCCAAAGTGATAATGGCTCTATATTATGAGCAATCCGCGTATCGTACTTGCACTCAAAAATTAAACTGAAAAATGTACTTTTGTGTTTTTCTTTCTATACAGAAATATTGCACATCCTTTCTTCTTTAAGTTCTTAGCAGATCTTGACATATAATTGTATGATATTATTTTCATTAATTTTTTTGTCATAATGAGTGTATACTTAAACTATACTTTTCTTTGAAAGAGCCATTGTTTATAGAAATTCATTAAAAGAAGCTCTATCTAGCTATCGCTTTTTTATGCCAGATAAGTTTTTTTTTTATTTACTAACCCAAAAATGCTGAAATCCTTATTTGAATATTGCTCAAGAATTTACGTATTTCTTAAATTCCACAATGTTGCGCAACCTCTAAATAATGTTCAATTAAGCTGAAATTTGGCACAGAGGCCTTTTAGGTAAGTGCGATCAAGGATTTGAGCAAAGTCACATGAAAATCAAACTTTTTGAAATATGAAACACCCTATTGTCCCTTAATATTTATTTATTAATGCTACTAAAACTGAGCATAACTACAAAATTTAGAATTCTTAGCTATATTGGCTGAGCTCTTGTCACTTGTTCCAATTAAAGCTGAATATCTTGGAAACTACTGGTCCTTTTTCCACCAAACTCTCTAATTGGTCCATCCGTTTGGGAGCTACGATGCCACAGACAGACACACAGATACACATGTTAAACTTATAACATCCATCTTATTTTGTCGGGGGTTAAAAACTGAACGTTAAGACCACAGTAATGATTCATACGTGGCTATTTTCAATGAGAGAGACAAAGTCAGAATGATTTACAAACCAATAACCATTCCTGTACTCTTTTTTTACATAACAATTAAGTTACCTAATAAGATGTACTACGTGATTTTGACTATATCTACATTCTTAAATAGGAATGCATTTGTTTGCGATTTTGAACATTACCACAAAAAAAAGCTGCGTTTCGCTCGTATAAAAAGAAAAACTATTATAACTATGCACTAGTTACACAATTAAGTAGGTAATTTTATTAAAACTAGTCGCGTAGCAGCACGGATAGCTGCCTCTTATGCAAAGCTCCATATGAGTTCGAAACATGTCGGGCCGTTCCTGACCATTTTTACGTGAGTTCAAACCGTTTTTATAATTATTAATTAAGTATGTCTTAAAACCTCGTACTAAATAGACCCGGTCACAGCTTAGAATACTTAATAGTATGTATGACGCGGTACTCGACTTAAGAATAAAAACCTTCAAATGTGCAACGATTGCATAAAATACTACAAGTAGGTACTTGCGGCTGCTAGTATAGAAATAATTGAATTTTTCTTTTTAATATGGACCGTTTCTGTGGATATCTAGTTTACGCTTCAGAAATTTAAGTAAATAGACATTCTAAGGCTCACCGTTACATTATTGCTAGGCCATTCCTTGGTGAGATTATAATCTTTGGCAAGATTATGAGTAAACACATATAAGTAAATGTTAGCAGTAGCACCGAAGTCCATGAGGGCGATGTTTCGAACTGGCCGCAAAATTATGCCATTGCAATTGTCTGTTTTATTGGTTATTGAAGTATTAACGTGGGCCTCCCATTTAGCAAGGAATGTTTCGACGTCTTTATATGGACCATCATAAATATGTGTGCTGGAAGGATCATCTGCAATAAACACAAAACATTAAAATGTTTAAGTAATAGGACCTTATTTGGAAATTTTATATCTACACCCATATTGTTAAATTACTATAAATAGTTCAGACACTATGGCTAAAAACCTACATTACTTGTTTGTGTGTGTGTGTGAGTGTTATTTCATAACATTGCATTATATGATGAGATGATGTTATGGCCACTCACTACTTCCTCCCCGCGCCATGGCTGTTAGGTACTGATACTTCATATTTACATATGATAATTATATAGTAATGGTGGTACCTATTACTGTATGCAACTGCACATAATTAGGCCTCGTTTCACCACTCGTGTTATAAGACCTCTCATTATGTAACAGTTATAAATATATTGTGCAAAAGCACATCCTATAGAGTGTTATAGTATGACAAATGCGCTAAGCATTTTAAAAGCCAACTAGAAGGTGAAATAGGTAAATACCGATACAATAGTATTTTATGCAAACGAGTCTATTCTTGTATAAGAAGAAATTTGAAATTTGTCTGTTTACTTCAGGGACAGCCATAATTATAGAGCTTCAGCTCCATGAAATCACAAATGACAAATCTTCCTATGTGTATACTTACGGACGGGAGGAATACACATAATATATACTTATAGAACAACTTGAACAGTACCCTTACCATGAGTTTACAGTGAGCGTACTCGCTAGCGACTGCGTTTACGATTCGTATGGTGAATTGTAGTTCGACAAACTAACCGCTAGAGGCTCAAATTCATGGTAAAAGTACAGACCGAAAGGAGCGTTCGAAACGTTCCAAAACACGCGTTGTAGATGAAGGTGCCAAGACCGCAAAACTGATGTGGGACTGGGCTGGACATGTCTGCCGCAACCGGAACACTGGGCCAGAATAATTACCGAATGGTCAACGCAAGGCTACCGGAGCCGAGGCAGACTGAGAAGGAGACGGCGGGACGAATCGGATGGATTCAGTAGCAAGCAGCCAATAGAGAGAAGTTGCGCAAGAAAGGAGAGGCCTTTGCCCATTCGTGGGACATATCTATAGGCAAGGAAAAATCATTATCACCGTCACTTACCTTCAGCTGTGGTGCTGACGGCATAGAAGGTCACGTCGTAGTACTTTGCAGCTTCCTCTGCAATTTGTTCGACGGTGTCAATGATCTTTTTCCTTATAGTACGGTTCTTGGGTACGTCGAAGCTTATGTCAATCATGAAGGCTATATCTCGCTTATGATCATCCGTGATAACTAAAAACATTTTGTCTATCATTATGAAGACCCGGTTGGTGGTAATGTTGCCGACAGTCCTAGCTTTGAATCCCGGCAAGGGCAAATATTTGTGTCGTGAACTTGAGTATTTGTACCTGAACCATGTATGTATATCATCGTCTTCAGCTTTCTGTGGGACTACCAATTTCGCCCTAGCCGTACCGTACCAGGCATACTGGCTTACATATTTTCATCTTTTTAATTTTGTGTACTAGAGAAACACCCGTAACTTTTTTCTAACAACAAGGGGGTTATACCTACCAATAAAGTTTGTAGATAATTTAAATCATTTCATCCATTCCCTATTCTCGACCACATCAGAGCGAGCGAGACAGGTATAAATAAACCCGAAAGCCATCAATAAGAGTAAAATATCACTGCTCTTTATTGTTTTCATGAATCCACATAACTCAACAAAACTAAGAACTCTAATCTGGTTGCGATTATCACGCGATAAATAAGTGACACAGCATCCGTCACGTTTTGACAAAATGCGAGTGTGAGTGATGGATGCTATGTCACTTACTTATCGCGTGATAAACGCAACCATCATAGGCCCCTGGTTTCTTTTCCACAGTGACAGAATAAAGAGAAGAGGCGTGTAGATAAACAAATATCTAATAGACAAAAATGACAATATCTTACCCCTGTCTGGTAAAAATTCACCCTCTTTCTGATTTATCGTGGTTGTTCCTGAAATGAACTCAATAATTATTTTTTTCATGGACCGAGCGAGCGAAGCGTCTCCATTTCAGCTTGGCTAATATTTCTTATGTATCTACGTCCGGATCTTTGGATGTCCTTTTGTCCGGATTTCCTGCTATTCTCGCCTAGAGTTCGCATTTCTCCACCGATTCTCATGAAATTATGTGAGCGGGTTCGATAAATATATAAAATACTTATTTTCATCGATTCAGTTCTTCAATGTTGAAGATACGGAGTTTGATAACGTAACAAATGATAAATGTCAGCAATTTCGAAACAACTTTTATTAATGTCACAGGCGGCTACGAGTAAACGGATCGCCTGATGGAAAGCGATTACCGTCGCCCATAGATATCTGCAACACCAGAGCAGTCACAAGTGCGTTGCCGGCCTTTCAGATGGGAGTACGCTCTTTTCTTGAACGTTTGAAGGTCGTATTAGTCGTATCGTACCCGTACCCGTAATACCGCAAGCGACAATTCATTCCACAATGCAGTCGTACGAGGCAGGTAATTTCTAGAAAAATGCACAGTTGTGGACTGCCAACTATCTAAGTGGTGAGGATGAAAAAATTGTCGCGTAGAACGATAGCAGAAAGATGCGGCAGGGATCAATCCGAACAACTCCTCGGAGCACTCCCCGTTATATAAGCGTTAAAAGATGCAGAGAGAGGCTACATCTCTACGCAGCGGCAAGGATTCGAGCCGGTTTGAAATTTGCTGGCAGCCGACGATACGAGTCGGTCTCCGTTGAATGCGGTCTAGAGGGTGAAGTTGGTACTTGGGCGCCCCAGTCCACAGATAAAAACCGCATTCCATATGTGGGCGAACCTGCGCCTTAGAAAGCTGTAGGCGATGGGTAGGAGTGAAATACTGTTTCGATCTGTTGAGCACGCCGATCTTCTTGGAGACTAATTTAGCCTAACCCTCTAAATAGCCGCGGAATTGGACTTCACTCGATATGTCTGAGGCAATTAGGGGAGTCTTCTCAACACAAGCTCTTTACGGCTCTCGATGACAATTTTCCGATTAATGTTGGCGCTGCCGGTGTAGGAGGCATCACCCGGTGCTATCATCCGCATACACAGATTTGCAGCATGCAGAAGCAACAGCGTAGGCGAAATCACACAGCCTTCAGGGACAACAGCAGTTAACCTTTACGCATTTGTCTGCCAGAAAGCTACTGACCCATTCGCATAAAATCTCGGGAGGCCCATAAGATGGAAGCTTCGAAGGAAGTGTTTTGTGTCAAACCCGATCAAAGGCCTTCGCTACATCCAAACTAACAGCAAATGCCTCGCCCTTATTTTCAATCGCCTGCGACAACGATGTGTCAGATAAACCAAGACCACCAGCGCTAATTCTTCCAACCAAATCAACTGTCAAACCATACTAAGTGAGTCAGGTATGGCCTTTCAGTTTATTTGCTTGGATTAGAAGAGTTAGTGCTGTCTGACTATATAAACGGTCATTAAGGACACTAAGCAGCTGATGGTCCTCCAGGTACCGAAGGAGCTGGCAGTTGATAATGGACTCCATTATCTGCCAATCAACGGGTTATAATATATATGTATAATTACTATAATTCGGCAATTAATGTTCATCTCTCTCTTTTACTAAAAACTACTTACTACTGCGTAAATACCGCGTTTCATTTCCGTAATGACAATTACTCATCGGAACTACGGTTGCATCTTTTCCTAAAACAGAATAAAATGACTGCAGTAGATAATCATTAGATAATACATAAAAACATTCAGATTCAAAATTGCTTTTATATGAGATTTTTTCCGAATCGAGTACAAAGACAGCTTGATAAGAATAATTAAATTATTCCGAATTCCACTTGAGAGCTTATCTTGTAAACATTTATGCTCCCACAAATCCATTGTTTTAAATAAATAAATAATGAAGCACTTTATGGCCATTCGGATGTCTTAAAAATATTTCAACTACTTGGGGCTGCTTCTTTATTACGCAACACAGCTTTTTAACTACTTTCTAATGTACAGATTCCATACCTTCAGAACATTTAATGCGTTGAATCTCACATTGATTGAACACCACAATGTGAATTATATTTTGGTTGCGTTTCACCCTGAGACATCGTGGGGATTCCACTTCTGAACATTTTGTTTGTCGTAAGCAGCTTGATTCTTGGTCTAGTTTTGAGGTTACCGCCCTAAATACTGAAATAATGTTTTCTCAGTGAATTATCATACAACTTACTACGGAGATGACGACTTCGCGCGACCAGGGGTGTGGCAAGCGATTGAGCGAGAGATCCGATCGCGGCGGCATAACGAGTGAGCGAGACACACTTACCTACTCCGCTGTCGCTGTCGAGCCTTCTCCGATATTTGTAAAACAGTGGTTCCCAAAAAGCGATCAGCTGGGGGCCCATGATGCTCGCGTTTATCACGTGATAAATAAGTGACAAAGTATCTCTCACTTGACTCACACTCGCATTTTGTCAAAACGGATGCTTTGTCACTTATTTATCGCGTGATAAAAGCAACCATTAAAGGCCCCCTGGGGTCAAAATATAACCCGCTACATTTTTAAATTAGCTCGTAATACATCGCCGTCATCGACCTAAGGCCGTGTATACATACACCCGAACGATCAAAACATGGTGAGCTCGAACATTGAACATAGAACATTATTTATTTACTTATTTAAACTTCATTGCACAAAACAAAAGTCAGTACAAAAGGAGAACTTAATGCCTAATGGCATTTTCTACAAGTCAACCATAGGGCCAAACAAAGATGCTTCAAATTGGTGCAGAGTAGAAAATTAATCATTTTGAGAGCGTAAGATACAAGTGAATATATAAATATTATACAACATAATTCAATTACCATAAATACAATGATTTATATACTATAAGATGTATAAGTATTATAAAATTATTTCGTATGTCCGGATGTTTTTATGCCCGGAAGTCCTTTTGTCCGGATTTCCGGCTTTTCTCTCCATTCCAATTGGGAATCTATTGGCTATGCCTGTCGTTATTAGGGTCTTAAAAATGTATCTTTAATACAAAAATTGCAAAAAAAATGAGAATCAACTTACACAATAATAAGACTACGAACATCATTGTCGTAATATGCCGATCCAATAGTTAAGTTAGTAGCTAACTAGTTAGTAACGTAAAATACTTAATCACCATTTGATAATGGTGATTAAGTATTTGTAATTAATTTTCTAATTATTTTTAACTGCTAAGTGATCTAAGCAGTTAAAAATAATTAGAAAATTATTTTTTGTGTCTTTTTAAATTACCCATTAAAATGACCCATTGCTTATGATCAATAATTAGCGAGTTAATCGAAAGGAAAACTACTAACTATTTTCAACCGATTTCAAAAATGGAAGAGGTTCTTAATTCGCCTGTATGTTGTTTTTTTTTGTATGTTACGCGATATCTCCGCAAACTGGTTCTCAAAATTATCCTCCTGAGGTGGTCCCATTGTCACCATGTCAGGATCTGACGATGAAATCCCAGGAAAATCTTGAGCAATCCTATTGGGATTATGAACATAGGTGAAAAGCCTTTCAAATGTTGTCAGTGTAATTCCGTGTTTCTGTTAAAAAGACACACTCACGAGAAAACTTTCAAATGTGATCACTGATCAATGTAATTCTGCGCATACCCGAATTGATAGATTACGATCCCATTATTACTTACACACTTTGGCGAGAAACCTTTTAAATGTTGTTACTGTAATTATGCATTTTAGGAAAGTAGCGATTTAAGAGTTCATCTTAGAATACACACTGGTGAGAAGCCTTTTAAATGTTGTCAGTGTAATTCCGCGTTTACCCCAAGACATATTTTACAATTACAGTACAAGCCTTTCAAATGTTATGAGTGTGAGTCTGCGTTTGCTAAAAAAAGCGGTTTACAAGCTCACTATAGAACACACATCGGTGATAAACCTTACAAATGTCGCCAGTGCAGTTCCACGTTCTCCCAAAAGCAGCAGTTTAAAACATACAAATATACTCTATGGTTTAAAAGCTCACCTTAGAACACATACGGGCGATAAGCCTTTAAAATGTTGTCAATGTAGTTCCGCGGTTAGAGAAAGCGGTAAATTAACGAATTCATCTTAGAAATCACACCGTCGTACCTAACCTAAGCCAAGTCGGATCTGCCTTAAGGTGAAATTGGTAATGTTAGGAATCGTAAGCCAAGTCGGACCTGCGCGGCTTGCTCGCTTCGCTGGCTCGTTAGGGTCGCAGTTCAACCTAACACTCCTCCTCGCTTCGCTCGTCGTCGTACCTAACCTAAGCCAAGTCGGACCAGCCTTACTTACCTACCTTGCCTTCGTTTCGGTGAGGGACGCAGTTTCAACCTAACCTAACCTAGTTTTCTGGCAGCGATTCGGTTCTGTGGGTATGCTATGGTACAAATTATGCCGCAATAAATTCGGCGGAACTTATATTGTGCTACATAAAATTCTGCGTAATAAAAGTTGGCGATATTAGTATTCTGCTATACAAATTTGTGCCAAATGAATATTATGCGACATAACAATTGTGGTAAGTATATAATTATGCGATAGTATCATTCGGCTAAAAATGATTGTGCGAAAACGATTATGCGAAGTGTATTTCGGACAATAGAGGTTGTGCAAGATAAGGGGTACCCAGTCCTATGACATTTAATAGCAGTCATTTAATTCGTACAGTCAAAGAAATAGAAACATGTACCTTTTTTCGTTATTATCACAATGACAATAACGGTAATAAAGGGCGTTTCAGTTCCTTGAAAAAATACTTGATATTAAGGGGCGTATAATTGAAATCTTTTCTTATTTAAATTTTTAATGACAATTGGTCTGAGTTCTGTTATTATATCGAAATACTTCCTTATTACAGTAATTTTGACATTGTTACGAAGCTCCTTAACTTTTTTCGTTTTTATTACACCCGTTTTGCCCCAAAAAAAAACCGTGCTTGTGGCTTTTGTGTGTCGTCGTATAGTAGTGAACCAAGGAAAATTCAAGCATTTAGTAATGAAAGAATGTACATTTCATTATAAACGGTGTGTAGTCCTATGACATTCAATTGCCGTCATTTAAGTAATTCGTACAGTCAAGGAAATTTAAACATGTGCCTTTTTTCGTTATTGTCACAATGACAAAAACGGTAAAAAGGCACCCGTTTCAGTTTCCTTTACTATACATTTGTTAGGCTAAAAGGAAGAATTGGATATAATCATGTGTGTTAAGTAGGTATCCTAATTTCCCCCTTCATCCCCTTAATTTGTCATTTCAATAATACTGCTCGTTTTCTTTTATGCAAGGCCCCATTGGATGCTCCAAATATGGTGGTTTACTATACTGTGAACTGTCTGTCAGTGCAGGAATGAGGGAACGATTTCGTATATATATGGGGCCAGATATAAAAATTATAATACGAGTCAGTATATATTTTTATTGCTTATTACTTATAATTCGAACTCATAACGTCGTCTAGTACCCATTAAGCCTTTCTGAGCTTAATTTGGGACTAGATCGATTTGTGCGCCACCGTTACTTGGCCTTAAATTCTTTCGTATGTCCATATGTTTGGATGTGAGGATGTTGTGTGAGGAATATGTATGTTGTGGCTAAAATGTCCATGTATAAATGAAATAGTACCTGGGCGACCGAGCTTTGCTCGGTTATTACTATTTATTGTAATATGGTGGTGTTTAGGTGATAACTAAAGGCGTCACAAAAAATACCCGAGAAACTGTGTTTAAAAATTTTATCGGTAAGTTTTTCGTTTTGCACTATTGCTTCATAAGTCTCAATAAAATAAAAACTCGAAAGTTTAAATCTTATTCACGTAATCAGTATAGGTAAATGTTAGACATATTTATGAGAAATATATATTGTTATCTCAAACATTAACTACATTTTTTAAACTTGTCTAAAAACAATAAAAATTTAAAAATTATATATATAAATTTGACCATTAAAAAAAAACAAAAATAAGTCACCGAGCGGGATTTGAACCCGTAACACTCGGTGTTCTTGCCCTCCGCGTCTTAACCTGCTGGACCAGATGGACAGTGGCCGGCAGGATGAAATTGGCGACCATATTCTGCTTGGTAAGAAAAACGCATGAAAACTAAAAAACACGCGTTTTCCCAAACATAAGACTAATCTAGATCGACTGTTTACCCCCGAAAACCCCCATACACCAAATTTCAGCGAAATCGTTAAGAGCCGTTTCCGAGATCACAGAAATAAATTTATATACATGTATACAAGAATTGCTCGTTTAAAGGTATAAGATTGTTATTTTCTTTATGCGCTTGAAACACGGGAAATCCTAGTTTAGGGTTGTACTATTGCTTATTCTGTGGTACAGTCAAAGAAGTTAAATACGCGTTGGCGTTGTCACAACGACAATAAGGGTTACTGTAGTTACTTATCGCATATCGCCCCCTGCCTGCTAGACGGCCACACCTCAAAAAATCATTTTTTCGAGAAATCGCTTGTTAAAGTTTTGGCAGCGTAGTGCGTGGTAGTAAAAAGGGGCTTACTCCTTGAGTTTTGGGTTAATTCATTGTTGATTTAGCTTTTTTTACTCGATGATATACTGCTTCTCATGATTATGTCTTGTTTTTTAAACATGTAATTAATTAGAGTTGTGGCCGTATTGCAGAAACATTTTGTTGAAATTTTGAGATGCGTCCAAAACTGAACAAGAATTATTGGACAATGGTAATTGGACTTTGGCGCTCATCCCCAAGACGAAATGATTGGTGCTATAATCACTAAAGGACATTTACGGTTTATATTATGCGTACTATACTTAGCCCCCCGTATACCCGACGTCCGATACAGCTCAGCATTCCAATGTATAGAGAGAATCCTAAATACCTATTCCTACCCGGTTTAATTGTAGGTGACTTCAATTTATACTCTGCTTCATCTAGTGTCCAAAAATCGTATAACAATTTATTATACTATGGCAACCTAACTCAACAAAATACCGTACTAATTATTCTGAACCGGTTACTTGATTTAGTGTTATGTAATGAAGCGGCCTCCAAGGTCACGGTCACTGCGGCTGTCACTGGGCTAGTGTCGTTCGAAAAACATCACGCGCCGCTCGATATTCAACTTACGTGCCCAACACTGTTTAACGAGCCCCTCCTCAATCCTGTCTTAGTTCAGCCGGACCCTCAACCAACTATAACCAGGAACTACCGAAAAGCCAACTTTCCGCTTCTTTACCACAAGCTCGAAAATAGTGATTGGTCACAATTATATAACATGCATGATATAAATGACTGCACTACCTATTTTTATTCTTGCCTGAATGAGACAGTAGCAGAATGTGTTCCCTTAAAAAAACCTCCAAAAAAAACACACTATCCACAATTGTTTACACCTGATCTCGTAAACCTAAATAAGCTGAAAAACTCATATCACAAGTTGTATAAACAGACAGGTGACCAGTTAAACTATGCATTTTTCTCGTACTACCGTAAAATGGTAAATATCCAATCCGAAATAGCAATGCAATCATTTGTTGATAAACTGCAAAAGAACATAGTACGTGACCCTGCCTCTTTTTGGACATATGTAAAAAATAATCGCAAATACAACCAACCTGCTACATTCGGCAGCATGTCCCCGCATGATGTTGCCGATTCATTTGCCCAATTTTTTAAAAGCGTATTCCTTCAGAACACCCCTACATTAGATGTGGCCGCTGCGGCAACTGCGGAATCCCCGAATGCGGCCGACCGGCACATCACTATCGAATGCGTCAGCACCGCAGATGTTCGCAAAGCTATCCGCCGCTTGCGGCCTAAGCACACTCAGGGACCAGATGATATACCCCAGTACATAGTGAGGGATTGCTGCGAAGCATTCATAAAACCCCTAACATTTATATATAACCTGGCTTTACAGAATAAAACATACCCATCTGTCTGGAAAACATCCAAAGTATTGCCAATACATAAATCAGGACAAAAATCAGATGTTCAGAATTACAGACCCATTGCCGTTCTTTCCATATTCGGTAAAGTATTCGAGACAGTTATATACTCCCAAATATTCCAACAACTAAATGGTTGGTTCTGTGATGAACAGCATGGTTTTCTACCCAATAGGTCAACAACATCAAATCTACTTAATGTCGTCTCATTAATAGCGAAAAATTTAGATATTAAAAAGCAAGTAAATGTGGCTTATTTTGATTTCCGTAAAGCATTCGATAGAATTCATGGCGATGTCTTACTGAAAAAACTCTCACTAGTCGGTTTCTCAACTTCCCTGCTTGAATTTTTGGCAAACTATCTCTCAAACAGACATCAATTTGTCCAATATGAAGGCTCGAAGTCTTCTCCGTTCTTAGTATCATCTGGAATTGGACAGGGAAGTAGTGTTGGACCCTTATTATTTCTAATTGTAATTAACGACCTACCGGCAACCCTCAAGTTTTCGTCAGCCTTGCTATTCGCGGATGACTTAAAATTGGCAATGCCAATAGTAAGTCCCTGCGACTCCACCCTATTGCAATTGGACATAGACGCCGTGTATGCCTTGGCCCAGAACAATAGCCTTGCTCTGAACGAAGAAAAGTGTTCTATTATGACGTACTCTCGAGCCAAATTTCCTAAGAATCTGACTTACACATTAGAGGGAAAACCACTCAAACGAGTAAAAGAAGTCAAAGATCTTGGCACGTGGTTTGACTCGCACCTAACATTTAACCAGCACATCACTAAGATCTGCAATCAAGCCAGAAGATCCCTAGGATTTGTTATCCGCCAGGCGAAAATCCTCACTGATCGACGTGTCCTTGCACTCTTATACAATGCTTATGTTAGAAGCAAATTAGAGACGAATGCCGCCATTTGGAATCCCCACGAGAAACAATACACCCTTCTCGTAGAAAGGGTACAAAAACCATTTCTACGATTTATCTACAATAAAACATATGGCAATTACCCCTATCTTTACCCAAACGCTCTTTATACTTGGCATGGTGGACTACATGTCCCTTGAGGCGCGGAGGAATATTCATTTAATTAGATATTTCTTCCGACTAATACGTGGACTCACATGCAATCCGGAACTGCTAACACAGATAACCATACGTGTTCCGTATGTTACGCCTGTGCTTCTCTGCGCTCGTCGCCGCAGCCTCTTCGCCGTCCCTCCGGCGAGGACCCGCGTACTCAAATGCTCTCCCCTCCACCGAGCACTAACGCTATTGAACGATATCTTGAACAGTGACAGCCGATTAGATATGTTTTTTACCTCCGAGGCGAAATTTCTGACCGCATCAACTCGCTACTTGGAAACAATAGTTACCCCGAGCAGTGTCCAAGAATGAGTTGTTATCGAAATATTCAAAATGTGTGCCATGTTTTTTTTATTTTTTTTTATTTACATGTAGAATTATGTGCTTAACAATTTTATTGAATTTTATTGAAATTTATTGAATTTTATCGAATGTTATTATATGAATTTTTAATTTAATGATACTGATAATTTAATATAATGAAATTTAGTTTAATTTAATAATATAATGTACTCTAATAATAATAAGCAATGAAATGCAATAATGTTAATTACCTCAAATCCGTATTTGCAAGGAGATTTGGAGACTGTGTGAGAGCATCTGTTTATAACTCAATTGCAAAATACTGCGACATCAAAAACCTATCTGTTTCTGATGCCAGACGACTTATTGGTGACTGGCTTCTGACCTTGAACTATAGTAAGACTGAGAGCATCTTGAAAATTCGCATGATTTAGTGACACATTGTTTTATTGCATAGTTTTATCAAAGCTTGCTTAAACTACGAAATTAAGTTCTTAATATAATTAACTAGTTTATAATGTAACTTTGCTTTTAAAATTTAACTTCGGCAATGATCCAAATAATATATATATAAGTACAAATTGGTTGCCCAAGATACAGGCTGCGCCTAGTTTGGGAACTCCTGAATAAGTTATGCCATTACTATTCCGCTATGTGCATGCATTTACTTCATGTTATTGTTATTTTGTATGTAATTCTTTTTTTGTGTGCCAATAAAGTTATTTTTACTTTACTTTTTTTTTTTACCTAGTGAAATTAATGATATATGTATTCTTCTAATAACTAACAATTAGCACGTAAGGTTCAGCTGTTAGTGCTAATTCTGTATAATAATAAATAAATAAATAAATAAATAAATAAATAAATAAATAAATAAATAAATAAATAAATAAATAAATAAATAAATAAATACCTAAATAAATAAATAAATCTGGACGAGTACAAACAGACAAGAACATTAAAGAGCCCAAAAGTTGCCTATACTGATAAACTTTGTCATCTAAATGCTTGTCAGATTTCTCCAATTTACAGTTTACTGGTAATGGAGTTGATACTTGTTTACATTCAGACATATTGTATTTCTCTAAAAGCCGCCTAATATAATCATGCTGATCTAGAACAGTTACATTATTGTATTTACTAACATTCATCCCAAGGCAATTTTTTAAAGTTCCGAGATGACGTATATCAAAGTGCTGTTTTAGCAATGATGTAACTGTTGCAATTATTGTGAAATACATAGAAATCATCAACAAATAAGGCTACAATTATATATTCAGTCTTATTTTTCTTAATGTACACACACGGCTCACATTTACTTTGTTTAAATTCATTATCAGAGAGCAATGTGTGAATTTTAATATTCCACATTCGGCTGGCTTGTTTTAAGCCGTAAATACATTTTTTAAGTAAACAAACCTTATTAATATTAGATTGAAAACCGGTTGGCTGCTCCATGTAGATCATTTCGTCTAAATCGCCATTTAAAAATGCTGTGGTGACGTCTATATGATCCATGCAGAGGTCCAACTGATTTGCAATAGCAAACAAAATGCGTAATGTTGAATATCGAACCACAGGCGAATAGGTAAGAGAATAATCAAGACCTTCTTTCTGACTGTAACCACAAGCAACTAATCGAGCCTTAAATTTTGTAAAGTTACCTGTACTGTAGTATCATACTTTTTCTTAAAGACCCATTTGCTTTTAACAACATTTATATTCTGTGGACGATCAACTAACTCCCACACATTGTTTTTAACCATAGAATTTATTTCACTTTCCATGGCACCATACCAATCATCCTTTTCGGGTGAATTTATAGCATCTTGGAAAGTAAGTGGCTCATGTGATAAACTAGCTGCTGCCAACAGTGATGATAGATCGTAGTCATTAAATTTTTCAGGAAAAATACCTCTTGTAGACCGCACAGGGCGAGAGCTAGACGAGAAGATACTAGTGTCTTCGGTCAGCATCGGCTCCTGATCTGATGTAGCTCTGGATGGCAACGGTACAGAGGTGCCGGCGCTCGATGGCTCCACATCCTCGCCGCTGTCCACAGACGCGTCCTCAGTAGTGCGGTACAGGTCAGACAAAGGTGACAGCACTGATGAGCCAGTCTCCTTCTCTGAAACCATCGAAGAGTTCCGATTAGACTTATTACTATTTAAACTATCATCAAGGCTTGTAGGACTTTTAGGACTATTATCACAGTCATTATTACTAACACTAATATCACAGTTTGTTAATATATCATTGCAGCTATTATCATTATTAAAATTATTATTTTTAACACAATCATTATTAATAAAATTATCAAAAATAATAAAATTTGCTCTTTTTCGCTCATCATTAGCACAAGGTAAGTCTTTTCCAATAAATTTGTCCTCAAGAAAAACAACGCTCCTAGAATAAATAACCCTTTTTGGATTAATAGGATCTATTAAGCGATATCCCTTGCACGTTTCACCATATCCAACAAAAATATACTGTTTTGCCTTTGCATCCAGTTTACGCCTCTTTTGAGTGGGTACATGCGAATATGCTAGACAGCCAAAAACGCGGAGATGACTAAGATCAATAGATGATCCGGTCCACTCACACTCAGGAATTCTATCTGATAAAGCACTGGTAGGCGATCTGTTTTTGAGATAAATGGCTGTCATTACAGCCTCGCCCCAGTAGCGATCAGATAACTGAGATTCCTGTAACATGGCCCTAGCTTTTTCAAAAATAGTGCGATTAGCACGTTCACTAACACCATTCTGAGCAGGACTATATGGACAAGTGGTTTGGTGAATAATGCCTTCCTTTTTGAGGTAATTAGACAAATTATTATTGCAATATTCAGTACCCTGATCAGTGCGTAATACCTTAATTCGCAGACCAGTTTGTCTTTCAACTAAAGTTTTAAAAACAATAAAATGGGAACTTACATCAGACTTTTTCTTCAGAAGGTAGCCGAAGGTACGCCTTGACTTGTCATCAGTAAATGTCAGCAAATAACGAGCTCCGCCCCAGCTGGGTACATGAATCGGCCCGGCGATGTCACTGTGTACCAGGTCCAGAAGGTTTTCAGCACGGCCTGCACTTGAACGAGGAAACGATGTTTCACACATCTTCCCCGTAAGGCAGGTAATGCATTTAGTGGGCACGCCGTCTTCAGCCTGAAAAACGACACCACACTGATTCCCTCCACCTAGTATAGACATACCTCGTTGATTCAAATGACCTAAGCGCTTGTGCCAGACAGAAAAAGGCACAGCAGCTGCAGCATTGGCACTCACGGATCCTTGCCTAGATTGCATGGACATAGAGACACCTAAAAGGGGGTCAGGTCGACATTGCACATTTACTTTAACTTTATAAAGCCCATCAAGTTTGTTAACAGTTAAAACCTGTTTGCCTGTGATTTGACAAGTACTATAAATATTACATTTATCTTTGGAAAAGACAACAACATAACCTTTACTGGTAATATCACTAACAGACATCAAATTTTTAGATAAATTAGGCACAAAAAGCACATTATCTAAACAAATATCAGAGGAAATTACAGTTTTGCCAACTAACTCACTTTGTAATTGTTGTCCATTGGCTATAGTTATCACGCACTTCTTCGAAGTTGTCGCATGTAGCAGCGACTCATCGCCTGCCATGTGGGTAGTTGCTCCGGAGTCCAGGATAAATTCCTTTTCATATGAAGCCGAATATGCGGATGCATACATGGTGTGTTCCTGTTCATTCTTCTTTGCTTCATTTCTTCTCTTTTTGAAACATCGACTCGCAGTATGACCACTCTTGCGACAATAAGTGCATGTGAAACTAGTTTTCTTCTGATGATTCCTAGCAGTAAATGCTGAAGTGTCTGTACCGTGGTTGATGGAAGAATTTCGCCGGTGATCTTCTTGAAGTAAGCGAGTTCGAACTACTTCGCTTGTCAAGTTACGGGTAAGGTTCGCTGTCTCAAGGCTGGACACCAGTACATTAAAATCTTCGGGTAGCCCGGATAAGAGAATCTCTGCGGTCTCTGCATCATCAATCACCTTCCCAATGTCAGACAACTGCGTGACGAGCTTAAGAACACCATCAATGTAAGCAGACATGCATGAAAAGTGACTATATTCGACACGATGTAATTGTCGCAAAAGAAGTACTCGTCTATATAGCCCCTTGTCTTCAAATGTGTCCGACAACAGCTTCCAAGCGTCCTTAGCGGTCGTTGCATGCCTAACAATCTGGTATAGGTTAGGTTGACACGAAAGACATATCCTCGCTAATGCCCGTGCGTCCCGTGCTGTATCCGCGTCCGTACCATCTACGCAGCCCCACAAACCATCTAAAGTTAGCACCATTTTTATCGCGAACTTCCAGTTTATCCAATTGTCAAGTCCAATTAACTTCTCAATTGACGACGACATAGAGGTTATGTTGCTTGTTTGACATGTGCCGTTAGTGGCAGTCCCAAGTTGCTCGTTGTTCGACTCTGCCATTTTAATATTATATATCACGCCTTTCTATTTGCCTTTCTTTGGCTTGTAAATTTTGTCTGGGCCCATAACCTGTTAGAAAGTCGGCGACAGGGAACGCGGGCGTGGCATGGCAGAGCACAAATTAAACAGCAACGACTTGCATATATCAGTGTATTTTAACATACAAAAATACCCCTTTATACGTTGAATTAATTATAATGTCTTCAAATATTAAAATGTATTAAATATGCAATTAAAATTATAAATTGGGACGAACACAACCTTACGTGCTAACAGCGGCTTAAAAAGAGAGTGTTGCCATGTATAACACAGATAACGAATAATTACAGCATAGACTACAATATGCAATATTTCCAACAGTGTGGTACTGCAGAACCGGTTGGTTGTGGTCTGCGGGTCTCCACTCCGAGCAAGGCGCTGTACGTGTCGCGCCTGCATCACACTGCCACCGCTGAAGAATTGACGCAGTATGTTCGCCAGAAAACCGGCTACTCGCTGAGGGTGTTCCAGTTGCATTCGCGCCACTACGCGCACTTCAGCTCGTTTGTAGTGCGCGTGCCGCGGCCGCTCCAGGAGACCATCGCGTGTGATGATTTCTGGCCGAAAGGTGTCGTGTTTCGTCGGTTCCGGGGCAACCTACCAAATCCAACACCCGAGATGTCGGAACAACGGGGCCACGCCGTTTCGCCGTCAAAATGAACATTGTTCGGTTCATGACACATTGGTGTAAACTGTAATGTTATGTAACCTGTTTTTCAATAAATAAATAAATAAATGAAACGCGGTGAGGATACGCCGTGATCCATCTCGAGTGGGTTTTTGCCCGATCATCAAAGGCGCTATTTGAGTCATCGATCCACGCTGCGGTCATTGGTTTTTAATACCTATCTTTACGATTATTATAAAATACCATACCACTGATGGACTGTCTACCTTGTTAGGCCTTCCCATGCGGCGTCTTCCGGCGCGCGGTTTCCACTCGAGAAACTTTCTGCCGCATGCCATAAAACAAACACAGTCATACGAAGCCTATGTCTCCGTGAGCGGCTGCCATAATTGAAGGCTTCACACGCGGCGTCATCCAGTACGCGGTCTTCACTCGAGAACCTTTCAGCGGCATTGTCATAAAACAAGCACAGTCATATGTAGGTTATATTTCCGTGAGCGGGTGACATAACTGAAGACCTAACCACGCGGTTTCTTCCGGTACGTGGTTCCCGTTCGAGAACCTATTTTTCACGTTATCTATAATAAAAATAAGCACAGTCATATGAATCTCGGTAAGTCGGTGACATAACTGCCAAAAATTAGCGGGGCTGTGATACGATACGGATAGCGTCCAAACTACTGCACGCCTCATTGATCGGTGCGGTGATACGCGACGAGGATACGATACGGCTTAGTGTGGACGTGTTTCTTCGCGCGACGGCGCAAATGATACGGAGTGCCCGCAGTGAGCGTCCAAACAGCACGATACGCGATGAGGATACGCAACGGGGATCGGATCGGCGAAATGATACAAGTGTGGACGCAGCCTAAGATAGTTTTCTCCATTGTTTTTAACCTTTTGACCGCCACAGTCGGCTGTGGCCGTCAACAAAAAATCGTGCCCCTGACGCCACGTCGGCCACAGCCGTCCAAATTTCAATGATCAAAAACTTTGTAATTCTAACCGCTACAAGTATTTTTCAATCCCTGTTTATTTTGGGGCACATCTTTTTTTTTTTACTCTGGCGTCAGTGGCACGGTAAATTGCTAGACCTCTTGGCGGTCAATAGGTTAATAAATAGGCATCGGATAATCCGATGCTTTTATACCTAAACTTTGGCGGCGGCTTTGTTGTTCAGTTGTAGAAGTCTGCTTTGACGTATCTAAGATTATTTTTCAGGTGAGGCCTGGCCATGGCCTATGAGTTGGTCATGAATTTCTATGGGTAACTCAAATTTCTGGGGTGAGCACGGCCCAACCGGCCACCGCCCTAAATACGCCAATTTCAACACCGTGATACGAAAAAATATAAGATCAACTCAATTGTATCAAATAGAAAGTACAAAAACGTTTATACTCGTAGGTACTAGAAAAAACAATATGACATTGATTAAAATAATCAACTATGGAGTGTTGATACAGAAGGGCTACTCCGAAGCTCAAAAGTTGAATTTCACACCGAGCCATTGCCATCCCTCTCCATCTTCTGTCAAACAATATCTTAGTGACGGGACGGCACGATAATTGCAGTTCACACTACTCGCGGAGTTAGGCGAATATGATAGTGTGGAGACACTTCGCTGCGGAAACCAATACTTCCGCCAACTAAGTAAGAAGTTAAAATTTCGAACAGAGTAGTAAACCGCCACGTGCGTTTTTATACTCAGTGATAGAGTAGTAAGAAGCAAATAAAACAATATATTGTATTATATTTAAACTATATTTAAAACAAAATCAAATCACTTTTAGGTAGCAAACTTAAGTTAAATACTTCCAAAATAAAAATAGTAAGCAGTAGATATGTACAGTCAAGGACATTGAAACACGTACCTTTTTAAACAGACTTAAAAAGAAGAAAGCTTTAGGTGGCGAAAAGGAAAATCTGACGAAACGATTATGGGACCAATAAGAAATGAAAATGGCAGCAACCCAACATAATTGCTGGCTGGCTGGGTCACCTGGAGACATTAGTGTATCTAAGAATATTTTTCAGACGGGGTCTGGGGGCCGCGCCATGAAGATGAAGCCATGAACTTCTATCGGAAACCATCGTCCTGGGGTAGGCATACGGGGTAGGTACGATATTGGGGTGGGTCGTGCTCACAATATAGTACAAATAAGTAAAAAAAAATAAAAAGCATTTATTTCAGACAAATTAATCCATATAATTGTTAGTATAGATAATGGTTTACACTTTACAGATAGAAATTCATTGCTTCATTATGGGTATATAGTGCCTTGATGAGTGGTATAGTGCCATGTAAGGGGTGTGCGCGGCCCAACCGGCCACCCCCTAAAAAGCTTATTGGCTTTAGAGGATGGAAGACACTCGACCGGGGCGACCAAGTGGAAAACGTCCAGTCAGCCCCCTAGATACCACTGGAAAGACGCAGAACAGAAGGATCTGTGCGCCGTAAATACCCTTAACTGGCTCTTGTGACAGAGGCCAAGATCCTCTTTAGGTCGCAGAGCCAGAATAGTGAGGGTCAAAAAGGTACGCGGTTCAGTTTCTTTTTCTGTATATCTATATCGAAAAGAAAAATCGGTAGGAATAAAAATATCAAAATAAAATATGAACTTATAAATGCGCTCATACTGTAATGGCCAATTTCAGTGATCGTACATTTTTTAGCATTTCTGGTACAGTGTTAGGGTTTTCAGTAGTGCTCAATATTAAATTGTTTGAACCAAGAATCAAATAAAATCAAAAATATAAATAAAATAGCGTGTTAATCAAATCGGAAATACAGAAACATATTTGCAGAACATGTAAAGCCCAACCCGATATGCATAATGAAATGAAGAGTTAATTTACCTACTGTATGAGAAAATATCAAACGCAGTCGCAATAAAAATAATCGCAAATTAATCGTCAGCATACCCTCTGTACAATTTGAGTAGGTACCTAATAAATGTAATACACAATTATAATAACAGATTAAGTAATAAAAAGTGTTTCAAGTTCAACGATAACATAATATTACATTATTTTAAATGTCCATCATATTCACACGTACACGTCGACAACCCTAGGTCGATTGTCGACCAAAAATGCTAGAAAAATCACTGGCAATCACACTTCCAAGTACAGTCAGCATCAAACGTAGCTGATAATATTACAACTGCCATATATCAAATTACATACTAAAATAGTTGCTATTTTTAAAATATCCGAAATCTACTTGATAGTATTTATCTTGTAAACATGACCCCGAAAGCAATAATTAACAGTAGTATTTTCAATGTAAGACTCAGATTTTTTGTTGGACAAGTGTTACTATTCTGTGTTGGACTTGAACTTCATTAATGTTAGTAATAATGAATCACTACATAGTATAAAACAAAGTCGCTTTCTGCTGTCTGTCTGTCCCTATGTATGCTCAGATCTTTAAAACTTCAAGGAATTTGATGTGTTTTTTTTAATAGATAGCGTGATTCAAGAGAACGGGTATATGTTTAATACATGCATAATTTATCAGCATTGCACCCTTGCGAAGCCGGGGCGGGTCGCTATATTATGTATCGATAGTATTATGATTATGACATGTATTTGACGGTAGGTATAGAGTTTAGTATCTAACTATTTTAATTTATTTATCTATTATAACCAATTGTGGAGTATTTTAGTATTTTTAGTGTTACGAGTAAGTGATGTATTTGATTTTCACGTTGTTATTCTATTCATATAACTGAATAAATGAACTGAACTAAAGCCATTGTCCGGGCACAAATGGAAACAAAAAACAAAAGCAATAACAAATGTATTTAATTTATCGACCATTTATCGAATTTTAAGGCCATAGGCCAAAGTATCTTATTCCAATGAGTTAGCATAATGAAATTTCAACCTTGTGACTTAGAAAAGATATTCGAAACAAGAAGATATTTGTTTGCGTTTTTAAGGTTCCGTATCCCAAGGGTAACGGGTCCATATTTACTAAGCGTACGCTGTCCGTCCATCTGTCGCCAGGATGTATCTTATTTATTATTTATTTAATCGTATGGTGAAAAGCTTGTTGTAGGAAATTATAAATTTATATCCAGGTTACGCAACCAGTCCGTAATCCAGGATTTATCTCAAGAACCGTGACAGCTGGACAGTTGTAATATTCACAGATGATGTGTTTCTGTTGCCGCTGTAACAACTAATACTAAAAACAGAACAATATAAATATTTAATTGGGCCACGACAAAAGTGTTTAATATTTTGACGTTTTTTGATCGATGCTGTCAACAGGCTGTGTCTCATGAACAGTGATAGCTAGACAGTAGAAGTTGCCGCTTTAGCAACAAATACAGAAAACAAACAAAAAAGTAAAAAAATAGGTTGTGTTACGGAATCCTAGGTGCGCGAGTCCGATCTTTGATACCTGCTTCCGTTTGTCCAAAAGTGATCTTCTACACAGTCGCTTTGTGTGGTCAGGTTTTCAAGATAAGCTCTCAAGACATAAAAAAAAAACTATACAAGGGTTGGGCTACTGCATACAACTAGAGATTGCAAACCAGCATATTTCATACACAAATTTACCGGTTTGCATTCGCTACATACAACTTGCGTTACTTGAAGTATAACAGTTAAAACATTAAAAATACTAATACTACTAATTCAACTTGTGGAACCTTTTCATATGATTTCTTAAATGGTTTCTAGTAGCACCCCTGTAACTGCAAGCATCGCAACCGAACGGTTTTTGTCCGGAGTGTCGGGACATTAGGTGACGCTTCAGAGTACCTGACTGAGTAGTCTCATAGTCACAGATGTTGCACTCGAAAGGCTTCTCGCCAGTGTGTGTTCTAAGGTGACGTTGTAAATTTCTGCTTTCGGTAAATGCAGAACTGCACTGACTACATTTGAAAGGCTTCTCGCCAGCGTGTGTTCTAAGGTGTCTTTGTAAATTTCTGCTTTCGGTAAATGCAAAACTACACTGATTACATTTGAAAGGCTTCTCGCCAGTGTGTGTTCTAAGGTGACTTTGTAAATTTCTGCTTTCGCTAAATGCATAACTACACTGATTACATTTGAAAGGCTTCTCGCCAGTGTGTGTTCTAAGGTGTCTTTGTAAATTACAGCTTGTGGTAAATGCAGAACTACACTGACTACATTTGAAAGGCTTCTCGCCAGTGTGTGTTCTAAGGTGACGTTGTAAATTACTGCTTTGGCTAAATACAGAACTGCACTGACTACATTTGAAAGGCTTCTCGCCAGTATGGATATTTATATGATTCTGTAGATTTCGAGCACGTTTCGTTTCATACTCACATGCGTCACAAGCAAAGTATTTACCGCCATGTCGGCTCTTCTCATGCTCCAGTAGAAGCAACTTCGTATTAAATATACAATGACAGATAGTACATGTGAAAACCGTGTTGGTTCTGTGGCTCATACTAGCGGTCATCAGCATGTGAGTGTTAATGTGTTTCTCTAAATCAGATTTAATATTGAAGCCCTTTCCGCACTGGTCGCATTTTAAGTTACTTTGTCCATTCGAATTATCTATTTTAATATTCGAGTTGCTGACAGCAGACTCCTCAGGAGATACTTCTTGTAGATCAGTGGTTGAAGGCAAATCTTGTGGGGCTGCAGAAAGCTCTTGAATCTCTTTGAAAGAAGCATTTTTAGCATTTTTTCTCGGGTTTACTTTCTTTTGTATACCAGCACTTGAAGGCAAATCTTGTGTGGCTGCAGAAAGCTCTTGAATCTTTTCAGCAGAACTATGCTTAGAAATTTTTTCGCTCAATTTTTCTTTCTTCTCTTCAACTGGAGCTTTACGTTTATTTGTTTTTGCAGATTCGGTGTTCTTCGCTGAGAGTAGGCGAGCTTGACCTGAAAAAAAAAAAAACATTTTAATTGACTTTTTATTATAAAAGACCAACTTTAGACTCAACATTACTGTTATTAATTGAACATAAGGCCTCAAATAAAAGAAAATTGGCTTATCCTGTATTAGTTTCCAGTTATTTATCATTAAGAACATTACCATTATCCTAATAATATTATAAACGTGAAAGTTTGGATGGATGTACGTTCCACTTAATCTCAAAAACTACTGGACGAATTTTTATGAAACTTTCCAGTTATGTACCTTATATATCAGAATAGGACATAGGCTATCATTTATATCAAGTTTTATCAATTTTAGGGACGAAAAATGGGATTAAAGTTTGTATGGAGAGCAAATCATTGAAGTTGTAACAACTCCCTACATGTCATCGTTTTGACGTAAACTAATCAATGATTTCGTCTGGGCCTACGATATACCTTCACGAAACGCATACCAAAATAATCTTTGTAAAAAAACAATAAATTCTGATATGGGAACATGTATCCGCAAAATTCGATTAATCGCGTAATTTCAAGAATCAAATACATAAAATTTTACAAATATGAAACAATCACATTTGATTTGACAAACGTCACACACCCATCTGGCAGGTCATGTCAAACCAGTGATGCCAGCAGGGCTACTCCGATGTTCAAAATTCGACTGTCGAATAGTGCCATCCTTCTCTATCTACTGTCAAAGTATATTTGAGAGTGAATGGAATAGCACTATACGACGGTAAAATTTCGAACATCGCAGTAGCCCTTCAGGTACGTTCCGTTACGCACATCATCTGAAAATAGTACGTGCTTTGATTATTTACCCCCGCTTGGTAACTGAATATAAATAAAGTAGTAAATAACTGAGTAGGTATGCAAATACAGGATAATCAACATATATAAATAATCCTAATAATAATATTATAAACGTAAAAGTATTAACGTTTGTTCCTCTTAATATTAAACGATGATTGATGGACGGTCGCCAGTGTTCGGAAATCGTCATTCTAAAGACCGATGTGCATTATTTTATTTATCACTGAGTACAGTATTAGTGCATAAAGTTTTCGTATTACTCGGATCTTAGATTCGGATACTCGACAATACCCGAATTGTCAATCAACTACATATACTACTTACTACATAGTCGACGTGCTTACGTCAAGGGCCTGACACGCTTTGATAGAGAAGGATAGCCTAATTGCGATACTTATAAGAGGAAATAGAAAAGAGTGCCATTTTTTGGCTCTATCACCGACCGAGCATTGTTTCATGGTCGGTTTATGGGCACATTCATATTCATGACGAAAACTGGCTGTGAAAGAACCATATTGGCACGAAAAATGATATTGTTTTGAAAATCAACAGTACCAGCACCTCTAGCACAACTGTGACACGCGACTCTTTCTCGCGCCAAAAATGTTACCCATCTCTTTCTTCGCTATACTGTGAGATAGTGACGGGTGATGCTATGTGACGCAACAAGAGTCGCGAAGCGTACTTATGCTAGGTGAGCTGTTTTGTTAATGCGCAAGTTAGACGCACACAGATCTTGCCAGGGCGCTTGATTGAGAATCACCTAATTAGGGAAGTACATTGTGAAGGGCACGCTTTAAACGGGAGAAGCCAAGGAACAAAGTGTACTTATACCACGTATTCCAATTATACCGAATAATTTACCATTTAATTTTAAACGTCTACAGTTTCCAAAAGTGTTTAGCATTTTCTATGACTATTAATAAATCGTTACACAAACGGCAAATGTAAAAAGTAGCAGGAATACAAACGTTTGGGCACGCCATGTTTTTCTCATGAACAGTATGTAGCTTCCTCACATCACATGTCTCCAAATAAAATAAAAAAACATGTTTTTATTGACCGAAATAAATCATTTAAGATAACTTATTGAACTACTTCAATAAACTAAGTTGTAAAAACCAAGTTAGAAAAAATAATAGTACCTACCTACCTAATAATTATTTTGTCCCAATTTCATAATGTCACAATAATCTTTGGTGAATAGAACCATACCTTCTTCGTCAGTTGATTAAGGACCGTCACCATCTCGAGCCAATTCTGAGCATAGCTACTTGAATCGAATGTGACTTAGCCTAGCAACTCCAAAGAGATTCAAAAAGGATGTTTTGCATTTTGTCCATCACTTTCACCAATAATAGCCCAGAACTAAACTAATAACTAGATTCCATTCGAGTATTGAATACCTGAAAGTCTAATTGCTTTTTTCTTATTGTCAATATCAATTAAGGAGTTCTACGCGTACGAAGTCGCGGGCAAAAGCTAGTGTGATATAATTCAATTAGGTATTAGAAAACAAGATGTTGAAACTAGCATTTTTTTTAGCTGCCCGAAATGTGGCCTGTAGGTGAGAACAGCAGGAAATCCGATATCTGGACATACGAAAGAAATTGAGAAGAAACAGACGCTTCGCTCGCTCGGTAAACTATTGTACATCAATTTGCAATCTAGGTATGATTGTGTCCGTGGTAAGGTCACAAAATCACCACACCATCACCGCGTAGTGTCATCACCATCACTATTTCACGAGCTAATGCCTACCTCGCCACCCATTTCAAAATGATCTTAGCATAAATAAATATTAAGGGACAATCTTACACAAATCGACCTAGTCTTAAAGTAAGCAAAGCTTGTACTCGACGACGATATACATAATATATAAATACATATACACATAGATAACGTTCATGACCCAGGAACAAATATTCGAGTTCATCACACAAATATTTGCCCTGGAAGGTATTCGAACCCAGGACCTGAGGCCTGCGGGTGTAGTAGCTCAATTTGGTGCATAGTCCTATTTGTTATGAAAAAAAGCTGCACTCTATGATGGAAGCAAGCCGTTTTGCACAGTGATAATATAGACCAAAATAAACGATTTCACTCGAGGCGAAATTAGTTTCACCCCTTAGGAACAGAGATGGCGCCACTTATTCAAAAAAAGTTTAAAAAATTCTAAATCCTGAACGGATACTCCGATTTTGACGTAAGAGGTGCCAATCGGCAGATACCCAATTTAACATGAAAAAATTAAAATCACGTAGAAAATAATTTTGGATACCTAAGAAATAATATTTTCTGAAAAAAATATTTAAAATTTGTGATTTTTGGAATTTTACTCGTAAAAATGTATGTACATTGTACTTTTTTTATTTATTTATATTAATACACAACTAATTTTACATTTACGAAAAAAAACCGCATATCATTAGCTCGTATAATTCCAAAGTTATTGAAGAATACAGACATGGCGCCGCTGCGCCAAAAAATCTTACAAAAAATCTAAAACCTCAACGGATATTCCGATTTTGATAATTAAGGTGCTAATCGACGGATAATTACTTAAATTAGTTTAAAAAAATAAAATGAAAATTCAAATAGGCAAAAAGTAATAATATTTCCAAAAAAAACATACATTTTGAAAAAATATATTTTTTTTGGAGCTTTTATGTAATTTCATATAAAAAAAATTATGAATATGGCTTTATTTTACTTATGTATATTATAACACTATTAGGTAATTGATCGTTTAATAAAAAACCGCATATCGAGAACTTGAACAGTTCCAAAGGTATTGAAGATTTTACTATAGGGTGCCGGTGCGATGTTGCCGCCGCACGTGCAACTTATGTACATGTATCTAGAAAAGTATTCTCCCGTTTCGAAGGTACTGATTAACCCTGAAAATATAACCACAATTGAAAGTACAAATAATAATCATCCCAAGTAGCACACAACACACTTATATCCCTTGTACAGCTTAAATTAGAGTTTTAACGGGTGAATAGGCTCCTAACTATACAACCTGTTTACTAATATCACAAGTATATTAGATGCTAAATAGCATTTCTGAATCAATATTTTACTTACTTTACGTTTTATTTTCACTTTAGTCTTTGCAGGCTTTGCATTGTAACGTGCAAGTTAGGCCGTCGCATCATAACAAAAACAACAACTCATTATGCCGCAGCCCAATTTGTATCCATAATGTTCAAGGAGTTTCCAAATTGAACTAACCTTCAACTATTGTGGACCCCGCCTACCTTTGATGCCGTTTTATTCCCAAAAAGAAGGACTTGGGACTAGATATTTCCAAAGTAAAACGTGAACCCACATTTGGTTTGCATGAAACGGTATTCAATGGCAGCTGAAATAGATGGAAGGTATCTCACAAGCTTGTTTAGTTTAGTGTTTTTTAGTTTAAACAGATCTTTTCGAATCGCATTAACAGTAATAATATATGCTCTGTTGGAGCATCGTATAGTGTAGAAAATACACCAGTTTAGTAATATATATGTATTAAAACACGGAGAACGTGACCTATTTCCGAGACATTTCGGCGTTGACACACATAACAACTGACAGAACATTCATAGACCAGAACATTAAATAAGGCTGGAGTTTGTATTCCAACACTCCCTCTAAATTTCAGCCTTCTAACACAATACAACAATAATTACACGCCATGAGTAAAAAATAAGTTAGCTATAGAATATACAAAACAAACTGTTAAATTAGAAATTAAACCTCAGCTCAGAGAAGATGGACATAATCCAAGGAACAAAAATAGCATTACGTAACATAAGCAACATTTCTACAAAAACATGAAAATTCAACATTTCAATACATTAACCACAAATGGAAACAAAATTATTCCGAAATTTACTTTAAAATATTTGGGTTTTCAACAACTCCCAATTTACCCCTGAAATGTTGAAATTTGGGTTTAGCCAGAGCTTTCGTAAAAATATCTGCTATTTGACAATCAGTACTAACATATTTAAGATCTATAAGTTTTTCATAATACTTCTCTTTCACAAAATTGTACTTAATGTCTATGTGCTTACATCTTTTGTGAAAGTCAGAGTTCTTAATTAAACATATATAGCACTTTGATTGTCCATATTAACTACAATAGAATCTTGTTGAAACTCACCAACGTCCAGCATTAATTGTCTCACCCATAATGCCTCTTTGGTGGCGCAACACGATGCCATGAACTCGGCTTCAGTAGTCGACAGCGCGACCGTGGGTTGTCGCTGAGTGCTCCATGTCACTGCGGCTCCATTTTTCATGAAAACATACCCTGTAACGGACCGTCTCGTCAAGGAGTCATTTGCATAGTCGGCATCTGAAAAACACTCCAGGGTAGCACTCTGATTTGATTTGAAACAGAGTCCATATGACATCGTTTCCTTTAAGTATTTGAAGATCCGCTTGACTGCATTCCAATGCGTATTGTCAAAGCTGTTGAGATAACGACTTGCCTTGCAGACTGCATACATTATATCTGGTCTCGTAACTATGGCTGCAAATATAAGAGATCCTACCGCTTCTCTGTATGGTATCCGCTTATCATTTTCCGGCACACTACTTTTCTCTAGCGTGGCATGTGGATCACACGGTATGCTAATCGGGTTGACATTACACATGTCAAATCTCGTAAGCATTTGTTCAATATACTTTCGCTGATGTATAAAGATATAATCGTCACATTGCTCAATCTGCATTCCTATAAAGTTCGATGATTTGCAAATCTTCACGCTGAATTCTTTTTGAAAATCACTCAATACTTCTGTCAGTATATTAGGATCCGTAGAGAACAACAATCCATCATCCACATATAATAATAAATACACTTTTGCTGCTCTACTATTGCTCACATAGACACATCTGTCAGCATGACTGTTTTCAAATCCATATTTCTTTAAAACCGAGTCAAATTTTGCATTCCAACACCTTGGCGCTTGCTTTAATCCATACAATGACTTTATAAGCTTGCATACTAAATTCCCTTCAACATTGAGCCCTTCTGGCGGTTTCATAAATATTTCTTCTTGTAATTCAGCGTACAAGAAAGCAGTCTTTATATCAAATTGCATCATATTTAAACGTTTCTCAGCTGCCGTAGATAACAGAAGACGGATGGAGTCATATCTAACTGTTGGTGCGAATGTTTCCGTATAATCGATACCATTTTTCTGAGCGTAGCCTTTCGCACAGAGCCTTGATTTATACCTTGGTCCCGTCGGTTCGTCCTTCAGTCGGAATACCCACTTACATCCTAAGAGCCTGGCACCATCTGGTTTCTCAACTAGCTGCCATGTGCCGTTATCCTCATGAGCCTTTAGCTCCTCCTTTATTGACTCGATCCATAACTTCGAGTCTTTGGATGACAGCGCTTCAGCATACGTCTCTGGAACCAGGCAGGACGATGCATCAGTATTAGTACACAGACAAATCTCAGGTTCGGGCATTGTATCTATCTTATTACGAGGACGAAGTGTCATAGTTAACTTCGGGGGAGGATCAATTGGTTGCTGAGGTATAAATTCATCGTCATCTAAGGCTTCACTAGTCTCGACTGCTGTATGAGTGGACAAATCCGTACTGCAATCGTCATCTGATTGGCTACCATCACTTACTTGATGACTTTCAGGACCTGATAAGGAAACTGGTACCATATCTCTCTTAACAGAGTTTTCAAGGAACACTACATCTCGACTTTTTATTGCCTTTTTTGTATTAGGGTCAAAAAATCGGTACCCCTTTGTATTTTCGCAATAGCCAATAAAAATCATCTTACGTGACCTCGGATCCCATTTTTTGTTTTTTTCTTTAGGTACGTGCACCATCGCCTCACAGCCGAAGACTCTCATGTGGCTCAAGTCTGGTTTGCAGCCACTCCATCTCTCCTCAGGTGTTTGATAGTCCAGGACGCGTGTCGGTGACCGGTTTACTACGTATGCAGATGTTAAAACTGCCTCAGCCCACAGCTCTTTCTGTAAATTTGCATTAATTAACATACACCGTGCTCTTTCGAGTAAAGTCCGGTTCATACGTTCTGACAAACCATTTTGTTGAGGCGTATATGGTGTTGACGTCTGATGTTGTATACCTGATAACTTTAAAAAATCAGTAAAGTTTTTACTGGTGTACTCAGTCCCATTATCAGTTCTTAAAATTTTAATTTTATTGCTTATTTGATTTTCAACAAGACTTTTATATTCCTTAAATTTATCTAGGCATTCTGACTTCGACTTGAGTGTATAAACTACTACTTTTCTAGAATAATCATCAATAAAGGTGAGAAAATACCTTGCACCTCCAAATGATTTCACCTCCATTGGCCCGACTATATCAGAATGAATAACTGCTAGACTTTGACTTGCCCGGGAGCCTTCATTGTAGAACGGAAGCCTTGCCTGTTTACCCTTAAGACAAGGAACGCAGGTGACCTTGGTGCTCGGAGACATTTTCACGCCTTCTGTATGATCTTCAAGCTTCTTTAAGTCGGAGAAGTTGAGATGACCAAGTCTTTGATGCCATAGATAACTGTCATTAAGCCTATACATATTATTCACAAGCTTTGCTGTTGCTACTTCTTTCTTATGTTTGTTGAAAATTCGACAACCATTGCTGTTAAACTTTATACCGCATTTGTTTTTAATCATCTGACTGACGGAGAGAGGATTCGTTGACAGCTCAGGCACATAAAGAACATCAGTCACTTGTATTGTGCTTTTCGATCCGTTCTGTAGCACGTCGATGTTTACTTTGCCGCTGCACTCAACTCGGAGTTCCTTATTGTTCGCTACTCTGATCGTTTTGATTGGAGGTGGTTTTTTGTCATAAATCCAGTCCTTGCACATCGTCATATGCATAGCCGATCCACTATCTATTAGCCATCCGGAATCATAGCTGGTTGTGGCAGAAAAGATGGCAACAAACGAGTTATCATTTTTCTCAACGCTCTTCACATTACAGTCTTTGCTAACATGTCCAAGTTTATTGCAAGAAAAACATCTTGGAATTCGGTGACCTTTATACGGAGGCCCCTGCTTTGACCGTGTTTTAGCATAAAACACGCTTGTATCATTACTGTCATTAGTCTTGACTTCCTGTAACAGTTTCGTCTTTACGAAATCGGCTGTTATAGCGACACCGGAGCTTTCCATGGCCATAAGCATGGGCTTGTATTGATCAGGGAGACCGGCAAGTAACAAGGTCCCTAGCCATTCGTCATCGACTTTAAAACCGATGTTTCGGAGCTTGTGCGCTGTAGTCAAAATTTTATTCACATACTCTTCGATATTTTGACAGCCGTCAAGAGTCGTTGTTATAAGATCCCGTAACAATCCCACTCGACGGGTGAGGCCGGAGTCATCAAAGGCTTTACAGAGGTTGGACCACACTTCTTTTGCGGTTTTAGCCTCCTGCACGTGGATGTAGTTTATCGGATCCACTAAAAGCACTATTTTTGACTTTGCCATAATATCCTTTTTCGGGTCAACGGTCGTACCGGCGGCGACGGAGCCTGTGACGACGTCCCAAAGGTCTTCATGCTCTAAGTACGTTTGTACGGCAAACTTCCAACTCGCAAAATTTTCTCTGCCTTGCAGTCTTTCGATCAATGGCATATTATTAACGGATGACATTTTACTGCACGTTTTTCGTCAATATATCATCAACGAAAATTTGGCATACCGTTGCGAAGCGAAGTACGTTCTTTTGTTTTATGAAATTTACTGAAAATATGTTTTGAACTAGAAATTGGCGTATTTATATTATTTAAGCGTAAATTTTAGCGTAAAGGGCCGCATAACCTGTAGAAAATACACCAGTTTAGTAATATATATGTATTAAAACACGGAGAACGTGACCTATTTCCGAGACATTTCGGCGTTGACACACATAACAACTGACAGAACATTCATAGACCAGAACATTAAATAAGGCTGGAGTTTGTATTCCAACATATAGCCTGCATGTGAATCTGGGACCAACAACGTTACGATTAATTGAGAACCAATTAATGACATGAATATAGTGATTGAATCTTACACGATTTTTACACATTATATTAAAATAATAAAACGGGACTTAATTGCGGTAAATAAACATTTTTGAACTCGGTTAAATCCCGTTTTGTTATAATAATGAATGACATTAATTATGTAAACACACCCTAAAAAAAAAGAAACAAAAATGGCCCTAAGTAATCGTTTCACATGAGCCGTTACGTATCGAGAGAGAATTTCTATAGATAGCGATGTACTTGCAAAAGCAGTAGTTATTTCAGGGTATAACATGCAAGTCTTAAAACAGGTCTCTTTTCTTATTGTATTAAAATTAGACGTCTTGTCATACTCTGTGAAAGCCTTGAAGTGCAGTCATCATTTCATTACTTAAAGTAATAACTGTTTTGTAAACTGCTACTAGTATACCGTTGCACTGACGACTGCAATTTGAATGCTTCGATGCACACGACTCACCCGGCTACCCGCTAAATACGCCTATGCCTGGAGAGGATGGAAGACAATCGATCGGGGCGACCAAGTGGAAACGTCCAGACCTATTTCGCTCTTCTCAATGACAATGAGATTCAAAAAGGCACGCGTTTCAGTTTCCTTTACTGAATATCCATATCGAAAAACGGTAGTAGTAAAAAATCCAAAAAAAAAATATGAATTTGTAAAAAATAGCCGCGCCGAGTCCAGCCGTAAAATAAGCATTTTCAAAAAACATGTACATAGTTATAGGCTTAATAAAACACATACAAAAGATATTGGTATCGTTACACAAAGGAATCAATTAAGTTTTATTTTATTAAGCCCTTAACTATGTACATGCTTTTTGAAAAATGACTCAAATGCGTTCGTACTGTGATTTAATTGTCAATCACACTTACAAGTACGGTCAGCATTAAACATATTATAACATATTACTACTATCATTACACTAAAATAGTTGACATTCCTTTAAATTACCGAATTCCACTCGAGTTTACCTTGTAAACATGACCCCGAAACCCGAAATCAATAATTAACAGTCGTATATTCAAAGTTTTTTGAAAAAAAAAAAAAAAAGTTATTCTGTGTTGGACTTCATTAATTTGACGACGCGTTTGGCTCGGTTGGTAGACACCTGCCTACTGAGTCGGCGGTCCCGGGTTCGAATCCCGGCCGGGGCAAATATTTGTGCAAAATATTTGTTCTTGGGTCATGGATGTTATCTATATATGTATTTATATATTATGTATATCGTCGTCTAGTACCCATAGTACAAGCTTTGCTTAGTTTGGGGCTAGGTCGATTTGTGTATGATTGTCCCTTAATATTTATTTATTTATATTTATTAATGTTCGTAATAATGAATCACTCAATCATAATATGAAACAAACGCTGCCTGCTGTCTATTTGTCCCTATGTATGCTTAGATCTTTATAACTACGCGATGTCTTTTGATAGTTTTGATGTGTTTTTTTTTTAATAAATATATTTATTCTAGTGAGGATATTGGAATTACAACCTTGTGACTTAGAAAAGACATTTGAAACAAGAAGATATTCTTGTATTTCTTTTTTGTTGACTGCTTCCATTTGTCCCAAATTGAGCTTCTACACAGTTGTAAATCAATCGCTTTGTGTGGTCAGGTTTTCAAGATAAGCTCTCAAGACATTAAAAAAACTATAATACAAGGGTTGGGTTATTGCACACAACCAGGGAATGTAAACCGGTATATTTCATACATACATTTACCGGTTTGCATTCCCTAGACACATCTCGCGTTACTTGAAGTATTAAGGAATTAAAACATTAAAAATACTAATTCAACATGTGGTTATGTTTCATATGTTTTCTTAAATGTCCTCTAGTAGCGCCCCTGTAACTGCAAGCGTCGCACCCGAACGGTTTTTGGCCGGAGTGCCGGGACATTAGGTGACGCTTCAGAGTACCTGACTGAGTAGTCTTGTAGTCACAGATGTTGCACTCGAAAGGCTTCTCGCCAGTGTGTGTTCTAAGGTGACGTTGTAAGTGACCGCTTTCGCTAAATGCAGAACTACACTGACTACATTTGAAAGGCTTCTCGCCAGTGTGTGTTCTAAGGTGACGTTGTAAATTACTGCTTTTGATAAATGCAGAACTACACTGACTACATTTGAAAGGCTTCTCGCCAGTGTGTGTTCTAAGGTGACGTTGTAAATTACTGCTTGTAGTAAATGCAGAACTACACTGACTACATTTGAAAGGCTTCTCGCCAGTGTGTGTTCTAAGGTGAGTTTGTAAATCACCGCTTGTGGTAAATGCAGAACTACACTGACAACATTTGAAAGGCTTCTCGCCAGTGTGTGTTATAAAGTGCCTTTGTAAGTGACCGATTTGGCTAAATGCAGAACTACACTGACTACATTTGAAAGGCTTCTCGCCAGTGTGTGTTCTAAGGTGACGTTGTAAATTACTGCTTTTGCTAAATGCAGAACTACAATGACCACATTTGAAAGGCTTCTCGCCAGTGTGTGTTCTAAGGTGATGTCGTAAATCACTGCTTCTGCTATACGCGGAACTACACTGACAACATTTGAAAGGCTTCTCGCCAGTGTGTGTATTTATATGATACTGTAGACTTTGAACATATTTCGTTGCATACTCACATGCGTCGCAAGCAAAGTATTTACCGCCATGTTGGTTCTTCTCATGCTGTAGTAGAAGCAACTTCGTATTAAGTATACAATGACAGGTTGCACACGTGAAGACCTTGTTGGTTCTGTGGCTCATACTAGCGGTCATCAGCATGTGAGTGTTAATGTGTTTTTCTAAATCAGATTTAATATTGAAGCCCTTTCCGCACTGGTCGCATTTTAAGTTAGTTTGTCCATTCAAAGTATTTATTTTAATATAGGAGTTGCTGACAGCAGACTTCTCAGGAGATACTTCTTGTAGATCAGCATTTGAAGGCAAATCTTGTGAAGCTACAGATGACTCTTGAATATTTTTGAAAGAAGTATTTATCGCATTTTTCCTCGGTTTGTTTTTCTTCTCTTGTATATCAGCATTTGAAGGCAAATCTTGTAAGGATGCAGAAGACCCTTGAATATTTTTGAAAGAAGCATTTTTAGCATTTTTCCTCGGGTTTTCTTTCTTTTGTATACCAGCACTTAAAGGCAAATCTTGTGTGGCTGCAGAAAGCTCTTGAATCTTTTCAGTAGAACTATGCTTTGCAATTTTTTCGCTCGGTTTTTCTTTCTTCTCTTCAACTGGAGCTTTGCGTTTATTTGTTTTTGCTGATTCAGTGTTCTTCGTTGCGAGTAGGCGAGATTGACCTGAAAAAAAAAAGAAACATTTTAATAGACTTTTTTTTATAAAAGACCAACTTTAGACTCAACGTTATTGTTATTGTACATAATGCCTTAATGAAAAGAAAATTGGCTTATCCTGTATTAGTTTCTAGTTATTTATCTATAAGAAAATTACCATTATGTGATATACTTTAATAGGAATTAGAAAACAAGATGTTGAAACTAGTGCCTGTGAGCTTTCGTTACAGCTCAGATTTGTAATTTTATTATTCTCTAATTATTGAAATTTTAAAACTGCATGAACAAAAAGACTGTATTTCTACTTATCGAATCTACTCACAAAATTTCACGAAAATCGGGTGAGAAATGTGGCCTGTAGGCGAGAACAGCAGGAAATCCGATATCTGGACATACGAAAGAAATTGAGACGAAACAGACACTTCGTTCGCCCGGTAAACTATGGTACATCAATTTGCAATCTAGGTATGATGTGTCCGTGGTAAGATTTCAAAATGATCTTAGCATAAAGAAATATTAAGGGTCAATCTTACACAAATCGACCTAGTCTTAAACTAAGCAAAGCTTGTACTAGACGACGATATACATCATATATATTTATTTATTTATCGTATGGTATTACAAAACACTGGATCAGTAAAAAACAATCAAATTATTTAGGAAGACAGAAAACCATAGAATTTTGCCCGTTTCAGGTAGGCAGCTGCCGCGTTGGAGATGCTCTCGAAGTCGCCTGAGTGGCCTGTGTATTTGTGTAATACATAATGTTTGATACCCAAATATTTGCCCTGGAAGGTATTCTAACCCCGTTTTCGACAAATATTATGAATAAATTATTATACATTGTTAAATTATGATGTTTTAAAATTTTACTAATTAATTATAATTTTTTATTATTAACATCATTATTATTATTGTTGTTATTTTTTAATTGGATGACAATGTTGCCATAGATTTAGTCCATGTGTTACTTAAGTGCAGTTATTTTATTTTATTTGTATTAATCTTAGGCTAATTATAGATTAGTGTAAGTAAGTTTGCATGCCATACTGTGGCGGACCATGCATTTATATAATTTATTCATTTTATGTAATGTATGTTCAAGCAAATAAATAAATTGAATTGAATTGAATAGGACCTGAGGCCTGCGGGCGTAGTAGCTCAATTTGGTGCAGGGGCGTGTCCAATCTGTATGTAGTACTCTTATGGATCGTACAATGATCGGTAATGTTAAGATCAGATCCACTATTCGTAAACTATCGTAAGTTTTCAAAATAATGACCCGAGGTACCGGAAGTCGGAGAAGACTGGTAGGGATACACCATCCAAGGCAATATGGGAAAAACTGCATAAGCCGCTGAAATCGCAGAACAAGTGCTCAGTTTTGGTTCTACTTATTTTTAAGCCTACGTTCTCCAGTCTGCTCTGGACCTCAAGAGCATTATCCCCGACAAGAACAACGTTGTCGGCAAACAGCATACACCAGGGTGCTTCCTCCTGTATGTCTGATGTTAGAGCATCCATAACTAAAAGGAACAAATACGGGCTTAAAGCTCACCCCTGGTGCAAACCTACAGCCACGTTGAAATCGCCAGTTACTCCAGCTTCGGACCGGACGTGAGTACTAGCTCTGTCATACATCGCCTGAACAAGTCGAACATCGTGCGCGTAAAGCGCAAATCCAAGGGTATGGCTAATGCGCATAAGCATTTCAAAAACATATATGACGCAGAGGGCGCTCCAGTAGCGTAAAGAATTAAGGGATAAAAGATTTGGTGTGATTGACGTAGCGATCTAATAGCTCAGTTGGAAGAGCAATGCGCCGGAAACGCAGAGGTCGCGGGTTCAAATCCCGCTTACATTGTAGTAGATCGCATTCAATTTTTCTTTCTTAATTTACCTTTGTGTCATTATTTATAAAAATAAAAATGTGGTATTACCACATAAAAAAATATGAATCGATAAAAAGATTCTATACAAATAAGTCGAACATACTTCTCTGGCACACCTTTCCCTTTCATAGCCCAGCACAGAACCTTACGGGGGACCCTATCGTATGCTTTTTCCAGATCTATGAACACCATATGCAAGTCCTTTTGTGCAAGTCGGTATTTTTCGTAAAGTTGGCGGTGTGCAAATATGGTGTCCATAGTTCCCGTCCGGCATCGGCATAAACCCAAATTGGTTCTGTGTTACCTCACTTTCTTATATTTTGTGACATGAGCTTTATTCCCCGATAGTTGGTGCAATCCTGTACGTCACCTTTATTCTTGATGATGGGCACTAGTGAACTGTTGCACCATTCCTCAAGGATGACCTCTTCTTGCAATAACTTATTAAAGAACAGTCAGCCATTTCCATCCATCTGCTCTCAAAAACTTCCATGCTTCCGCTGGTATACCATCTGGCCCAACTGCTTTTCCATTATTCATGCTCTGCAATGCCATCTTCACTTGCTCTATACTTACCTTCTTCGCCATGCCTATATTACTGGAACAATGATAAAAAAAACGTCTCTATTAACAAGCGACCAGCGGGATCCTTTTGGTTGAAAACGTCACATATATTTTATGTTTGTGTACTGGGTGTATGTATCAAAGCAGCAATTCTGCAATTGAACTAAGACAATTTAATAGGGGATATGGCGTAAATCCTTATTTGAACCTTCCTGCCGTTTTAGAAATTTTACAATAACCACTGTCACAGGTTAACTGCGAAAAACAAATTTTTTCACTGGCAAAGTTATATTTCATTTGACTTTGAACACAAGTATTGTAAAAAATAGTTTACGTACACTCTTTATAAGTTTATATTGAAAAGTATAACTTAGTTGTTAGATACATACCATTTTAAGACGTTTCCGAACGCAGCAACTACAGCAGCGCCTCTGCCGCCTCTACCGGCGCCATACAGAACTACACCTACCATGCATAGAAAATACATACTTACTTTTTCCTTACTGTGCTTAATGTTAAAAATAAGTGTGAATTTAATTCAGTTAATAAATAAATACAAGTTGTCATACTTCCTTTATTACATACACAACATTAGTAATAATAAAATAAGGCAGACAGGGAGTTTTCTTTCCGTGGTTCTTTCTCCCCAGCAGTGAACAGCTGGTTAGTTAAAAATTATTAATCCTCTGCTGTGTCTTCACACACAGGCCCATCTGGCATGTATGAACCTTTATTTTTTATTTACATTTATAAAATGGCTACCAATTATACACAAATTTAACTGCTGATAAAATTTGTGTTTTTCACAGTCAATATTTGACAATGGTAACTGTAACAGTTACTGAAACATCAGAAAGGCACAAATAATTCTACAATCATTTTTAGCGTGAATCAACTTTTAAGTGCACCATGTTACGCAAAATTTGTCCGGACAACCTAAGCATTTTTCTAAGAAACAGTATGAAGATGTCACTTGGACAACGGGGACAGAGTAAACAACACAAAAAAGTTGATTCACCCTTTAACAGTAATATCAATATTTCGTTCAAACTTCACATTTTAAAATATAGTTTTATTACTTACACCAAATACCTTAACTATGAAAACATTGAAACTTTAGCTAGTTACCTTTAGATACAACATAGAAATGTTGTCTTGAAGATGGGATTATTATTATCACACATCACTTTAACATGACAAGGAAGAACAACAAAAATTTATGGTGAGAATAAAATTAAATGGCACTTACTAATTTCCTTTTCCCTTGATTTTATTTCTGTTTGCTGAATGCCCGGCTGGTCGCTCAATCGATAACTGTATGTTTGCAGGCCGACTGTGTATGTCCGTGACTTTAAGTCCAGCATCAGGCGCTCCAGGACGACGGAGCAGGACCCGTTCAGTAACTGCGCGTGAGTGTCTTCATCTTCTGTCTTCAGTAATGCTGCAACACAATGTAGAAAAACATGTCATAAGTAGGCTTATAATTATTTATTTAAAATTTAAAAAATACATAATTCAACTGTTTAGCCTGTTAATGAACACAGATAGAAATACTTCCTGGCCTAGGCCTTCAATTTTAAATGAAATTACTTAACAGTTATCTCGAGTTGTTCCTCCAAAACATGAATTAAATGCCTATTATAATGCATGTTATGCGACATTACATGGCATGTTTGAGAAAATCTATTTTCAGCAGAAAATAAGTAACATTTGCAATATACAATAATTTAAAACGAATGCAGGTACCATTGACAACACAAAGTTGCTGACCAACCAACCTCGCAGCGTGTAGACCACGTCGCGCGGCTGCAGACGCTCGGGGCCCAGCACCAGCTCCTCCTTCACCACATGGTCCTCGTAGAGCGCCGCCAGCGCGGCCTCACATTCCTCACCGCCGTCACTGTCACACTCCGGTTCTAGCTTCACAGACGCTGCCTCCATGTCGAGCGACATCCTCGGCGGCTGGACCGGCGGCACGCGTCACGCGTGACGTAGTAGTGCCGCCGTATGAATGATACGGGCGCCCGGGTCACAAGGGCCGTCGTCGGGGACTCCCGATATGTGTTGATAAACTGTCTATTGATCTCTACACTACTGCACAAATGCACTATGTTCTGTAATACTGAAATGTGGTGGGGGAAAAATATTTCTTAAAATCTTAAGTAATATTTTTTTTACTTTTATAGCAAATTTGATCCAAATTTAACCATCTTGGGCGTAGAAAATCCAAAACACCATGCGAATTGCGATTGTCAATCTGACTTTGACAACTCACAGATCTGACACTCAATGCTGTCCTAATTGTGCTGACAAAAAACAGCTAAACAGAAAAGTTATAGGGACATACACAGACCACTTAAGTGGTCTGTGGGAACATATTTTTATTAATATGAATAATTTCATCGCTGTTATGCTGTTTTTTTTTTTTTTACTTATCATGTGAAGTTAAAAAAAGGCTAATTATATTAGCTACGCTTTTAGTAAGAGGTATTTTCACAAATAATACATATTATAAGATTAATAAAATCAAGGCTTACAGTCTGACCAAAAAGTAGAAAATAAAAAATGGCAATACTGGAGTGCCATCCCCGTTTTCTTAAATTGATTGGAAAGGGACGACACTACAGTATTGCCACTTTTTAATTACTACTCTTTTTGGTCCGACTTTAGAAATAGGCGTCATTGACGTAATAATTATAGGCGTGCAATAAATAGCTTCCAGACCTCTTGGCCTTAAAACCACTCCAGACCAGACCTTCCGATCCGATCCGATTTATCGGAAGAAATGTCCTAGAACAAATGTTAGAAGAAATGTTCTGCACTATACATTATTCGATTTATTCCGATAAATCGGACAAGTGCACTACCTTTGCACTACACATTATCCGATTTCTTCAGATAAATCGGATCGGATCGGAAGGTCTGGAACGGGTTTAATATTTTGATACGCGGAACCCTACAAGTGCCCGAACCCTACTTGTGGCGCCATCTGTGTCCGATGAAGGCAGTTGTTCTTCCCGCCGCCCGCGCTGATTCGCGCGCCACGCCGGTCGGTGCGATTTCGTGATGACGGAGAATGATTCATGCTAACACAAAGGTTGCGTCCACAATTGTATCATTTCATTATTGTATCAGTTGCGTATCTTCAACGCGTATCGTGCTGTTTGGACGCTCACTGCGGGCACTCCGTATCATTTGCGCTGTCGCGCGAAGAAATGCGTCCACACTAAGCCGTATCGTATCCTCGTCGCGTATTACCGCACCGATCAATGAGGCGTGCAGTAGTTTGGAAGCTATCCGTATCGTATCACAGCTCCGCTAATTTTTGGCAGTTATGTCACCGACTCACCGAGATTAATCAATTAATCATTCATATGACTGTCCTTATTTTTATTATAGATAATGTGAAAGAAAGATAGGTTCTCGAACGGGAACCACGTACCGGAAGACACCGCGTGGTTAGGTCTTCAGTTATGTCAGCCGCTCACGGAAATATAACCTACATATGACTGTGCTTGTTTTATGACAATGCGGCAGGAAGGTTCTCGAGTGAACACCGCGTACTGGATGACGCCGCGTAGTTAGATCTTCAGTTATGTCACCCGCTCACGGAAAAATACCCTACATATGCGACTGTGCTTGTTTTATGACAATGCGGCAGGAAGGTTCTCGAGTGGAAACCGCGTGCTGGAAGACGCCGCATGGGAAGGCCTAACAAAGTAGACAGTCCATCAGTGGTATGTTATTTTTTAATAATCGTAAAGATAGGTATTAAAAACCAATGACCGCAGCGTGGATCGATGACTCAAATTGCGCCTTTGATGATCGGGCAAAAACCCCACTCGAGATGGATCACGGCGTATCCTCACCGCGTATCATGAACGGTAAAGTGGACGTCACGCCGTCGCGATCATGCAACGCTTTCCTGATCGCGCGTGTGCGGGGTACTGAAGATACGCGTATCAACATGGATTTCGAGCGAGCGGATACGTTCTACCTAAACTAATGGCGGCGGCTTTGTTGTTCAGTTGTAGAAGTGTGCTTTGACGTATCTAAGATTATTTTTCAGGTGGGGCCTGGCCATGGCCTATGAGCACCCTATGAGTTGGTCATGAATTTCTATGGGTAACTCAAATTTCTGGGGTGGGCAGTAGACCATATTGGGGTGAGCACGGCCCACCCGGCCACCGCCCTAAATACGCCAATTTCAACACCGTGATACGAAAAAATATAACATCAACTCAATTGTATCAAATAGAAAGTACAAAAACGTTTATAGGTACTAGAAAAACCAATATGACATTGATTATAATAATCAACTATGGAGTGTTGATACAGAAGGGCTACTCCGAAGCTCAAAAGTTTAATTTCACACCGAGCCATTGCCATCCCTCTCCATCTTCTGTCAAACAATATCTATGTGACGGGACGGCACGATAATTGCAGCTCACACTACTCGCGGAGTTAGGCGAACATGATAGTGTGGAGACACTTCGCTGCGGAAACCAATACTTCCGCCAAATAAGTAAGAAGTTCAAATTTCGAACAGAGTAGTAAACCGTGCGTTTTTATACTCAGAGAAGTAAGAAGCAAATAAAACGATATATTGTATCCAAGAAACTATATTTAAAACAAAATCAAATCACTTTTAGGTAGCAAACTTAAGTTAAATACTTCCAAAATAAAAATAGTAAGCAGTAGGTATGTACAGTCAAGGACATTGAAACACGTACCTTTTTAAACAGACTTAAAAAGAAGAAAGCTTTAAGTGGCGAAAAGGAAAATCTGACAAACGATTATGGGACCAATAAGAAATGACAATGGCAGCAACCCAACATAATTGCTGGCTGGCTGGGTCACCTGGAGACATTGGTGTATCTAAGAAAATCTTTCAGACGGGGTCTGGGGGCCGCGCCTTGAGATGAAGCCATGAATTTCTATCGGAAACCATCGTCCTGGGGTAGGTATACGGGGTAGGTACCATAGTGGGGTGGGCCGTGCTCAACTGCTCACCCAAATATAGTATAGATAATGGTTTACCGATAGAAATTCATGGCTTCATCATGAGTAGTGTGTAGTATAGTGCCTTGATGTGTGGTATAGTGCGTGCCATTTACGGGATGAGCTAAATACGCCTATGCCTGGAGAGTATGGAAGACAATCGTTCTGGACGACCAAGGGGAAAACGTCCAGTCAGCCCCCTAGATACCACTGGAAAGATGCAGAGCAGAAGGATCTATGCGCCGTAAATACCCTTAACTGGCTCTTGTGTCAGAGGCCAAGATCCTCTTTGGGTCACTGAGCCAAAATAATAAGCAGTACCTATTTCGCTCTTCTCAATGACAATGAGTTTCAAAAAGGCACGCGTTACAGTTTCCTTTACTGAATATCCATATCGAAAAACAGTAGTAGTAAAAAAATCAAAATAAAATATGAATTTATAAAAAATAGCCGCGCCGAGTCCAGCCGTAAAATAAGCATTTTCAAAAAACATGTACATAGTTAAGGGCTTAATAAAACACATACAAAAGCAATATTGGTATCGTTGCACAAAGGAATCAATTAAGTTTTGTTTTATTAAGCCCTTAACTATGTACATGCTTTTTGAAAAATGACTCAAATGCGTTCGTACTGTGATTTAATTGTCAATCACACTTACAGGTACGGTCAGCATTAAACATATTATAACATATTACTACTATCATTATATACTAAAATAGTTGACATTCCTTTAAATGACCGAATTCCACTCGAGTTTACCTTGTAAACATGACCCCGAAAGCAATAATTAACAGTAGTATATTCAAAGTTTTTTGAAAAAAAAAAAAAAAGTTATTATTCTGTGTTGGACTTCATTAATGTTCGTAATAATTAATCACTCAATCATAATATGAAACAAACGCTTCCTGCCGTCTCTTTGGCCCTATGTATGCTTAGATCTTTAAAACTACGCGATGTCTTTTGATGTGTTTTTTTTATATATATTTATTCTAATGAGTTAAGATATTGGAATTACAACCTTGTGACTTAGAAAAGACATTTGAAACAAGAAGATATTCTTTGTATTTTTTTTTGTTGACTGCTTCCATTTGTCCCAAATTGACTTTCTACACAGTTCTAAATCAATCGCTTTGTGTGGTCATGTTTACAACATAAGCTCTCAAGAAACACTATGTACAAACCGGTATATTTCATACACAAATTTACCGGTTTGCATTCCCTACACACATCTCGCGTTACTTGAAGTATTACAGAGTTAAAACATCAAAAATACTAATTCAACTTGTGGTTATGTTTCATATGTTGTCTTAAATGGGTTTTAGTAGCGCCCCTGTAACTGCAAATGTCGCAACCGAATGGCTTTTGGCCGGAGTGTCGGGTCATTAGGTGAGACTTCAGATTACCTGACTGAGTACTCTTGTAGTCACAGATCTTGCACTCGAAGCGCTTCTCGCCAGTGTGTGTTTTAAGGTGAGTTTGTAAATGAGTGCTTGTGCTAAATGCAGAACTACACTGACTACATTTGAAAGGCTTCTCGCCAGTGTGTGTTCTAAGGTGTCTTTGTAAATTAATGCTTTGGCTAAATGCAGAACTACACTGACCACATTTGAAAGGCTTCTCACCTGTGTGTGTTCTAAGGTGTCTTTGTAAATTAATGCTTTGGCTAAATGCAGAACTACACTGACCACATTTGAAAGGCTTCTCACCTGTGTGTGTTCTAAGGTGACGTTGTAAATCACTGCTTTGGATAAATGCAGAACTGCACTGACTACATTTTAAAGGCTTCTCGCAAGTGTGTGTCTTTATATGTTTCTGTAGATTTCGAGCACATTTCGTTGCATACTCACATGCGTCGCAAGCAAAGTATTTGCCGCCATGTCGGCTCTTCTCATGCTCCAGTAGAAGCAACTTCGTATCAAATATACAATGACAGGTTATACACGTGAAGACCTTGTGGGTTCTGTGGCTCATACTAGCGTTCATCAGCATGTGAGTGTTAATGTGTTTCTCTAAATCAGATTTAATATTAAAGCCCTTTCCGCACTGGTCGCATTTTAAGTTAGTTTGTTCATTCGAAATATTTATTTTAATATTCGAGTTGCTGACAGCAGACTTCTCAGGAGATACTTCTTGTAGATCAGTGGTTGAAGGCAAATCATTTTGTGGGGCTGCCGAAGACTCTCTGAAAGAAATCTCTTTGAAAAAAGTATTTTTAGCATTTTTCCTCGGTTTGTTCTTCTTCTCTTGTATATCAGCATTTGAATGCAAATCTTGTGAGGCTGTAGAAGGCTCTTTAATCTTTTCAGTAGAACTATGCTTTGCAACTTTTTCGCTCGGTTTTTCTTTCTTCTCTTCAACTGGAGCTTTGCGTTTATTTGTTTTGGCTGATTCAGTGTTCTTCGCTGCGAGTAGGCGAGCTTGACCTGAAAAAAAAAAAACATTTTAATTGACTTTTTTTATAAAAGACCAACTTTAGACTCAATGTTACTGTTATTGTACATAAGGCCTTAATTAAAAGAAAATTGGCTTATCCTGTATTAGTTTCTAGTTATTTATCTATAAGAAAATTACCATTATGTGATATACTTTAATAGGAGTTAGAAAACAAGATGTTGAAACCAGTGCCTGTGAGCTTTCGTTACAGCTCAGATTTGTAATTTTTTAATTCCCTGATTATTTAAATTTTAAAAACTGCATAGGATGAAAAAACTGTATTTGTACTTATCGAATCTACTCACAAAATTTCACGAAAATCGGATGAGAAATGTGGCCCGTAGGCGAGAACAGCAGGAAATCCGATATCTGGACATACGAAAGAAATTGGGACGAAACAGACGCTTCGCTCGCCCGGTAAACTATGGTACATCAATTTGCAATCTAGGTATGATTGTGTCCGTGGTAAGGTTTCAAAATGATTTTAGCATAAATAAATATTAAGGGTCAATCTTACACAAATCGACCTAGTCTTAAACTAAGCAAAGCTTGTACTAGACGACGATATACATCATATATATTTATTTATTTATCGTATGGTATTACAAAACACTGGATCAGTAAAAAACAATCAAATTATTTAGGAAGACAGAAAACCATAGAATTTTGGCCGTTTCAGGTAGGCAGCTGCCGAGTTGGAGATGCTCTCGAAGTCGCCTGAGAGGCCTGTGTATTTGTGTAATACATAATGTTTGATACCCAAATATTTGCCCTGGAAGGTATTCTAACCCAGGACCTGAGGCCTGCGGGCGTAGTAGCTCAATTTGGTGCAGGGGCGTGTCCAATTTGTATGTAGTACTCTTATGGATCTCACAATGATCGGTAATGTTAAGATCAGATCCACTATTCGTAAACTATCGTAAGTTTTCAAAATAATGACCCGAGGTACCGGAAGTCGGAGAAGACTGGTAGGGATACACCATCCAAGGCAATATGGGAAAAACTGGATAAGCCGCTGAAATCGCAGAACAAGTGCTCAGTTTTGGTTCTACTTATTTTTAAGCCTACGTTCTCCAGTCTGCTCTGGACCTCAAGAGCATTATCCCCGACAAGAACAACGTTGTCGGCAAACAGCATACACCAGGGTGCTTCCTCCTGTATGTCTGATGTTAGAGCATCCATAACTAGGAGGAACAAATACGGGCTTAAAGCTCACCCCTGGTGCAAGCCAACAGCCACGTTGAAATCGCCAGTTACTCCAGCCTCGGACCGGACGTGAGTACTAGCTCTATCATACATCGCCTGAACAAGTCGAACATCGTGCGCGTAAAGCGCAAATCCAAGGGTATGGCTAATGCGCATAAGCATTTCAAAAACATATATGACGCAGAGGGCGCTCCAGTAGCGTAAAGAATTAAGGGATAAAAGATTTGGTGTGATTGACGTAGCGATCTAATAGCTCAGTTGGAAGAGCAATGCGCCGGAAACGCAGAGGTCGCGGGTTCAAATCCCGCTTACATTGTAGTAGATCGCATTCAATTTTTCTTTCTTAATTTACCTTTGTGTCATTATTTATAAAAATAAAAATGTGGTATTAACACATAAAAAAATATGAATCGATAAAAAGATTCTATACAAATAAGTCGAACATACTTCTCTGGCACACCTTTCCCTTTCATAGCCCACCACAGAACCTTACGGGGGACCCTATCGTATGCTTTTTCCAGATCTATGAACACCATATGCAAGTCCTTTTGTGCAAGTCGGTATTATTCGTAAAGTTGGCGGTGTGCAAATATGGTGTCCATAGTTCCCGTCCGGCATCGGCATAAACCCAAATTGGTTCTGTGTTACCTCACTTTCTTCTCTTGTTCTGTGTTACCTCACTTTCTTATATTATGTGACATGAGCTTTATTCCCCGATAGTTGTTGCAATCCTGTACGTCACCTTTATTCTTGATGATGGGCACTAGTGTACTGTTGCACCATTCCTCAAGGATGACCTCTTCTTGCAATAACTTATTAAAGAACAGTCAGCCATTTCCATCCATCTGCTCTCAAAAACTTCCATGCTTCCGCTGGTATACCATCTGGCCCAACTGCTTTTCCATTATTCATGCTCTGCAATGCCATCTTCACTTGCTCTATACTTACCTTCTTCGCCATGCCTATATTACTGGAACAATGATAAAAAAAACGACTCTATTAACAAGCGACAAGCGGGATCCTTTTGGTTGAAAACACATATATTTTATGTTTGTATACTGGGTGTATGTATCAAAGCAGCAATTCTGCAATTGAACTAAGACAATTTAAACGGGATATGGCGTTTATTCTTTATTTGAACCTTCCTGCCGTTTTAGAAATTTTACAATAACCGCTGTCACAGGTTAACTGTGAAAACAATTTTTTTCACTGGCAAAGTTATATTTCATTTGACTTTGACCACAAGTATTGTAAAAAATAGTTTACGTACAGTCTTTATATTGAAAAGTATAACTTAGTAATAATAAAATAAGGCAGACAGGGAGTTTTCTTTCCGTGGTTCTTTCTCCCCAGCAGTGAACAGCTGGTTAGTTAAAAATTATTAATCCTCTGCTGTGTCTTTACACATTAGGCCCATCTGGCATGTATGAACCTTTATTTTTTATTTACATTTATAAAATGGCTACCAATTATGCACAAATTTAACTGCTCATAAAATTTGTGTTTTTCACAGTCAATATTTGACAATGGTAACTGTAACAGTTACTGAGACATCAGAAAGGCTCAAATAATTCTACAAATTTTTTTAGGGTGAATCAACTTTTAAGTGCACCATGTTACGCAAAATTTGTCCCTCGGACAACCTAAGCATTTTTCTATGAAACAGTATGAAGATATCACCTGGACAACTGGGACAGAGTAAACAACACAAAAAAGTTGATTCACCCTTTAACAGTAATATCAATATTTCGTTCAAACTTCACATTTTAAAATATAGAGTTTTATTACTTACACCTAATACCTTAACTATGAAAACATTGAAACTTTAGCTAGTTACCTTTAGATACAACATAGAAATGTTTTCTTGAAGATTGGATTATTATTATCACACATCACTTTAACATGACAAAGAAGAACAACAAAAATTTATGGTAAGAATAAAATTAAATGGCACTTACTAATTTTCTTTTTCCTTGATTTTATTTCTGTTTGCTGAATGCCTGGCTGGTCGCTCAATAGATAACTGTATGTTTGAAGGCCAACTGTGTATGTCCGTGACCTTAGGTCCAGCATCAGGCGCTCCAGGACGACGGAGCAGGACCCGTTCAGTAACTGCGCGTGAGTTTCTTCATCTTCTGTCTTCAGTAATGCTGCAACACAATGTAGAAAAATATGTCATAAGTAGGCTTATAATTATTTATTTAAAATTTAAAAAATACATAATTCGACTATTTAGCCTGTTAATGAACACAGATAGAAATAGTTCCTGGCCTAGGCCTTCAATTTTAAATGAAATTACTTAACAGTTATCTCGAGTTGTTCCCCCTAAAACATGAATTGAACGCCTATTATAATGCATGTTATGCGACATTACATGGCATGTTTGAGAAAATCTATTTTCAGCAGAAAATAAGTAACATTTGCAATATACAATAATTTAAAACGAATGCAGGTATATACCTGCCATACCATTATACCATTGATAACACAAAGTTGCTGACCAACCAACCTCGCAGCGTGTAGAGCACGTCGCGCGGCTGCAGACGCTCGGGGCCCAGCACCAGCTCCTCCTTCACCACATGGTCCTCGTAGAGCGCCGCCAGCGCGGCCTCACATTCCTCGTCGCCGTCACTGTCACACTCCGGTTCTAGCTTCACAGACGCTGCCTCCATGTCGAGCGACATCCTCGGCGGCTGGACCGGCGGCACGCGTCACGTGTGACGTAGTAGTGCCGCCGTATGAATGATACGGGCCCCCGTCACAAGGGCCGTCGTCGGGGACTCCCGATATGTGTTGATAAACTGTCTATTGATCTCTACACTACTGCACAAATGCACTATTGTTCTGATTTTACACGTATGGATTTATTTAATGTAACGCATACTAAAATGTGGTGTGATTTTAAGTAATATTTTTGTACTATTATAGCAAATTTGATCCAAATTTAACCATCTTGGGCGTAGAAAATCCAAAACACAACACCATGCGAATTGCGATTGTCAATCTGTTATCTGGGGACCACTTGTACAGCCAAATAATGCCCAACCCAATAATGTACAGCCCAATAATTGGCGTCCATGATGGACGCGGATTATTGGGCTGTACATTATTGGGGTGTACATTCCTGGGTCGAGCATTATCGGTACGGGCACAGATTATAATATAATACTATACTAGTACAGATTGACGAAGCGGTACTAGGAAATGGAACGACCCTAACTCTGGCTATTCAACTGGCTATTTTCTTTCCGTCGATTATCCAACAGATGGCAGTAGTGAGACTGCGATTTATGCGTCTCGGTCACGCCATCTAAATAAGAAATGGGAACATGATGTGCGTGCTGTCTTGTTCTATAGCCTAACTATAACGTCACATGATCGATAGATGGCGTCTTTTTCTGTCACGCGCGGACGCAAGTCAATGCAGAAAACGTTTTTGCAGGCATCGTACGAGTAGCATCTCAATGTCTTATGCGCACTGACCTTGAATCGTATCGGCATTTCTTTCAGACGGGCCGTACCTATCTATACTATAATATCTATACCTTTTTTCGTAAGCACAAAGCTCAACAGTCACAAACTACAATTTCTCGCGCGAGATAATTGACTGTATTTTTCTGTGCAGTAATCTGGGAGGTTGAAGGGTAATTGTATTCGTTCGGAGAGTCATTCTCATCAACACATGTAACTTTTTTCTAATTTATCCTTACCGGGCCATAACTGTTAAGGTCTTAAGCCTTTTTTCTGAGTTTATGTTTAAACCTTCTTCCTTTCATAATCTTGTAAAAACTTTATAATGCAGTCACTTTTCTTAAACATTCAAATGATGTTTGGGACCGGTAAGGATAAAGTTAGATAATAAGAATGACCCTGCAATGCTTTAATATTAAATAAGAACAATATAGGTACAGGATCATTGTCTGCTTTATTTCATAATAATCACCACATGTCATATTTACACTACTTAAGAGCCCACCCATGCAAAATTCGTCAGGTGAATGATCCTAGATCTCAACATCCATAGTGATTAAAAATCTGTCCCTTGAAAATAAGAAACTTAAACAGTTTTTCTTCAATCTTGTCAGCGTGAAAACACGATTAGTAATAATTTTCTCGATAGTTTTATCTCTCAAACATAACCCTTTTTAGGGTTCCGTAGTCAACTACCCTTATAGTTTCGCCATGTCCGTCTGTCCGTCCGTCCGCGGCTTAGCTCCGTGATCATTAGTACTAAAAAGCTGAAATTTGGTATGAGTATGTATTACGCCGAAATAACGGTAAAATAAAAACCAAAAAATAAACTTTTCAGGTACCTACCTCTCGAACACAAAAAAAAATACAAAATGCTTTATTGCACACCAAAAAAAAATTTACAAATTCAATACAGAACAATAATTTTAATAACGGTAGACAACAGGCGGTCTTATCGCTAAAGAGCGATACCTATAGTGGGGGTGATTTTTTTTCGTTTCAACACTAATGTGTGGGGTGTCGTTGAATAGGTCTTTGAAAAATAATAGGGGTCTCCAAACATTATTTTTTGATAAAATCAGCAGTTTTGTAAAATTTGCTCCGAAAATTATAAAAATTGTCCCCCCCCCCCCTCTAACTTTTCAACCACGGTCAAAAAAATATGGAAAAATTCATGAAAATGAGGGTTTATACTTAAGTACTTTCAATGAAAACTATATTGAATAAAATCGGTCAAGCTGTTTTTGAGTTATCGCAATAATTCATAATTTTCTTATTTATTAGTCAACTAGGAACCCTTATAGTTTCGCCATGTCCGTCTCCGTCTGTCCGTCCGCGGCTTAGCTCCATGATCATTAGTACTAGAAAGCTGAAATTTGGTATAAGTATGTGTATGTATAACGCCGACAGAACGGTAAATTAAAAATTTAAAAATTTTATATTTTTCGGGTACCTCTCGAACACCTAAAGTGGGGGTGAATTTTTTTTATCTTTTCAACACTAGTGTGTGGGGTGTCGTTGGATAGGTCTTGTAAAAATAATGGGGGTCTTTTAACATATTTTTTTGATAAAGTCAGCAGTTTTGTAAATATTCGCTCCAAAAACAAAAAACATAGTGTCCCCCCCCATTTAACTTTTCAACCACGGGTCAAAAAAATTCGGAAAAATTCATGCAAATGAAGCCTTATAAATACTATCAACGAAAACTATATTGAACAAAATCGGTCGAGCCGTTTTTGAGTTATCGCCAAATTTCATATTTTTTCTTTAAAAGGACGTAAGTTGACTTCCAGAAGGTAATAAGTGATTACAGTTTCTAGGGCGTTTACGACCTTTTTATAGAGCTTAAAATCTTTCTTAACTTAAACCTCGGGCTTAAAACAGCAGTTTATTGTGAAGGATGAGCAACTACGGAACCCTACACTGAGCGTGGCCCGACATGCTCTTGGCCGGTTTTTTAGCTTAATAGATGCACAATTTTATTATAAGTTCTCAAAAACTGTAAAAGTATTTTCAATATAAAATGCACACGTTTATGACACAACTCAAAAAACATGATTTCCGCGCTTCCGAGCATGCACTTCCATCTCGCTCACGTTTACGCTCAGTGAGAGAGAGAGCTAGCACACGCACCCCCCAATAACTCCAAATCTATATAAGATAAAAACATGAAATTTAGCTTATGTATTTAGATCCTTTAGAACAACTAGAACCCCAAATTTCATCAATAAAAGAAATAAAACCGCGTACGGAGGGTTCCGTACACACTTTCACTTATCTCATCTTAATTAGCCTGTTGAGTTAAGTTTGCACCTGAAATATATGACGCCGCATACAAATGACGTGCAAACATAACGCAACCGACTTCTTCAAATTTGATGTATTAAAGGGACTATATTTTTAATATTTTTTTTACAAATGTATAATTTTCAGATTTGATAAGTATTTGTAGTATGTGACGATATTACTTGCCAAATTTTATAGTTCTAGGTCATCGGGAAGTACTCTATCATTGTGATTCCCTTGAGTGTCGAAATGTACATTTTTTGCGATATAAACGGCCGTATCTCTTTTTTCACGCTAACGTAGAAGTTAAATTTTTTCACAGGTTCAAGGAACCGCAAACCTGAGTATATTATGTTAATTTCAACTGGATACCTCAACGCATTCTCGAAATAAAGAGTCTTGACAGATAGACGGACGGACGGACAACAAAGTGATCCTATAAGGGTTCCGTTTTTTCGATTGAGGTACGGAACCCTAAAAACCCAGCAGAGTAATTTTGCTAAGAGACAAGCTTCGCCGACAAAAGAATTGAGATCTATATGGGCGCCAAGTTCTTTGCACTAAATTTTTTAGATACAAGGACATGCGACATACTCAAAGCATTTATGTTACTTGGGGTGTAATTCAATATCAAGATTTGACTTGGCTAGTTTTCACAAACTGACAAAATTTTATTAAAGTACTAGCTTTTGCCCGCGGCTTCGCTCGCGTTAAGATAAGAAGTATTATTATTAATTATGTATCGGTTTTGCGGCTTTACTTTTGTTTAGCGTGTGTAAAAAAATAGGGCCTACAAAACTTCTTTGTGCACATAAATAATTATAAATATTTATGTATAGTAGTATGTACTATAAGATATGGCGGCCACTCATCATCGGGTATATGTAACTCAGTGAAAACACAACGATAGCGCGTTTTAAACTACTACTAACGCCATCTATTGTCAACATTTAGAACTAAAAAATCGTTCGCGTGCCTATATAATATACATCATCCTACGGGAACAATGCTCTTTTTTTCAGGATTAAAAGTAGGCTAATTGTTAAGTTAGGGTATAATCTGCAATCTGCATTTCCCTTATGCATATCCGTCCAGCCGTTTTAGCGTGAAGAAGTAACAAAACATACACAGACTTTCGCTTTTCTAATATTACTGGGAAATACTTTTTATTTTATCATAACTCCACTTTATCAAATCAAACCGAAAACTCAAGCACTCAAATCAAGCGATCTCAGCTTTAACTGTACCAAATAAAGTTCACTTCAAAATTCATAACTCGAAGTGAAGCTAAGACACCGGGATATGTGTGCATTTTATTTGTATAAAGCTTTTATAATGTCCCGAGCCTCCGCTTATCGATTTGGGATATTCGAGATTGGTTTAATGATTCTAAGCCATGTTATAAGATACGTCATGTTCTATTGTAAGATATTCAGGTTCTCTTCGTTGATGAATAAAAAATGTATTATTCTGAGCCAGATAAACGTAATTCAGAATTCTGAAATGACTTATTATTGAAAAGCTTGAATGTATTTATTACGGATGCAGGAAGTTTCCCGATCATTAATCCTCCCGTCCCAACGCGCCGCCCGCCTATAGGTACCGATTGACGACGATCGAGATGCCACCAAATACTATTTTTTTAATCTATTAGGATAACGCGGGTCTCTATCCATACCTCAAAAGCAAAAAAAAAACCCCTTCTGGGATCACGTGTAGCTGTCTTTCAGTCCGTCTGTTACAATCGATTTGCTGCAAAACTACTGGACCTATTAAATTGCAATTTGGCGCAAATGCTTTCAAGAATTTTCATGACCACAAATAAAATTTCAAAATCGGTGGCATTTTCGTAATTAACGTCCCAACAAACCATAAAAATTACACCCGTACTCATATTTAGTCATTTCAACCCCATCGCACCCCAACAGGCGACCCGACCCAATAAACCATTAAAGCATTACCAATGGATTTTCAGACTTTGTCACCACATTTCTCCCTTTTAGGGGTTGAATTAAAAAAAACCTGAAACACGTGTTTACTCATTTATTGTTAGAAATACTCCTGTGAAGTTTCGAATAAAATAGTCTAACTAATCTTCTTTCCCCATACAAACTTTGGACCCCCATTTCACCCCTTTAGGGGGTAAATTTTGAAAAATCCTTTCTTAGTGCACCCCTACACCTCATAAGGAACCTACGTGCCAAATTTGAACTCTCTAGAACCAGCGGTTTAGTATTTAGATATTTCAACCCCATTTCACCCCAACAGGGGAGATGGTAACTCACGTCCGCCACGTTGGATTTTAAAATCGTTGCGGTTTTTGTAATCAGCGACCCGATAAACCATAAAAACAATACCCATGCTGATTTTCAGACTTTGTCACCACATTTCTCCCTTTTAGGGGTTGAATTTTCAAAAAACCTGAAACACGTATTTACTCATTTATCGTTAGAAATACTCCTGTGAAGTTTCGAATAAAATAGTCTAACTAATCTTTTTTCCCCATACAAACTTTGGAACCCCATTTCACCCCTTTAGGGGGTGAGTTTTGAAAAATCCTTTCTTAGCGGATGCCTACGTCATAACATCTACCTGCATGCCAAATTTCAGCCCGATCCGTCCAGTGGTTTGGGCTGTGCGTTGATAGATCACTATGTCAGTCAGTCAGTCAGTCACCTTTGAGTTTTATATATATAGATTGTTATCAAGCTAACAGTATAAGTAACAGCATGAACACTAACTTGCGTACTTACCTTTACGAAAATAGGTTAATGATTAGACAAATATAATAAGTACCTAATATAAATTTATATGTAAAAACTTTTTCTTTCTCATTTAACAAAAATCGTGATTTTTGACTACTAATAAGTTTTCCATTAGAAAGTCATGTTAAATGTTAAAATTATAAAAAAATATATGCATTTGTTTAACTAATATGTACAAAAAACAATAAGCGACCGTTTCAAAGAAAATTACAATCGTCGACCGTAGGTTCAATTGGGGTAAGCGACAAAATACGATTTTTCAGGAGAGGCTGACAAAGTTTTTTTTTTAACTAAATCTTTCATAACTTTTTTTGTAGTGAACCTTTTTTGGGCCTGATTTCACACATAATCTTATATTTTAGTGTTCTGTCTATCTATGTAGTGCTCGTTTTAATAATTTAGATATTATAGAAAATGACATGTCCCTTACACCAACTTATTTCACTGCTGATGTCCCTTACAGACAGAGTATTCTGTAGTCTCGTCCCTTACCTTGAATTTACCTATTCATTGTATCCACTATATTGATGAAGAAATGGCGTAAGGGACTAGTTGAGATTATGTGTGAAAGAAAAAATAGCGTAAAGGGTTGGTTGTATAAATAAATAAGTACATACCTTTGACGTAAGGCGTATCTTAACACCGGAAACCTTTAAAACATTCATGTAAGAGGTATATAAATGTATTGAAACCGTGTGAGAATTGTTTGTGTGTCCGTTACATGCAATATTTGTATCGTTACACGTAACGTTTCTATCAAGTGGAATAACCCACATTTTTATTTATGGTTTTTTTTTATTACAGTCACATTAATTATTTCTCAGCCTCTATGATCGAATACTGAAATAAACAATCAATGTAATTTATACAGCAAAATTATTAAAAGTTTAGGGCTTGTGTTGCACGATAAAAGTTACAGAATTGTATACAATTCAGAAATAATCATTTTACATTTGTACTTTTTTAGGAGTCCTGTTAGATAACGTAGTAGTTGCTCACAATTCAGTGCCTCCAGTTAATAAGGGATAACTCATAAACGGCACTTTTCAGAAGAGACAAAAAACTATTTTTCAATAGTAGATAATTTACAACTTCAACTTCTTAAGAATGTTTATACAAGCTATAGTGTTAGGCTTTTATTTTATAAATAAAGAACTAATGCGTTGACCCTATAAATATGTTTTTTTTGTAGTTATAGCTTTTGTTTGCAAGTATTTAACGACATAACTCAATTTATTTGCACCAATTTTATCCTTATGAACGACGTGCATAAACGAAAGAATACAACTTGTACCTGTGTGAACGACATGCATTAATGAAACGAAACGACATATTCTATTCTTTATTACGGTATTTTATAAATTATACTACTTGTCGAACTTGAAACTTGTTACCTAAGGTCAAATGAGGCTGTATAATAAAATCACCATAAGAGTAATGTACTTGAAAAACATCAATGAAATGACAAGTTCTTTTTTTTAGCTATGAAATATAATCAATATCAACATCAATGTCAGTCAATGAATAGCAAGAGCTCTAGTTATATCCTTCGATTTTTCAACGCTTATCGGTAGCGGATTTTCAGATAATGACTATTAAAGTGTGTCATACTTAGGAATGCCTTTTAATTGACAGTGAAAAATTTCCTTTGCAATTCATCAAGTACCGAGACGATTTTAAGAAGCCCAAATTCAGTAGGATTACCTTATCGTTATCTATAAAGTTTTACCTATGTCGACTATCCGGCCTCATATTATACTTAATTTCAACTCAGCTAGTCCTCGGAAAGTCAATCTAATCTTCCTTGAGATATTTTTGAACATACAATATGTAAAGTGAATTAAAAACTTTTAATAAGTGTTAATACCTCCTCCAGTATTCCATTGGTTTTTGTATTTTTTCGACAATCTTAACCCACTTCTTTAAACTATCCGCTTAACAAAACACTTCACGGGTAGAATAACAATCACTAGCTGTCGTCAGAGTTCAGTACTTACTGTCGTTCAGAGACGCCGAACTGACGAATTATATCTAATAACATAAATAGACACTTACATTTCTCGGTGGATTAATGACTAAATTTGAAACTTTCTAACTAAATTTATTTGAATACCTTCATTTATCGTGAAAGTTTGCCTGTAAATAAGTCAAACTACTCTAGTAGTTTCAATGATTTAGTAAAGCCAAAAATTAACATCCAGTCTACACAGATAAAGGTTATAATACTGATGAAGGTGTTGTTTTTATTGCAACATAACACTTTCTTTATTGACAATAGATTAAAATAATAAGAAGTTAAATGTGTTTGTATAAAGGTAACAGGGATAAGTATTCATTGATTCTCACGAGAAAATTAGCGTAACGGTCACGGAATCTAAATATAAATCGGATCAAACCTAAATATCGTCTTAACCAAATTGGTGTAAGGTTCACACTGTTAAAAATATAAGATGGCAAATTGGGGTAAGGAGCATTTTTTTCAAAGCTTGTGCAATAATTTTAAGGTATGGGTGTTATTTATTCATGAGCCAAAAAAAATAATTAGTGTAAAAGCCAGTTTCATAAGAGAGTCTTCAAAAATAAGTCATGTAAAGGTAATTCCTTAATTGGAAAGACCTTTACCTTATTCAAAGTGGATTGGTGGCAGTAGTTACCCTATTTGATGTTGCTTTATTAAAATAAAAAACAGATACATGGTTTTTGTGGGTCAGATTTGATTTTGAACCCATAAAAATCAGTAGTGTAAGGAACACTTTTTTCGAGCTAGATTTTTTTTATATACACCATTCGATAGAGCGGAAAATTCTGAACAAAACTGTATATTCAACTCATTTTGCGTATTTTGTCCCTTACCCCAATTGAACTTACGGCCGACGCAATGTGTTTTATAAATCAACAAAAATTGATTTTTATCTGCAAAAAGTACCAATTCAACTTAATTATTGAGCAAAACACATGTACATAATTCAATTATAAACTAATCAAATTTCTCTGCGCACACTTTGTCCCGCCAGCCCAGAATACAGAACCGAACAGGCTTTCAGAGCTGCATCTTGTGACGACGTTATGGACTTGGCCGCAGAAGTGTGAGGATATGAAGGTACTCCACTCGTGGTTGATGGACCATCAACTGACACCGCAGAAGATGAAGTTGACAATTGGTCCTATAGCTTCCAGCCATAGCGTCCACTTCTTTGTAATGTGGGTCTTTTTTCCAACTTCATTTTGCACTTTATTTTCAAAATGATTGATCCACAGATATCTGTTATACGCAGTTCATCATGGTTTAAATGTTCTATGGTCATGCTTCCTAAAACAGAAAATTAAGTATCTTAACATAAATAAAATACAATAATAATAATTATTAGTAGTTTGTTTTTCTATACGAACAGGTCTAAATCAACACAATAATGGTTAAAGGCTAAATAGGATCACTTTTTTCTCCAAAAGAATTCACAATTCACTTAACTTGGGAAAAAAAATAAAAAATAAATGGGTAACCAATGAACACAACTTTTTTGTAGCGCAGGTCCTGAGAAATATCAATGTATTTAGATAAAATATTTAACATACAAACACCAATAGAATTAACTTCATTCTTTACAAATTGATAAGGCAGTATGAAGTTCTAACATTACAGAAAACATAGCATTTGAAGGTCAAGCAAATAGTTTAATTTTAAGTAAGTGCTCATCTCATTGACTGATAATATCTCAGTGACTTTGTAATTTGTTTGATTTGAATGATGTTCTACTATCTTACAAATTACAATAATTTTGGACTAGGGTCTTATTAATTATTCACTTTGTTTCTTTAAAGAATAAAAATGTGATTTGTTTATCGATGTGTACTTTATTTCAAATGTTAAGTTTGTCTTAAAGACAACACTTACATATTATACCTAAGGGGACTCGCCTACCTATATGCTTAAGTGGACCTATATACCTGAGTCCCATCCAGGGGACATAGGACATTAAGTCATATACCTGAGTGGGCCAAAAATATAGAAAATAAAAACTTACCGCAATTAGACATTTCGTTTGTCAGTTTTCCCAAGATAAGAAGACGAAGGTATTCAGATCCAAACAATGTCTATGAGCGGTTTTGAAGTCGTATCTATAAGAATTTGCTTCAAGTCCGTGTTAGGTGGCGTAGGTCAGTTTAAACAACTTAAAGCAAGGTTGCAAAATAAAATCACATTCAACTCAAACAATAACAGAACAAATCGAATCGCAAGTCAGTGCTGCAAACTCCCACATCACGTGTAATAAACAAGAACGACAACAAGAAGGTCCTAAAAATCAGGAGCCAGTCATAAATATCAGTAGTCAGTAGGGCTACTCCCATGTTCAAAATTCGACCGTCGTATAGTGCCGTCCCTCTCAATCTTCTGTCGAAGTATATGAGTAAACGGGACAGCACTACGCCGCTGGCCGAATATCGAACATCGGAGTAGCCATTCAGAATATTCAGATTCGTCAGAATCAGTCGCGTTTCGTTCCACTCACAAATCGGTTGACAATTATCGGATGTCAACGTTGCCAAATGACCGCACACTTATATTAAATATGGTGTATTTACACAACTTTTCTAAAATTAGGAGATTTGTTCGATTCCAAAAAGTAATTCTAAAGATTCTTAAAAATCATATATTTATAATCTGACAAATCAGGAGAGTTTGCAGCACTGTCAGAAGTAACGGTCTGGAAGGAATGGAATGCCCAGTTGACAGATTCATAGTGTTGCCAGAACGGATTTACGTTTTCGGAAATTTCGCAAAGTGCATACCTAATCCATTAAGGGACGGGTTTGAACAAAATCGGACGAAATCCAAAAAAAATAATAAGATCTATGCAATACTACCTATGGGATTGGGTACAAATTATTAATATTGGTTTATTCATCTATATATTCTTTATTTTTCATCTTTTTAAGCGTGCATAGTTTAAAATAAACTAGTCCTCCAATCAAAATAAGCTCGACGAGTCTCCATTGCAAAAGTCTTAAAAGAGACGACGATTGTAAACGGGCGCTCGAGGTACGATTTGGAGTTTCAAAAAGCCGGGAAACTGACATTTTTTATTGGTATGGCCACCCCGTCGTAGGCTGTGTGTGAGCGCAACAATGGGATACTGAAGCGAACCAAAACGAGAAAACGGGGGTACCACTACAGCCATCTCGCGTGGAGTAGAGGAACTGCACGCCTTAACCCATTTAACACGACAGCGGGACTACTCGCGCCCTCTAGTGACGGGAGGCGGAAGGAGAATAATACTTGAAGATCCTGGTAGATGTCGCTGTTCCGTGCAACGACCATTTCTACTTCGCGCAGGCAAGATTTTTCCCGATTTCATGTGGTCCGTCTAGTAAAAAATGTTTGTGTAGAATCATAGGGATCGACCTCTACTACGTATAGCCCCCTGCTTCCCTTGTGGAACTACGCGCTTATACATAGCAAAGGCCGGAAAACGTGCTTCCGCTCCAGTTCCACTCTCATTCTATAACTGGCTGGGGAACTCGTCGCTTCTAATTCAGTTTGTACGTAGTTACGTTTTCTTAATATACGTTGCTCAAGTGACCATAAGGTCGAAGTTTCTCTGCTCTCCCGTACGCACCCCCGCTACAACACGCCCACAACTACATAAAACGCCATCTAGCGTTACCACTGCAAACAACTACGAATGCTTGGATGCTGAAACATAGCTAACACTTTCGTGTTCTCGGTTGATTATTTATGATTATTGTTTTCTTCGAAATAAGATGATAAATCAGTTTATATTTTAGGTTTTGTTTATAAAATATGCTATAGTTTATTTTAATCACGAAAATTCTGCTTAATTTGGCTGATTCATATTTTATTAATTTACAAATGTTAACGGTAGAGCCATCTATTGTTCACTCTCAGTACTAAAAGTAACTTCTTCGGCTTGGGACCCCCTGGTTTAAAGTGAAGAGGGAACAGAGAGACACACTTTCGCATTTATAATATTAGTACCTATGGATTTCAACTAAATCGGTTCAGCGGCTATGAGGTAATAGACAGACACTTTCGCATTTATAATATTAGTATGGATAAGTACAATGGCGTCGAAAATAAAATATCTAAGGCTGGCCCAGATGTACGGAATTTTCATTCGGTTTCTGTACGGAATAACAGGTGTGAACGAGACGTCGCTCCACACATGCATAGCGCTGTCTCGCTTGCACATGTCCTTGCGTTCGGAAAATTCCATGGGTCTGCGGCCGGGGTTACTAAACGTATGCCTTCGGCCACATCAATAATTGAGCGCTCTAAATTAAAAAAAAAAAATGCCCACAAATGCAAAAACTAGTGCCACAAATTGCTATTGTTGCGTCGGCACCTCCATTTTATCAATAAATCGGTCATAATCGGCGGACCACTTCCATACCACCAAGGCGAAAATCTAAGTTCGCAAATTGCAGGCACCTTTTTCACTCTTATCTGCTTATTTTTTGTGCATGGCAACATTATTGAATCGTAAACTTAAAATTCGTCGCCCATCCCTAGAATATCACTCTATGTGTCAAATATTTATAGTCTGTGGTCTGAAGCGGAAAGTGGTCGCCAATTATTGGGCTGTACATTATTGCCTCGGACCGAGCTTGTACAGCCAAATAATGCTCATCCCAATAATGCACGACCCAATAATTCGAATCCATTTAGTAGACGCCGATTATTGGCCGCACATTATTGGCCCGTACCGATAATGCTCGACCCAATAATGTACATCCCAATAATGTACAGCCCAATAATCCACGTCCATGATGGACGCGGATTATTGGGCTGTACATTATTGGGTTGAGCATTATTTGGCTGTACATTAGTGGTCACCGCTGAAACGGCTGAAACGTCAAAACGTCATTGTAAACATTGCTTTGCTTTGCTTTGCAACGTGCTGTGTTTTTGCCGAAATTTTGTAGATTTTTCATAATTATGTGTTCCGTGGAACAAAACCCAGTTTTTAGAGATCTCAGCGGCGATTTCCCAAACCCAGAAGTCACGGAAGTGGAGTCCCTCTGCATGAATTGCCATGCCAACGTGAGTAAACTAAGAACTTCTGGAACGTACTAGAATCAGACTAGAATATCGTTCTGTTTTTTTATTAAATAAAGATATTTGGGTTATTTTTAGGGTTGAACACGTTCTTTTAATTGTTGTGTTAAGTATCTATGCAGTCATTGTACATTTTAGCTACAGTATAGGTTAACATTTATTATATTTATAACCTATACTATACTTGCAATAGTTTTTAGCGGTAAGATTCTCGTTACTCTAAATTCCACATATTTTTTATTTATAATAATAATAATAATAAGACATTTATTCATTGTTTGTGTACATTTTTGGTTATGACATGTATAATAGCAGTTGTATAGTATACAAAACAATGAAAAGGTAGATGGCTCAGCTAATGCCAGTGGCCTGAGCCAGTATGACTCTTGGTCACCGACGCTGTTATTCTGCCACCCCCATGACTTAGTAACTAAATACATAAAATTATTATTAGATATATAAGCTTTATTGCACAAAAAAAATAATTTTAGAATACAGGTGTCGCACTTAATGCCAAGTTGTATTCTCTACCAGTCAGCAGTTCTAGTACCTACCTAACCAGTTTTTTGCAGATCCAACAGACATGCCTTACAACGTTTTTGAAAAACCTTCAGGGACTTACTTTTCCTTACAGGAGGTGGTAAGTTATTCCAGCATTTAGAAGCAGCGTAACGGAAGCTGCCTCTAAATGCCTGAATACGGTATAGCGGCACTGAGATGGAATCGCTATGCGCTCTCATACCCTTGTCCTTTCGTTTTTGCTTCCATTTAAGTTTACGTGCGAGGTATGGCGGCACGCCAGTCACTTTCAGGGTAAAAACCATTGATACCAATTTCAACTTACGCCGGTTAGACATGTTGAGGATGCCCAATTTATTTAAATATGGCGTTATGTGGGAGCGACGCGGAATTGTTTGACAAAAACGCATGCAAGCGTTTTGTACCCGCTGCACAGCTTTTTCTGTTCTCTTAAGTAAACACGGTCCATAGACTATATCACCGTAATCTAGTTGAGATAAGACAAGTGCTTCTGTTAAGCGTTCCCGAACTTGCTTTGTTAAATAAGGTCTCAATTTGTATAACGATTTTAAAGCCCCGAAACACTTTGACATCTTGAGGTTTAGATGAGTTTCGAATCTTAGTGAACCATCCATAACGAATCCTAAGTTCTTTACCTGTTCCTCTTCAGATATAGGCATCCCTGATATTTGCAGATCAGTCTCAAAAGCGCGCACGTTTTCCTTCTGCTTTTTAGTACCTAAAATGATGGAGACAGATTTTTTCGGATTAATAATGAGACCGTTATTTCTGGACCATTCTTCGACTGCCTCTAGGTCGTCATTGATTTGTGATACTGCTAGCTTAACCTCATCCTTACAGGGAAGAAGATGCTTATATATCTGAGTGTCGTCAGCATACATGTGATACGAGCAGTGTTTTATGACATCAAGAAGGCTAGCGGTATACATACTGTACAGAGTTGGTCCTAGTATTGAGCCTTGGATCACTCCTCTCTCTAGGTTCAGGGGTAACGAGCGCATTGGTTTGCCTTCAGCGTCGGGGCATTCCACTATCTGACTTCTACCACTGAAATAACTCGCAAACCATTCACAAAGGGAATCAGAGAAACCATATCCTTTCATTTTGTTTAGCAACGTGGGAATCAGTATGCAGTCAAATGCATGGCTGAAATCCAACAGTACTAGAATTGTGGCAAGTCCATCGTCTGAGGCCTTCAAGGCATCATCTACTACATGTGAAACTGCCGTAGTCGTACTGTGGTGTTTACGGAAACCAGATTGGGCTTCTGGTATTATTGCAAGTTTCTCTAAGTGAGCCCGCACCTGCTCGTGTACTACCTTTTCCTGTATCTTTTCCTGTATTTATCTCTCTGTTAATAGTGTTTTATACACAGGTGTCTATGGGCGACGATAATCGCTTTCCATCAGGCGATCGTTTGCTTGTTTAAGCCCTATAATTTTATTTTTAATAGCCTGTTTAGGTGTCCCACTGCTGGGCAGGGGCTCCCCTTGAAGAAGGCCCTATAACATAAAAAAAGCTGAATTAATGATGGAAATGCCTAATACTAACAAGTGCATTTATCTGTGCAGGGTATGACGCGCTTGCTGTTGACTCGCATCCCGCACTACAAGAATGTGATAATCATGTTGTTCTCGTGCGAGGAGTGCGGGTTCCAGAATAATGAAATCCAGCCAGGCGGGGCTTACGCGGAACTGGGAGTCAGGTAAGGAATGCTCGGCTAGAGACACCTTGTATCAGTTTATCCTCTAAAGTTATCAAATTTGGCAATGCCTTAACAGCGTAAACACATTGCAATAATAATGTGGCCTAGTTGTTAAATTTTTTTTTTTTGACGATGCTGTTGGCGCGTACTGCACTAATGCTAACTGAGCAGGCGGTCCCGGGTACGAATCCCGGCCAGGGCCAATATTTGTGTTAATAATGTGAATATTTGTTTTTGGGTCATGGACGTCATCTAAATATGTATTTTTGTATCATGTATACATATTGTTGTCTAGTACCCCATAGGACAAGTTTTACTTAGTTTGGGACTAGGTTCATTAATTTTTGTGCTTTGATCTTTGTATCAATGTTTTGACATATCAATGTCTATTCCAGAAGTGACAACAGTAGAGGGCATCCTAGCCCGAGCCATAGCGGGGCTCACGCAGGACCAGGCGTCGCGGCGCGCGGAGCACCCCGAGGCGGCGGCGCAGATAGACGCCTTCCTGGCGCGCCTGCAGGCCGCCCGCCAGCTCGACAAGCGGTGGACTCTGGAACTGGAAGATGCCAGCGGTGAGCACTTGTTATTGTAAAGACAGTGTCAACCCAAGTCCTCGCACTGACTCAGGTTTAGTTTAGATCACTGGTTCAAATCCGGTTCGAAGGACCATAGATTGATCGCCCGCCAGCTCGACAAGCGGTGGACTCTGGAACTGGAGGATGCCAGCGGTGAGCACTTGTTATTGTAAAGACAGCGGTAACAGCAGAGCCATGCTAGCCCAAGTCCTCACAGGGCTGACGAGAAGAATCGGGAATGAGCGGCGAACCATACTTGGTTCAGCTACGTCCTGAGCTGAAATCTCCTAGATACGTGATGTGGGTGTAGCTATTAAAAAAGCTTGAATGATGGAATGGTCAAACATGACATTTCTAGCAATATAAGACAGATATGATCATCAGAAAATTAATTACTCCAAGGTTAACTTTCTATTGTCCAGGTAACTGCTTCGTAGAGAACCCAGAGGCGCCGCGCAAGGACCCGCGCTGTGACCGAGTGGACTTCGAGCGGAGCAGGGAACAGGACCACATGCTGGGAGTGTTCACTCACGAGGAGGTATGTCCGACAGACTGCTGCATAGAGAACTAGTGAGGACCCGCACTGTGACCGAGTGGACTTCGAGCGGAGCAAGGAACAGGACCACATGCTGGGAGTGTTCACTCACGAGGAGGTATGTCCGACAGACTGCTGCATAGAGAACTAGTGAGGACCCGCACTGTGACCGAGTGGACTTCGAGCGGAGCAGGGAACAGGACCACATGCTGGGAGTGTTCACTCACGAGGAGGTATGTCCGACAGACTGCTGCATAGAGAGCTAGTGAGGACCCGCACTGTGACCGAGTGGACTTCGAGCGGAGCAAGGAACAGGACCACATGCTGGGAGTGTTCACTCACGAGGAGGTATGTCCGACAGACTGCTGCATAGAGAACTAGTGAGGACCCGCACTGTGACCGAGTGGACTTCGAGCAGAGCAAGGAACAGGACCACATGCTGGGAGTGTTCACTCACGAGGAGGTATGTCCGACAGTAGACTGCTGCATAGAGAACTAGTGAGGACCCGCGCTGTGACCGAGTGGACTTCGAGCGGAGCAGGGAACAGGACCACATGCTGGGAGTGTTCACTCACGAGGAGGTATGTCCGACAGACTGCTGCATAGAGAACTAGTGAGGACCCGCACTGTGACTGAGTGGACTTCGAGCGGAGCAAGGAACAGGACCACATGCTGGGAGTGTTCACTCACGAGGAGGTATGTCCGACAGTAGACTGCTGCATAGAGAACTAGTGAGGACCCGCGCTGTGACCGAGTGGACTTCGAGCGGAGCAAGGAACAGGACCACATGCTGGGAGTGTTCACTCACGAGGAGGTATGTCCGACAGTAGACTGCTGCATAGAGAACTATTGAGGACCCGCGCTGTGACCGAGTGGACTTCGAGCGGAGCAAGGAACAGGACCACATGCTGGGAGTGTTCACTCACGAGGAGGTATGTCCGACAGACTGCTGCATAGAGAACTAGTGAGGACCCGCGCTGTGACCGAGTGGACTTCGAGCGGAGCAAGGAACAGGACCACATGCTGGGAGTGTTCACTCACGAGGAGATATGTCCGACAGTAGACTGCTGCATAGAGAACTAGTGAGGACCCGCGCTGTGACCGAGTGGACTTCGAGCGGAGCAGGGAACAGGACCACATGCTGGGAGTGTTCACTCACGAGGAGGTATGTCCGACAGACTGCTGCATAGAGAACTAGTGAGGACCCGCACTGTGACCGAGTGGACTTCGAGCGGAGCAAGGAACAGGACCACATGCTGGGAGTGTTCACTCACGAGGAGGTATGTCCGACAGTAGACTGCTGCATAGAGAACTAGTGAGGACCCGCACTGTGACCGAGTGGACTTCGAGCGGAGCAAGGAACAGGACCACATGCTGGGAGTGTTCACTCACGAGGAGGTATGTCCGACAGTAGACTGCTGCATAGAGAACTAGTGAGGACCCGCGCTGTGACCGAGTGGACTTCGAGCGGAGCAAGGAACAGGACCACATGCTGGGAGTGTTCACTCACGAGGAGGTATGTCCGACAGACTGCTGCATAGAGAACTAGTGAGGACCCGCGCTGTGACCGAGTGGACTTCGAGCGGAGCAAGGAGCAGGACCACATGCTGGGAGTGTTCACTCACGAGGAGGTATGTCCGACAGACTGCTGCATAGAGAACTAGTGAGGACCCGCGCTGTGACCGAGTGGACTTCGAGCGGAGCAAGGAGCAGGACCACATGCTGGGAGTGTTCACTCACGAGGAGGTATGTCCGACAGTAGACTGCTGCATAGAGAACTAGTGAGGACCCGCGCTGTGACCGAGTGTACTTCGAGCGGAGCAAGGAACAGGACCACATGCTGGGAGTGTTCACTCACGAGGAGGTATGTCCGACAGTAGACTGCTGCATAGAGAACTAGTGAGGACCCGCGCTGTGTCTAAGTGGACTTCAAACATCATCTGTGGGCTGGGGCGCCCAAGTACCAGCTTCTCCCTCTAGACCGCATTCAACGAGAGCGACTCGTATCTTCGGCTGCCAGCGAATTTCAGGTTGGCTTGACTCCTCGGCGCTGCGTAGAGATGTAGCCTCTCTCTGCATCTTTTATCGCATATATAACGGGGAGTGCTCCGAAGAATTGTTCGGATTGATCCCTGCCGCATCTTTCCGCCATCGTTTTACGCGACAATTCTTTCATCCTCAGCAATTAATCCAATAAAAAACAGAATCGATTGACATTGTACCAGCCTATCCTTTTGACATCCATGTCGTGTGGCAGGTATCCGATGCCCCGCACCCGTCGCTGCTGTCCGCGTGCGACTCTGCCGCGCACTCCTACGAGCGGCTGGCGGCGGACGAGGTGCTACAGTTCCCCACCAACTGTCCGGACTGCAACGCGCCCGCCGCCACCAACATGAAGATCACTAGTGAGTCCCTGCTCAGTGTAGCGCGAGCCCTGGACACTCCTACGAGCGGCTGGCGGCGGACGAGGTGCTACAGTTCCCCCCCAACTGTCCGGACTGCAACGCGCCCGCCGCCACCAACATGAAGATCACTAGTGAGTCCCTGCTCAGTGTAGCGCGAGCCCTGGACACTCCTACGAGCGGCTGGCGGCGGACGAGGTGCTACAGTTCCCCACCAACTGTCCGGACTGCAACGCGCCCGCCGCCACCAACATGAAGATCACTAGTGAGTCCCTGCTCAGTGTAGCGCGAGCCCTGGACACTCCTACGAGCGGCTGGCGGCGGACGAGGTGCTACAGTTCCCCACCAACTGTCCGGACTGCAACGCGCCCGCCGCCACCAACATGAAGATCACTAGTGAGTCCCTGCTCAGTGTAGCGCGAGCCCTGGACACTCCTACGAGCGGCTGGCGGCGGACGAGGTGCTACAGTTCCCCACCAACTGTCCGGACTGCAACGCGCCCGCCGCCACCAACATGAAGATCACTAGTGAGTCCCTGCTCAGTGTAGCGCGAGCCCTGGACACTCCTACGAGCGGCTGGCGGCGGACGAGGTGCTACAGTTCCCCACCAACTGTCCGGACTGCAACGCGCCCGCCGCCACCAACATGAAGATCACTAGTGAGTCCCTGCTCAGTGTAGCGCGAGCCCTGGACACTCCTACGAGCGGCTGGCGGCGGACGAGGTGCTACAGTTCCCCACCAACTGTCCGGACTGCAACGCGCCCGCCGCCACCAACATGAAGATCACTAGTGAGTCCCTGCTCAGTGTAGCGCGAGCCCTGGACACTCCTACGAGCGGCTGGCGGCGGACGAGGTGCTACAGTTCCCCACCAACTGTCCGGACTGCAACGCGCCCGCCGCCACCAACATGAAGATCACTAGTGAGTCCCTGCTCAGTGTAGCGCGAGCCCTGGACACTCCTACGAGCGGCTGGCGGCGGACGAGGTGCTACAGTTCCCCACCAACTGTCCGGACTGCAACGCGCCCGCCGCCACCAACATGAAGATCACTAGTGAGTCCCTGCTCAGTGTAGCGCGAGCCCTGGACACTCCTACGAGCGGCTGGCGGCGGACGAGGTGCTACAGTTCCCCACCAACTGTCCGGACTGCAACGCGCCCGCCGCCACCAACATGAAGATCACTAGTGAGTCCCTGCTCAGTGTAGCGCGAGCCCTGGACACTCCTACGAGCGGCTGGCGGCGGACGAGGTGCTACAGTTCCCCACCAACTGTCCGGACTGCAACGCGCCCGCCGCCACCAACATGAAGATCACTAGTGAGTCCCTGCTCAGTGTAGCGCGAGCCCTGGACACTCCTACGAGCGGCTGGCGGCGGACGAGGTGCTACAGTTCCCCACCAACTGTCCGGACTGCAACGCGCCCGCCGCCACCAACATGAAGGTCACTAGTGAGTCCCTGCTCAGTGTAGCGCGAGCCCTGGACACTCCTACGAGCGGCTGGCGGCGGACGAGGTGCTACAGTTCCCCACCAACTGTCCGGACTGCAACGCGCCCGCCGCCACCAACATGAAGATCACTAGTGAGTCCCTGCTCAGTGTAGCGCGAGCCCTGGACACTCCTACGAGCGGCTGGCGGCGGACGAGGTGCTACAGTTAGTTAGTTAGTTGCGCTGGGCATTTTCCGCAAGTCGACATCCAACGTGCCTATTTTGCGTGAAAAGGGGGTAGCGCTACTCCAACCACCCCAGCTCCTCCACGAACCTAAGTAAAGCCTTGATGTTGCCTATGGCTTCGTGTACGGTACTTGGAGATCCTAGGTATTTCGTCCTGTATCCTTCTACCTGTTTGCAATCTAGTAGAATATGATTGGTGGTTTCTTCTGCCTCCATGCATGCTCTGCATACTGGGCTGTCTGTTATACCTAAATTGAAGAGGTGTTTGTTCAGAGTATTGTGTCCCGTTATTAATCCTACTATCTTGCGTAGTTGGTTCCTGTGGATTCTCAGTAAGATGGTGGTGAGTTTGTGATTCCTATTCGGAAGTATTTCTTTTGTTTGTCTACACGTTCCCATGTCTTCCCAGTATTTCTGGTGTTGGTATAATGTGTGCTGGTTCATTATGTTGTATATGTAAGATTGTGGTAGGGGTATTATTGGCTCTGGCCCGCATGGCGGTGTCTCCGATCCCTTACGGGCCAATTCATCCGCTGCGTCATTGCCTCTCGAGCCGCTGTGTCCCTTTATCCATTGTAATGTTACCGTATTTTTGTCATCGCACACGTCTGTTATGCAGCGATGACATTCGTATATGAGGTGCTACAGTTCCCCACCAACTGTCCGGACTGCAACGCGCCCGCCGCCACCAACATGAAGATCACTAGTGAGTCCCTGCTCAGTGTAGCGCGAGCCCTGGACACTCCTACGAGCGGCTGGCGGCGGACGAGGTGCTACAGTTCCCCACCAACTGTCCGGACTGCAACGCGCCCGCCGCCACCAACATGAAGATCACTAGTGAGTCCCTGCTCAGTGTAGCGCGAGCCCTGGACACTCCTACGAGCGGCTGGCGGCGGACGAGGTGCTACAGTTCCCCACCAACTGTCCGGACTGCAACGCGCCCGCCGCCACCAACATGAAGATCACTAGTGAGTCCCTGCTCAGTGTAGCGCGAGCCCTGGACACTCCTACGAGCGGCTGGCGGCGGACGAGGTGCTACAGTTCCCCACCAACTGTCCGGACTGCAACGCGCCCGCCGCCACCAACATGAAGATCACTAGTGAGTCCCTGCTCAGTGTAGCGCGAGCCCTGGACACTCCTACGAGCGGCTGGCGGCGGACGAGGTGCTACAGTTCCCCACCAACTGTCCGGACTGCAACGCGCCCGCCGCCACCAACATGAAGATCACTAGTGAGTCCCTGCTCAGTGTAGCGCGAGCCCTGGACACTCCTACGAGCGGCTGGCGGCGGACGAGGTGCTACAGTTCCCCACCAACTGTCCGGACTGCAACGCGCCCGCCGCCACCAACATGAAGATCACTAGTGAGTCCCTGCTCAGTGTAGCGCGAGCCCTGGACACTCCTACGAGCGGCTGGCGCCGGACGAAAGTGCTACAGTTCCCCACCAACTGTCCGGACTGCAACGCGCCCGCCGCCACCAACATGAAGATCACTAGTGAGTCCCTGCTCAGTGTAGCGCGAGCCCTGGACACTCCTACGAGCGGCTGGCGGCGGACGAGGTGCTACAGTTCCCCACCAACTGTCCGGACTGCAACGCGCCCGCCGCCACCAACATGAAGATCACTAGTGAGTCCCTGCTCAGTGTAGCGCGAGCCCTGGACACTCCTACGAGCGGCTGGCGCCGGACGAAAGTGCTACAGTTCCCCACCAACTGTCCGGACTGCAACGCGCCCGCCGCCACCAACATGAAGATCACTAGTGAGTCCCTGCTCAGTGTAGCGCGAGCCCTGGACACTCCTACGAGCGGCTGGCGGCGGACGAGGTGCTACAGTTCCCCACCAACTGTCCGGACTGCAACGCGCCCGCCGCCACCAACATGAAGATCACTAGTGAGTCCCTGCTCAGTGTAGCGCGAGCCCTGGACACTCCTACGAGCGGCTGGCGGCGGACGAGGTGCTACAGTTCCCCACCAACTGTCCGGACTGCAACGCGCCCGCCGCCACCAACATGAAGATCACTAGTGAGTCCCTGCTCAGTGTAGCGCGAGCCCTGGACACTCCTACGAGCGGCTGGCGGCGGACGAGGTGCTACAGTTCCCCACCAACTGTCCGGACTGCAACGCGCCCGCCGCCACCAACATGAAGATCACTAGTGAGTCCCTGCTCAGTGTAGCGCGAGCCCTGGACACTCCTACGAGCGGCTGGCGCCGGACGAAAGTGCTACAGTTCCCCACCAACTGTCCGGACTGCAACGCGCCCGCCGCCACCAACATGAAGATCACTAGTGAGTCCCTGCTCAGTGTAGCGCGAGCCCTGGACACTCCTACGAGCGGCTGGCGGCGGACGAGGTGCTACAGTTCCCCACCAACTGTCCGGACTGCAACGCGCCCGCCGCCACCAACATGAAGATCACTAGTGAGTCCCTGCTCAGTGTAGCGCGAGCCCTGGACACTCCTACGAGCGGCTGGCGGCGGACGAGGTGCTACAGTTCCCCACCAACTGTCCGGACTGCAACGCGCCCGCCGCCACCAACATGAAGATCACTAGTGAGTCCCTGCTCAGTGTAGCGCGAGCCCTGGACACTCCTACGAGCGGCTGGCGGCGGACGAGGTGCTACAGTTCCCCACCAACTGTCCGGACTGCAACGCGCCCGCCGCCACCAACATGAAGATCACTAGTGAGTCCCTGCTCAGTGTAGCGCGAGCCCTGGACACTCCTACGAGCGGCTGGCGGCGGACGAGGTGCTACAGTTCCCCACCAACTGTCCGGACTGCAACGCGCCCGCCGCCACCAACATGATGATCACTAGTGAGTCCCTGCTCAGTGTAGCGCGAGCCCTGGACACTCCTACGAGCGGCTGGCGGCGGACGAGGTGCTACAGTTCCCCACCAACTGTCCGGACTGCAACGCGCCCGCCGCCACCAACATGAAGATCACTAGTGAGTCCCTGCTCAGTGTAGCGCGAGCCCTGGACACTCCTACGAGCGGCTGGCGGCGGACGAGGTGCTACAGTTCCCCACCAACTGTCCGGACTGCAACGCGCCCGCCGCCACCAACATGAAGATCACTAGTGAGTCCCTGCTCAGTGTAGCGCGAGCCCTGGACACTCCTACGAGCGGCTGGCGGCGGACGAGGTGCTACAGTTCCCCACCAACTGTCCGGACTGCAACGCGCCCGCCGCCACCAACATGAAGATCACTAGTGAGTCCCTGCTCAGTGTAGCGCGAGCCCTGGACACTCCTTCGAGCGGCTGGCGGCGGACGAGGTGCTACAGTTCCCCACCAACTGTCCGGACTGCAACGCGCCCGCCGCCACCAACATGAAGATCACTAGTGAGTCCCTGCTCAGTGTAGCGCGAGCCCTGGACACTCCTACGAGCGGCTGGCGGCGGACGAGGTGCTACAGTTCCCCACCAACTGTCCGGACTGCAACGCGCCCGCCGCCACCAACATGAAGATCACTAGTGAGTCCCTGCCCAGTGTAGCGCGAGCCCTGGACACTCCTACGAGCGGCTGGCGGCGGACGAGGTGCTACAGTTCCCCACCAACTGTCCGGACTGCAACGCGCCCGCCGCCACCAACATGAAGATCACTAGTGAGTCCCTGCTCAGTGTAGCGCGAGCCCTGGACACTCCTACGAGCGGCTGGCGGCGGACGAGGTGCTACAGTTCCCCACCAACTGTCCGGACTGCAACGCGCCCGCCGCCACCAACATGAAGATCACTAGTGAGTCCCTGCCCAGTGTAGCGCGAGCCCTGGACACTCCTACGAGCGGCTGGCGGCGGACGAGGTGCTACAGTTCCCCACCAACTGTCCGGACTGCAACGCGCCCGCCGCCACCAACATGAAGATCACTAGTGAGTCCCTGCCCAGTGTAGCGCGAGCCCTGGACACTCCTACGAGCGGCTGGCGGCGGACGAGGTGCTACAGTTCCCCACCAACTGTCCGGACTGCAACGCGCCCGCCGCCACCAACATGAAGATCACTAGTGAGTCCCTGCCCAGTGTAGCGCGAGCCCTGGACACTCCTACGAGCGGCTGGCGGCGGACGAGGTGCTACAGTTCCCCACCAACTGTCCGGACTGCAACGCGCCCGCCGCCACCAACATGAAGATCACTAGTGAGTCCCTGCTCAGTGTAGCGCGAGCCCTGGACACTCCTACGAGCGGCTGGCGGCGGACGAGGTGCTACAGTTCCCCACCAACTGTCCGGACTGCAACGCGCCCGCCGCCACCAACATGAAGATCACTAGTGAGTCCCTGCTCAGTGTAGCGCGAGCCCTGGACACTCCTACGAGCGGCTGGCGGCGGACGAGGTGCTACAGTTCCCCACCAACTGTCCGGACTGCAACGCGCCCGCCGCCACCAACATGAAGATCACTAGTGAGTCCCTGCTCAGTGTAGCGCGAGCCCTGGACACTCCTACGAGCGGCTGGCGGCGGACGAGGTGCTACAGTTCCCCACCAACTGTCCGGACTGCAACGCGCCCGCCGCCACCAACATGAAGGTCACTAGTGAGTCCCTGCTCAGTGTAGCGCGAGCCCTGGACACTCCTACGAGCGGCTGGCGGCGGACGAGGTGCTACAGTTCCCCACCAACTGTCCGGACTGCAACGCGCCCGCCGCCACCAACATGAAGATCACTAGTGAGTCCCTGCTCAGTGTAGCGCGAGCCCTGGACACTCCTACGAGCGGCTGGCGGCGGACGAGGTGCTACAGTTCCCCACCAACTGTCCGGACTGCAACGCGCCCGCCGCCACCAACATGAAGATCACTAGTGAGTCCCTGCTCAGTGTAGCGCGAGCCCTGGACACTCCTACGAGCGGCTGGCGCCGGACGAAAGTGCTACAGTTCCCCACCAACTGTCCGGACTGCAACGCGCCCGCCGCAACCAACATGAAGATCACCAGTGAGTCAGATCAGTCCAGCACGGGCCCTGGACAACCCGGAGACATCTCTTTAGACAAGGATCCTGAACATACCAGAACCTTCTTTGCTGGCAGAAATGAAGTCTCGTAGTCTATCTGCTTAGTATGTTTCATCGCTGTATATATTTATTTATATTATATATGTTTATATTATATTAGATGTATGTATATATTTACATGTATAGCAAATTTATGTATAAGTATTAAAATTATGTGTTGTTACTTATGTGTAAGTTAGTTGCACCGCCTACAATTTTTCCGCTTTGCACTAAGGTTGACTGGTAGAGAATGCCTCATGGCATTAAGTCCGCCTTTTGTACGATAAGTTTTCTTTTGTGCAATAAAGATTAAATAAATAAATAAATAAACATTCTCTGCTGGCCCCGTGCGACCGGGATGATGCAAAGGTAATGAAAGCTGCAGATGAGCCGCCACCAACAACATGAAGATCACTAGTGAGTCAGTCTAGCACAAGTCCTGGACAATCCGGAGACATCTCTATCAAAACTAACGTCAAGACGACAAGCTAGAAAACTACACCCATTTTGAAAGATCTGCCATCTTCAAAATGGACATCATTTTCAAAATCTGCTCTCTTAAAACCTACACCCAGTATAACTAGCGAGTGTCATTCCTCAGTCCTGGAACCCTGGACAACCCAGAGCTTTCTCTCTTGCTTGATCCACTGGCAAGGAAAGCTGAAAGAAACATAAAAATCACTAGTAAGTTATTCCTCAGTAGCACAAGTCCTGGACAACCTAAAGACAAAATAAGGGGGGGGTTTTGCAAAAAACCTCAGCCAATATCACCCGAAGGGGTTAGGGTCAAAAAGTAGATGAAAAAACCTCACGTGATTATAAATTGTATTTATCTTGTTTCCTTTTTGTAAACTTTTTTGGTGTGCAATAAAGTATTGTTGTATTGTATTGTATTGTGATTTGTGCACGAGCCCTAAGTTGTACCACTGTCAATAGGCCAGCGAGGAGCAGCCACTCTTCTCATTTCATTCAATCCCATACGTTTGCTTACAGATATCCCGCACTTCAAAGAGGTGGTGATAATGGCGACGGTGTGCGACGCGTGCGGCCATCGCACTAACGAGGTAACGTCAACCGAGCGAGCGAAGAGATTCCGTTTCGACTTGGTCCAAATTCTTTAAAATGTTCAGATGTCGGCTTGATTTCCGGCTCTTTTCGTCTAGCGACCGCATTTCTCAACCGATTCTCATTAAATTTTTAGAGCTTGTCCGATAAGTATTTTCAAAATGGCGGAGATAGAGGTAGAGAATTACAAATTTCGCTTCAGCTCACAGAATTAGTATTTTTCTTTTGTTAACAAATTAACATGATCAATTTATTTCGATTTTTACCTTATGCTTTTTTAGATCTTTGCATTGTTTATTTGAAACGCTTTACACCTTAGCGACCTCTATGTGAATACGTTAATATCCACATCTTACCGCACTACTTTAAGGTGCGTACGCATTTGAGCGGCTCGGCCTGAGGCGCGCTCACCCCGAGCGGCGAGCTGCTCGCGAGCGAAACTTTAGCACATTTTAGGGTACGTTCAGATGACAAGCGTTCAACGCGCGTTGAACGCGCGCTAAATTTTTGTATAGTGTTCACATGACACGCGCTTGCCAGGCGTTGAACGCGCGTTGCCGCGACCGCCATGGTTCAGTCAGTAGAGTTCTTTTGTCGAAGATGGACGTAGAAACAGTTGTTTTAGCGGTGATATTATACCGACGGTTGAAACGACGCAACAGAAGACGGAGATATTGGGTCCACCCAATTTTGTCAACCAGGCTGACTGAAAGCAAGTACATGTACAATCTTGTATCCTAAATTAAGGCAATTCGGACCCAAATTTTTTAACTACTTCAGAATGTCCATCAAGTCATTTGATGACTTACTGGCTCTCATAAACGACGAACTCGTAGCAGAACTCGTCTATAAATAATTCCGTATTAAAAACTTCGGTTTCCATTTCGGATGATTTCTGGACGACCCCATGAACCCTAAAATACGTCCATCCGCGTCGAAAGCGCGCGCTCAACTGAACGGAAACATGGAAAACCAATGATCTCAAAGCGCGCGTTGACGCGCGCTGACAACAGTCGAACGCTAGCGCAGCGTTCAACGCGCGTATTAATAAAACGCGCGTTAGCATGTGTACGGCCTGAATAAGTTGTTATGTAGTTGTAAACGCGCGTTATCAAAACGCGCGTTGAGCGCTTGTCATCTGAACATGGCCTTATGCTCGGGTGAGGCAACGCGCTCGCGGTGAGCCGACTTTGTGCGTCGCACAAAATGGCGTCGGACGCAATAACAGCTGGTGCTGCGTTTATAGTAATTCATAGAATAAATGTCCTCGGTGGTAGATGAAACAGTTATCATTAACGTATCAATTGTAAATTATAAGTAGGTAAATACCAGCAAACCTAGGCGCCGTACGCAATGACAATTGACAAGTCTAAACTTGTTCGCGCGCGCCGCTGGCGGGCTGAAATGAAATGAAATGAAATAATTTATTCAGTAAGTAGGCCACAGGGGCACTTTTACAAGTCAATTTGTGAATCTACCGGCATTTCGCAAGAGGAGACCGCTGTTGAGAAGAAAGCCGAAAGAAACTCAACAGTAAGTCATTTTTTCGTAAATAATACTTAAAACAATTACATGATACATTTGTAGTGTTATAACTAATTACACTGGTACACGTAAAGGAGATGTAAGATACTCCAAATCAATGTTAAGAGGAACATTAAAATAAAATTTTAACGATAAAAAAACATTAAATATACCCAGAGATGTATAAAGTCTCTGGGTGTCACAACATGCAATAAAATAAAATAACTTAATTAATTTAATTCCACAGAGATGTATAAGGTCTCTAGGCGTCAACGTGAATAATTTACAATAGAAAATAATTATTAAACCTAAATTTCTTAGAGATGTATATGGTCTCTAGGCTCGTTCAGATACACGTCCACATTACACGAGGCACGCACACTGCCGCCGGCCGGCTCACTCGCTGCCCGCGCGCGGCGCGTGAGGCGCGTACGCATTTGAGCAAATGGGCGAGCCGTGCGTGCAACCCGAGGCTGCCTCAAATGCGTACGCACCTTTACATCAGTGAACGAGCAAGCAAGAGAGGGCGCTGGTATTTATAAATTTATGACACATGTAATGTCTCATTTTTTACGTGGGTACACACTACAATTTTTATAATAAACTATTGATCAGTGGTTTAATATAATAAATTTATTAAACCTCTAGCTTTTGCCCGCGACTACGTCCGCGTGGAACTCGGAAGTATGGAAGCAACCTCGTACAACACGATAGATATCCACCTAATCACCTTAATTAATAAAAGGGATTATTAAAAGCGCCTAAGCAAATGTAAGAGCAATTGTGCTTTTGGTCTAATAATTAGATTTCCTACAGGGTCATTAATGTCATCATGAATTACTTACTCGCTTTTCAATCTTTTTAGGGATAATTTCCAGGATGAAAACTATCCTATGTCCTTCCTTGGATCTTAAACTATCTCCATGCCAAATTTCATCAAAATCGATTCAGCGGCTTAAGCGTGAAGAGGTAACAGACAGACACACTTTCGCATTTATGATATTAGTATGGATTGAGACCACTCGATTCATTAGTATTAATAGATACCTTACTTTTGATTTGTGTTCGTCAGGTGAAATCCGGAGGTGGCGTCGAAGAGAAAGGAGTGAGGTTCGAGGTCCGTGTGGCCAGTAAGGAGGATTTCTCAAGGGACATATTGAAGGTTAGTTCTGCTCGTTATCTATTGAAATAGGCATGACGATTTTCTTTTCTGAAACATGCAATGCAATGTCGTCATAACGTGCGTTATAACAGGCTTCGAAGTATCACGTTTCGGGCGGAACAACTCGAGAGAACTGTTAAGGAATTTCATACGAAATTTACCCGCCAAGCTCTTCTTTCCCGGCGTCTGCAGTAATAGACGGATAGTGATACGCTAAGGCATGTGTAGTGCTTTTCTCAAACATATGCAATGAATATATAAGGCTGTTTAGCCTACTCATGAAAACAGACAGTTCAGTTCAAATATATTTATTTCTCTAAAATTACAAATCACTTAAGCGAGAAACAAACAATATTTCGATATAACAATATTCATTATAAGTATTTATGTAATATATTTATCTACCAATATTTATATATTTTATATTATAAGTATTTACATAACTTCATATATTGATAATAAAAAAGATGTTAGTGTTTCTAGATTGAGATTGAAATCGGCAACAAGTTTTACACTCGCGATCAGCATGCATTGAACCGGTTATCGCTACTGTTATACGGTGGCATGTATACTGCGATAATTGAATTAATAAGTTAAATTGTAAACACATTTTTTAGGGTTCCGTACCCAAAGGGTAAAAACGGGACCCTATTACTGAGACTTCGCTGTCCGTCCGTCCGTCCGTCCGTCCGTCCGTCCGTCCGTCCGTCCGTCTGTCACCAGGCTGTATCTCAAAAACGGTGTCGGACTCGCACTTGCCCAATTTTTTTTTTTTTCTTAGATTGTTCATTACATGCAATATTTAGGGATTCCTGTATAGGGATGTTTATAGGTTTACTACATTAACATATATATTTGTAATATTTGTATATACTTAAAATTCAGTTCTAGTTATATTTCATAAATTGTAGTTAAGATGCATTTTAATTCATCCAGTTTTCCAGGTTTTACCAAGCTTCGTATATTAGCATAAAAACATTTCTGCGATTTATCACTTGTTATTATTTCATAGTAATTTTTTAAATGCTTGATAATTGGCTCGTTGGTAATAGTAGTATTATCTTGGGAAACTGGTGTCATATTTTGTTTTCTGATTGAGACTTCATAATTTTTGGGATCCCATGGAAATATTTTATTATAAGATTGTCTTCGCCTGCTTGGGTTCTCAGGTGCAACTCATTTTGAAGCTGTTTCATATAATTTTGTTGCCGTGGGGTCTGGTCTGAATAAATTTTTAAATCGCTCTCACTCCAGAGTGACTGTTTCCGTAGTATTGACTTAGCTATCTCTGGTGATGTAAAAATAACTTTAACCGGACGATTTTTTTCTGCATTGTATTTTCCTAGTCTAATCACTTTTTCAGGTTGAGGGCAATCTGGTAGGATAGTTTTTGCTATTTTTGTCACCTCTTTGGTTTCGTAGATTACTCTTTCTTTTGCGTTTTGTATATTAGGTTCTGGTATTCCAACTATAATTATGTTCTTTTCTCTTTTCGTTCTTTCTTGCAGTTCCATTACCATTTCTTCACAAGCCACTGGTTGTGGCGTCGGACAGGCAGTACTTTTAAGCGAGGTAACGTCACTTTCTAGGCTTTCAATTTTTGCATTTGAGGCCGCTGCAGTTATTTTAAGATCTTCAATATCAGCCTTTAACTGTGTCTGTCCTGATGATAGATTTTGTGTGCTTTTTTTTAGATTAGCTATTTCTTGCTTGATACCTACTATATCATCGGATATCTTGATAAGTGTGTTCATTTGGGTTTTTTGGTTCGTTTTGAAGTTGTTCAGGAGCGACAATATTTCATTTTGAAAATCTGCAAGTTGGATCGATAGCACTCGTGATCCGGCTGCTTTCTCTTGCGCTGAGTTACTTTTGCCTGCTCACTTTCATCGGGTCGATTTGTAGAATCAGTGTTGGATCCCACACTTTGGGAAGATTGCATTAAATTCGTATTGTAAGACATATTGTATATACACTCTTAGAATAGTGCGCTGCGCGTATATTACTTGCAGTAGTAGGTTAAGATTTGATTATGTCTAAATACGTTAATTGTATTTCACTATGTTGTTATATTTCCGGATTGCAATCAAAATGTTATAGCAGATCTCTTTGTATTAGTGGTGCCCTCTATCGGCAAGGTACGTATTTCAGTAAGGCATCCTGTATCAATGTTTGTTTCTTGATTACACCGCTCTCTTATAGCGAGAAGCAGAAATACGTTCTTCAGTATGAGATATACGCCATGTTTAAAAAAAATACTTCCCTCTGTAGGCCTTCAATTTTGTATGAAATTCCTTTACAGTTCTCTCGAGTTGTTCCGCCCGAAACGTGATACTTTGAAGTCTGTTATAACGCGCGTTATGACATTTCGATGCATGTTTGAGAACATTATTTTATTTCAAGTTGGCTTAGTTTGGGAGTAGATAGATTTGTGTAAGATTGTTCCTCCTTATTTATTTTTATTACGTGCCAGTCGGAGACGTGCAGCATGGAGATCCCGGAGTTGGACCTGGAGGTGGGCGGGCGCGCGCTGGGCGGGCGGTTCACCACGACCGAGGGGCTGCTGCGAGCCACCCGCGAGCAGCTGGGGGACGCGCCCGGCGTGTGCGGGGACGCGCCCGGCCCGCAGGCCGCCGCCATGGACGAGTGAGTCGATACAGTCCACTAGTGTGGGGGCGGGGGCTGGAGGCGGGCGGTTCACCACGACCGAGGGGCTGCTGCGAGCTACCAGGGAGCAGCTGGCGGACGCGCCCGGCGTGTGCGGGGACGCGCCCGGCCCGCAGGCCGCCGCCATGGACGAGTGAGTCGATACAGTCCACTAGTGTGGGGGCGGGGGCTGGAGGCGGGCGGTTCACGACGACCGAGGGGCTGCTGCGAGCTACCCGGGACCAGCTGGGGGACGCGCCCGGCGTGTGCGGGGACGCGCCCGGCCCGCAGGCCGCCGCCATGGACGAGTGAGTCGATACAGTACACTAGTGTGGGGGCGGGGGCTGGAGGCGGGCGGTTCACCACGACCGAGGGGCTGCTGCGAGCTACCAGGGAGCAGCTGGCGGACGCGCCCGGCGTGTGCGGGGACGCGCCCGGCCCGCAGGCCGCCGCCATGGACGAGTGAGTCGATACAGTCCACTAGTGTGGGGGCGGGGGCTGGAGGCGGGCGGTTCACCACGACCGAGGGGCTGCTGCGAGCTACCAGGGAGCAGCTGGCGGACGCGCCCGGCGTGTGCGGGGACGCGCCCGGCCCGCAGGCCGCCGCCATGGACGAGTGAGTCGATACAGTCCACTAGTGTGGGGGCGGGGGCTGGAGGCGGGCGGTTCACGACGACCGAGGGGCTGCTGCGAGCTACCCGGGACCAGCTGGGGGACGCGCCCGGCGTGTGCGGGGACGCGCCCGGCCCGCAGGCCGCCGCCATGGACGAGTGAGTCGATACAGTACACTAGTGTGGGGGCGGGGGCTGGAGGCGGGCGGTTCACCACGACCGAGGGGCTGCTGCGAGCTACCCGGGAGCAGCTGGCGGACGCGCCCGGCGTGTGCGGGGACGCGCCCGGCCCGCAGGCCGCCGCCATGGACGAGTGAGTCGATACAGTCCACTAGTGTGGGGGCGGGGGCTGGAGGCGGGCGGTTCACCACGACCGAGGGGCTGCTGCGCGCCACCCGCGAGCAGCTGGCGGACGCGCCCGGCGTGTGCGGGGACGCGCCCGGCCCGCAGGCCGCCGCCATGGACGAGTGAGTCGATACAGTCCACTAGTGTGGGGGCGGGGGCTGGAGGCGGGCGGTTCACGACGACCGAGGGGCTGCTGCGAGCTACCCGGGACCAGCTGGGGGACGCGCCCGGCGTGTGCGGGGACGCGCCCGGCCCGCAGGCCGCCGCCATGGACGAGTGAGTCGATACAGTCCACTAGTGTGGGGGCGGGGGCTGGAGGCGGGCGGTTCACGACGACCGAGGGGCTGCTGCGAGCTACCCGGGACCAGCTGGGGGACGCGCCCGGCGTGTGCGGGGACGCGCCCGGCCCGCAGGCCGCCGCCATGGACGAGTGAGTCACAATACTAGTTTATCTATCCAAATATCATAAACCCTCCATAATGCGTTCAAAATCGCACATTATGACCACCATAAAAATAGTCTGTTTTGTTAGAACAAGTTTCTTAGAAAAAATGTTATTATTGCTAAATAATAACATCGATTTCGATAATATTATTTATTCAAAATTCGAACATCTCTGAAAAACAAAGAAATTTGATTTGACCTCTATTCTAATATCAGTCGAGATGACGTTTAGTTCGAAATGAATTGTCATTTTGCAATCAAATTTGATAAATGTCGCACGTAAGTAAGATAACGAACGATATGATAGTTGGGGCCGACTCTAGCTTGCCTCTGAATTAAAAAGAAAACTATGACAGCTGCCAGAAAACTTCATTACCGCCATTAACAGGTAATATTTGTCATAATGTGCGACACCTGAATGCATCATGGAGGCTTATTATATGTGGCTAGATAAAGTAGTGTATGTAACTGTATACATATAACTAGGCATTAAAACACTCGTGTGATATGTCATAGTCGAGCAGCTGGCCTATTTAGTCTACTTGCCTTCGGCTTGTTTCATAAACCCACACTCGTGTTTAATACCCTTCATTATGTACAGTATCATAAACTACTATTATTCTACTGTTGCATAATGCGAGGTCTTAAACCACGAGCGTGGTTTGTTCACGAGCTGAAAGCGAGTTTCATAATTTTTAATATTTGGTCATTATAATTACACAAAGAAAATCACAGCAACACACTTTTTAAACCCGTACTAAAATTCTATACTCTACAGAACTTTACTATTCATCAGATAGGTATCTCTATATCCGACTCACATCAATTTCAAAAAAAGAACATCAGCATAATATTTTATAAAAAGAAAACACGCTTCTGTTCCCTGATTGATCCCTGGTCGACAAAAAGATTCTAAAAATAGTAATTTAATATTTTTTTTGTCACAACCTGACCGGCGATTGACCTCAGCATCACCTGATGGTAAGTGACTACGGAGTCGAGGATGTAGCTCGCCGGTTCAGTTACAGCCTATTCAATCCTACCTTCCTTGAAACGACCCAAATTATAATTTTCTGGAATTACACACGACGGGAGCGAGTTCCATTCCTTAGCGAGGTATTTCGATATAAATAAATAAATATCAGACAACCTCACACAGATCGATCTAGTCCCAAATTAAGCTCAAGAAGGCTTGTGTTATGGATACTAGACGGCGATATACATACTTATATAGATAAATATATACTTAAATACTTAGAACAACCATGACCCAAGCACAAATATTCAAGTTCATCACACAAATATTTGCCCTGGCCAGGATTCGATCCTGGGACCGCCGGCCCAGTAGGCAAGTGCTTGCAAACTGCGCCAAACGTGTCGTCATATAGTATGATATGGTAGATAAAGTCCCATTTGTTCCAGGTTCGTATCGACGGTGGAACAGGTCCTGGAGTGCAGACGCGCGGTCACCATCATCCTGGACGACCCCGCGGGCAACTCGTACGTGCAGAGCCTGCGCGACGACGGGCAGCCCGACGAAGGTAATCTTTATTTATTTTCTCAAACTTTCATTGCAGAAATGTCGTCATAACATGCGATATAACAATATATTTGATATAGCGATATATTTTTGTATCTATGTATGTATATTGTTAATATATATATGTCGGGATAGGGTTGGATGGCCGGGTGCGGTGTGTGGCACATTAGATGAGCTATCCGACATAGTTGTGGACGAGGAGGTAGTTCGAGCGAGATGAAACACTTCAGATACAATTAACTTGATTTATTCCTTATACAATGAAGCACAAAATAACAGTTCCTCGCACAGAGGTCTGTAAGCTAAGTCTCGAACAGAATAGTCTTTATTAAATGAACACTAGGCACATTGCAGGGTTATAACACTGACTCTAATCCACTAGGTATAGCACAACGAAACGGGACAGTTCCAAGGCAGTAGTGCACTCGACGGTGACCCAAAGTGAAGTGAAGTGTGGTCGTTCGCTGAGTGAACCGCCAAGACTCTGTCTAGCGCGCCAAAACAGGTTCAAGGGGGCGCTACTGTCGCCTTCCAATGGCGCACCGGTTTCGTTGAGCTTCCATACTCATGACCGTCTCCGACATGTATATATTTATTATTATTTATTTTATGATCCTGCACCAACTGCTAGTTTCTGTTTGGCCCTATGGTTGACTGGCAGAGAATGCTTTATGGCATTAAGTCCGCCATTTGTACTTTTACTTTTGTATTTTGTGCTATAAAGTTTAAATAAATAAATAACAGGCTTCGAAGTATCACGTTTCGGGCGGAAAAACTCGACTGAACTGTAAAGAAATTTCATACAAAATTGAAGGCCTATACCGGGAAGTATTTTTTTTTAAACATGGCGTCTGTTCATGAACTGGGTAAACAGCTAAATTATATTTTTTTTGAGTGGTGTATTTTTTATTTCCTTGCATATGTTTGAGAAAAGCACTATACATGCCTTAGCCGTGAAAAGCTTGCCGGCTTCGTATCACTATCCGTCTATACCTACTTACCCGGCAAGCCCTTCTTTCCCGGCGTCTGCAGTAATGTACTATTATTTATACTAACAGATCGTCTTTGACATTTCATAAAGAGTAGCTGATTTGAACAAGCTTTCGTAAGCTTCATTTGGGACAGGTTGATTTGTGTGAGGTTATTTGATATTTATTTTAGCTGTCATCAAAAACCGTATTTTTTATAAATTTATGAAACATGTAATTTGTAATGTCTCATTTTTTTTTTAATGTGGGTACACCTCAATTTTGTTTAAGTGGTGCGGTAAGATGTGAATATTAACGTATTCACATAGAGGTCGCTAAGGTGTAAAAACCTTTCAAATAAAACGATGCAAAGATCGACACACAAAGCATAAGGTAAAATTCGTCAATCTTCCTGGCGAAATGGTTAACGCGCTGGACCGGCAATCCAGAGGTACCGGGTTCGATTCCCGGTCTCTTCCCCCAGGTAGCTCCTTTTTCAATGTTTCTTTAAGCTTTGATCTTTGTATTAAAGGCTTAAACCGTATTATTAACTGAGGTGTCTTGTTTCCAGGTCTGAAGATCACACATTACGAGTTCCCACGAACAGAACGAGGTGCTCGGGCTCAACGACATGAAGGTGGAGGGGTACGAGCAGAGCTATAGGGTTCCCGTCCTTGTTAGGGTTCCGTAAAAACCGGCCAAGTGCGAGTCGGACTAGCGCACCAAGGGCTCCTTACACACACTTCCTGTAATGTACTGGCTCCTGGAAATCCTACATTTGTATTGAAAATGATCACTCTATGGAGCGGGGCCATGATTTAAAAAAAAATCTTAGTAGCGTGATGCAGAATCGTCTATTATTTTGTATGGGCGCGCGGCACCGTGCCATAATTTGACCAACAGATGGCGCCAGGTTGACACTAACAGACGGACAGCGGAGTCTTAATAATAGGGTCCCGTGTTTTACTCTTTGGGTACGGAACCCTATAAAACGGGACCATATTAGTAAGCCTCCACTGTCACCACTGTCACCAGGCTGTATCTCATGAACCGTGATTTATTTATTTATTTATTCATAACATATCTATAACTTACAGCTAAAGCCAACGCGTTACATATCTTAACCTAAAACAATTAAATCTAAGTCAATCCAACCAAGTCACAGGTCATTATTATTGGTAGCTCTAAACTCTTTCCGCGAATCAATTTTGAAAATCTACCTGCTTATTATGTTTGACGGTATTCAGATCTCTTACTCACAGCAAGTAAAAAATCTTGGTGTGATCTTGGATTGTACTCTGTCGTGGATTCCTCAGGTCAGTGAGGTTAGTAGGAAGATGTTTGCTGCGGTGGGAGCCCTTAGGCGACTACGTAATTTTTTGCCACTTCCTACAAAAATTGCTCTTGCTCAATCTCTTCTGCTCCCTATTTTAGACTATGCCGATGTGTGCTATTTAGATCTTTCCAGTATACAGCTTGACAAACTTGAGCGCCTTCAAAACCTTTGTATTCGGTTTATATTTGGCTTGCGCAAATATGACCATGTCTCCCATTTCCGTTCTCAGCTCAAGTGGCTTCCAATTCGTCTTCGCCGCAACTCCCACATTCTTGCACTTCTATATAGTATATTATTCAACCCCGCTACCCCTAACTACCTTAAGGAGCGATTTAAGTATCTGTCTTCAATAAGGTGTTCTCAAAATTTGATTCTAACTCCAGCAGTTTCATCTTCACAATTTTACAACAACTCATTTACCGCTCACGCAATCCAGCTGTGGAACGCTTTGCCGCTAGATTTGAGACGCGCAAAATCTTCCAATTTTTAAAAGTCATCTTAAACAGCATTATTTGTCACTTCCCTAGGCCGCGTTGTCGTTGTGGTTGTTTCATTTTTATGTACGTCATCGTATTTATGTATTTATTATGTATGTATACTATTTTAGTATCTGTTTTAAAGTATATCTTTTTATTTTTGGATTTAAGTTTAAGTATCTGTAAAGGTGTATGTGTTAATCAGTCGTTTTCAACAACTATTTGCACTACCATTTTCATAACTATTTTTTGTTTACTCTCTACCCTAAGGTTGTCTGGAAGAGATCGCTTTTTAGTGATAAGACCGCCTGTTGTTACCAACTGTAATGCATTTTTATTTCTTTTGTTTTCTGTTTGTTTTTTGTGGTGCACAATAAAGAGTATTATTATTGTTATTATCTAAGGGTAAAGAACACCCATTTAACATAACTTGTTATGATACCTAGACAGTTAACATTTTCACAGATGATTTATTTCTATTGCCGCTACACCAACAAATACTTAAAAAACAGAATAAAATAAATATTTAAGGGGCTCCAATACGAGGTTGTGTTAACTTTGCACCTCATTTGTATCCGGCGCCATGCATACCAGATGCAAACTTAACTTAACCCGGCCAGTTAAGATGGGATAAGTGTTTGTACGGAACCCTCGGTGCGCGAATCAGACTCGCACTTGGTTGGTTTTTTTATCAATATACTAAAACACGATACGATACAGGATAATAATAATATTATTATTATAATGAGCCCGTAATATCCCACTTGGACAAAGGCCTCCCCTTTTCTTCCAGTGATCTATTTAAGGCTATTTTCTTTTGAATAGTATACTTTAATATCAACCTTTACTTGTAGCTTGTAGATCGTAATAAACACGTTGTTTAGTGTATAGCTGAGTAGATATATATGAAAACCTGTTATTTTAATTTTAAAACATGACTTAACTCAATCGTCTTTGACTTCGTGGCCAATTAAAAAAATACATACTTTCCACCCTAGGGATGAAAAGATTACTACTCATGAAAATTAAACTTTCCGAACAGGAGAGATGAAAACATTTTTTTTTTAAGTTAACGTTCAGTTAAGAGTATCTATGTTAAATTTTTTTGCTCATATTTTATCCCTAAATTTTCATACACATTGTGTGTATGTTTTGTATGGAGTGTATCCATTTTCTTAAAGTACATTTTCCATATTACGTTAGTTATGTTGGTTAAGTATTCGTTGTACATGTTTGTAAACGCGGTTTGCCATTATTTTATAGACAAACAGTTCATTGAAATTTCATTTCATCAAAAGTTTTTTGTCTGAAACCATAAAATATTTTGGAATGTTATAACACAAACCTAACCTAACCTTCGCTTTAAAGATTGCGCAAAGAGGGACATGGCCGCCTTCCATATTGACCACCAAAAATGGGAAAAGCTTGCGGAGAATCGGACGGAGTGGCGCAAATGCGTTGTTGAAGGTCGCAAGTTATGCGATGAGACCTGGTTCGCGGCACTCGCTGACAAGAGACAAAGACGTCGACAAGGCGACGCAGTACCACCCGTCGCACACTTCTCTTGTCAGGCCTGTGGTAAAATGTGTCGATCTCGTATCGGTTTAGTTAGCCACCAGAAACGGTGTATCCCAAACACTACACCATAATTCGTCTGCAATAGACGCAAGGGCCTATATGTAAGCTAACCTAATTTATAGGTTGACATTTTCAAGATATATGAATAATATATGACTTCCGAGGAACAAATTATCTATGAAATGAATCATCATACAGTCTGACCAGAAAGAGTAGAAATTAAAAATTAGCAATACTGTAGTGCCGTCCCCGTTTTCTTAGATTGATTAGAAAGGGACGGCACCACAGTATTGCCACTTAAGAAGTGTTTTTCTATAAAAGAAGAGAATCACCTGTAAATGCATTTTATGTAAATTGTTTTAAATCTGAAATAAAATACTTTGAAATTTATTTGTATTTTTGTTACCATTTTGGGGTGCTGGGTAGGGTGTGCTGTGTGCTATAGATCGATACCTTAGTTCACACTCGTACTAATAGGCTAGTTGACCCATTTATGAAATATATTTGAAATGGTTAATAATGATCTTACTAGCTCTAAAAAAATATTTTGTATTTGTGTAAGAACGACAAAGCTATTTTTTTAAATTTAAATTAGAAATTTCATGAACAGACAAAAACGCCGTCCGCCGTTTTGGCTTATGATAGTGACGTCATCTGTCCCGTAAAGATAACTTAAGGGCTACCTACCCGACGACTTCGAATAGTGCCGCCCCTCTCGATCTCTTGTCAAAGTATATTTGAGTGAGCGGGACGGCACCATACGATGGTCGAATTTTGAACATTGACTCAGTTTTATACGTCACGCCACAGATAAGCAAAAGGCCAAAACGGCGGACGGCGTTTTTGTCTGTTCATGAAATTTCTAATTTAAATTTAAAAAAATAGCTTTGTCGTTCTTACACAAATACAAAATATTTTTTTAGAGCTAGTAAGATCATTATTAACCATTTCAAATATATTTCATAAATGGGTCAACTAGCCTATTAGTACGAGTGTGAACTAAGGTATCGATCTATAGCACACAGCACACCCTACCCAGCACCCCAAAATGGTAACAAAAATACAAATAAATTTCAAAGTATTTTATTTCAGATTTAAAACAATTTACATAAAATGCATTTACAGGTGATTCTCTTCTTTTATAGAAAAACACTTCTTAAGTGGCAATACTGTGGTGCCGTCCCTTTCTAATCAATCTAAGAAAACGGGGACGGCACTACAGTATTGCTAATTTTTAATTTCTACTCTTTCTGGTCAGACTGTATGATGATTCATTTCATAGATAATTTGTTCCTCGGAAGTCATATATTATTCATATATCTTGAAAATGTCAACCTATAAATTAGGTTAGCTTACATATAGGCCCTTGCGTCTATTGCAGACGAATTATGGTGTAGTGTTTGGGATACACCGTTTCTGGTGGCTAACTAAACCGATACGAGATCGACACATTTTACCACAGGCCTGACAAGAGAAGTGTGCGACGGGTGGTACTGCGTCGCCTTGTCGACGTCTTTGTCTCTTGTCAGCGAGTGCCGCGAACCAGGTCTCATCGCATAACTTGCGACCTTCAACAACGCATTTGCGCCACTCCGTCCGATTCTCCGCAAGCTTTTCCCATTTTTGGTGGTCAATATGGAAGGCGGCCATGTCCCTCTTTGCGCAATCTTTAAAGCGAAGGTTAGGTTAGGTTTGTGTTATAACATTCCAAAATATTTTATGGTTTCAGACAAAAAACTTTTGATGAAATGAAATTTCAATGAACTGTTTGTCTATAAAATAATGGCAAACCGCGTTTACAAACATGTACAACGAATACTTAACCAACATAACTAACGTAATATGGAAAATGTACTTTAAGAAAATGGATACACTCCATACAAAACATACACACAATGTGTATGAAAATTTAGGGATAAAATATGAGCAAAAAAATTTAACATAGATACTCTTAACTGAACGTTAACTTAAAAAAAAAATGTTTTCATCTCTCCTGTTCGGAAAGTTTAATTTTCATGAGTAGTAATCTTTTCATCCCTAGGGTGGAAAGTATGTATTTTTTTAATTGGCCACGAAGTCAAAGACGATTGAGTTAAGTCATGTTTTAAAATTAAAATAACAGGTTTTCATATATATCTACTCAGCTATACACTAAACAACGTGTTTATTACGATCTACAAGCTACAAGTAAAGGTTGATATTAAAGTATACTATTCAAAAGAAAATAGCCTTAAATAGATCACTGGAAGAAAAGGGGAGGCCTTTGTCCAAGTGGGATATTACGGGCTCATTATAATAATAATATTATTATTATCCTGTATCGTATCGTGTTTTAGTATATTGATAAAAAAACCAACCAAGTGCGAGTCTGATTCGCGCACCGAGGGTTCCGTACAAACACTTATCCCATCTTAACTGGCCGGGTTAAGTTAAGTTTGCATCTGGTATGCATGGCGCCGGATACAAATGAGGTGCAAAGTTAACACAACCTCGTATTGGAGCCCCTTAAATATTTATTTTATTCTGTTTTTTAAGTATTTGTTGGTGTAGCGGCAATAGAAATAAATCATCTGTGAAAATGTTAACTGTCTAGGTATCATAACAAGTTATGTTAAATGGGTGTTCTTTACCCTTAGATAATAACAATAATAATACTCTTTATTGTGCACCACAAAAAACAAACAGAAAACAAAAGAAATAAAAATGCATTACAGTTGGTAACAACAGGCGGTCTTATCACTAAAAAGCGATCTCTTCCAGACAACCTTAGGGTAGAGAGTAAACAAAAAATAGTTATGAAAATGGTAGTGCAAATAGTTGTTGAAAACGACTGATTAACACATACACCTTTACAGATACTTAAACTTAAATCCAAAAATAAAAAGATATACTTTAAAACAGATACTAAAATAGTATACATACATAATAAATACATAAATACGATGACGTACATAAAAATGAAACAACCACAACGACAACGCGGCCTAGGGAAGTGACAAATAATGCTGTTTAAGATGACTTTTAAAAATTGGAAGATTTTGCGCGTCTCAAATCTAGCGGCAAAGCGTTCCACAGCTGGATTGCGTGAGCGGTAAATGAGTTGTTGTAAAATTGTGAAGATGAAACTGCTGGAGTTAGAATCAAATTTTGAGAACACCTTATTGAAGACAGATACTTAAATCGCTCCTTAAGGTAGTTAGGGGTAGCGGGGTTGAATAATATACTATATAGAAGTGCAAGAATGTGGGAGTTGCGGCGAAGACGAATTGGAAGCCACTTGAGCTGAGAACGGAAATGGGAGACATGGTCATATTTGCGCAAGCCAAATATAAACCGAATACAAAGGTTTTGAAGGCGCTCAAGTTTGTCAAGCTGTATACTGGAAAGATCTAAATAGCACACATCGGCATAGTCTAAAATAGGGAGCAGAAGAGATTGAGCAAGAGCAATTTTTGTAGGAAGTGGCAAAAAATTACGTAGTCGCCTAAGGGCTCCCACCGCAGCAAACATCTTCCTACTAACCTCACTGACCTGAGGAATCCACGACAGAGTACAATCCAAGATCACACCAAGATTTTTTACTTGCTGTGAGTAAGAGATCTGAATACCGTCAAACATAATAAGCAGGTAGATTTTCAAAATTGATTCGCGGAAAGAGTTTAGAGCTACCAATAATAATGACCTGTGACTTGGTTGGATTGACTTAGATTTAATTGTTTTAGGTTAAGATATGTAACGCGTTGGCTTTAGCTGTAAGTTATAGATATGTTATGAATAAATAAATAAATAAATCACGGTTCATGAGATACAGCCTGGTGACAGTGGTGACAGTGGAGGCTTACTAATATGGTCCCGTTTTATAGGGTTCCGTACCCAAAGAGTAAAACACGGGACCCTATTATTAAGACTCCGCTGTCCGTCTGTTAGTGTCAACCTGGCGCCATCTGTTGGTCAAATTATGGCACGGTGCCGCGCGCCCATACAAAATAATAGACGATTCTGCATCACGCTACTAAGATTTTTTTTTAAATCATGGCCCCGCTCCATAGAGTGATCATTTTCAATACAAATGTAGGATTTCCAGGAGCCAGTACATTACAGGAAGTGTGTGTAAGGAGCCCTTGGTGCGCTAGTCCGACTCGCACTTGGCCGGTTTTTACGGAACCCTAACAAGGACGGGAACCCTATAGCTCTGCTCGTACCCCTCCACCTTCATGTCGTTGAGCCCGAGCACCTCGTTCTGTTCGTGGGAACTCGTAATGTGTGATCTTCAGACCTGGAAACAAGACACCTCAGTTAATAATACGGTTTAAGCCTTTAATACAAAGATCAAAGCTTAAAGAAACATTGAAAAAGGAGCTACCTGGGGGAAGAGACCGGGAATCGAACCCGGTACCTCTGGATTGCCGGTCCAGCGCGTTAACCATTTCGCCAGGAAGATTGACGAATTTTACCTTATGCTTTGTGTGTCGATCTTTGCATCGTTTTATTTGAAAGCTATTTTTTTAAATTTAAATTAGAAATTTCATGAACAGACAAAAACGCCGTCCGCCGTTTTGGCCTTTTGCTTATCTGTGGCGTGACGTATAAAACTGAGTCAATGTTCAAAATTCGACCATCGTATGGTGCCGTCCCGCTCACTCAAATATACTTTGACAAGAGATCGAGAGGGGCGGCACTATTCGAAGTCGTCGGGTAGGTAGCCCTTAAGTTATCTTTACGGGACAGATGACGTCACTATCATAAGCCAAAATGGCGACAGCGTTTTAATCATTTCAAAAATACAGATTAAAAACCATATTTTAAAATTCAATTTTTAGTCATCTCCCATTTTTAAGAACTGAAAAATATATATTTAGGTTTCCTATGCTAAAATACTATACGATATAAACATTCGTTTAATACAATTGAACATGAGTCAACTAGCCTATTCCAATCAAATTACAGGTATCGATATATGGGATATTGCTCTATCACCGGAAGTTCCGGGATTATTCACCCTAGTGCTGGGTTGAGGTTTGAAGCAGAGCAGCTAAAATAAATAAAACAACAGGGCTAAATCCAATAAACACATTTCTTGAACTAAATTTGTATTTACAAAACAAAAGAAACACACATTAAACGAACCCAACATTGAAATAGCTAATACCTACGCGCCTGACACAGGTATCCCCGTGTTTCAAACGCAGAAGAAAATAACAAACAACCATATTTCATTTACATGGCAATTTTAACTACAACATACATAATCCTCACAGATCAAAACATCCAAACTTATGGCCATACGCAAGAATAGACATGTTGACTAATTTTTTTTAAGGATGTCAATCGATTCTATTTTTTAATGTGATCAAATGTCTATATGGGACTGACTACACTTAAACTGCTCTAAAAGTCAGAAATGACCGTCAAAGTTCAACATTCCTACGTAGCGCCAAAAACGCTCCATACAAAAGGCGTCCAGGCTAGTGACGTCACAGGCCGGTATAGGTTCCAATAATTGTATGGAGAAATTAAGAAATTTGCCATTTTCACCGTGAAAAAGTGCGTTGTTTTGTAAAATTATGAGGATTCTGAAAACATTTTCAAAATTTCTTTTGGATTAAAAAACAATCACATAAAATTTGCGTAGGTACCTTTGAAGTCACATAATTCCAAGAAGATTTATTTTTCTGGATTTTTTTTCTTTTTTCGTGATATATTTTAGCTAATTTTATTCATATAACTACAGTACGCTGTAGAATTCAACATTAGTCAACATGTCTATTTCAGGCCAAGCTGCAACGGCGGCGCTTCACTCGCTCGGGCAATTAGGACCATACATGTGCTTAATACATTTTATGTTATGTCTTATTCTTGGGAGTATAATGTCGCTAAGCTCGAAGCCTTTTGAAATAAATTGGCTTGTACCTATTAGTTTATAAATTTACTAACTTTTGACAGTACCTCTTCACTACTTGCGAATTTGGCCGAGGTTGGGCGAATATGATAGTGTGGTGGGACACTTTGCTGCAGAAATCTATACTTCGGCCACAAACACAAATTATATAGGCCATCGGTCAAACTTACTCTGAACTACAGGAATGCTTATATAATGTGTATTGAAATCTATAATAAGCTTCCAAGCACATAAAGACTATGATTTGTGTATATTTTAAAAAAGAGTAAAGAAATGGCTAACAGAGAAAGGTTCTATTCTTTAAATAATTATTTTAATGCTAATAATGAACGAATTGATATTTAAATATAATGTTATAGTGGTTTCCGACCTCTAATTGTGATAAAGAAGATAAATAATCCAATTTTGTATAATTATTCTGACATGTTATATTATTAGTTACTGTATTATAAATTGATAGAATAGAATGAAAGATTAATGTGTATACACCTGAAAAGGTAGGATTTAATGGAACTATTATGAAATTGTATTTTTCTCAAAAATGCCATGTAATGTTGCCATACTATCGCTACAAAGACTACAGTAAGTGGAAAATACCGAAGACTTTTTACAAGTGTCCAGTAAACAGCGAGATTTTAAATTTGGAATCAATATTTATCCAGTAGGTAAGTATGTAATTCCTATTACGTATCAAGATATTAAAATTTCGAAACACGATTTACATCGTCACCGACCTATAAAAAAACTAAGGATGTGAAGGCGATGAGGTCGTATATGAATGTAAAAAGATAATTAATCATGTTATTTTATTTCAAATATATTCTTATTAAATTATAGTATAGGTAAACTAGCTGTTGCCCGCGACTTCGTCCGCGTGGAACCTTTATCTTGAAAATTTTACATCTTTATTATTTTCAGATCTAAGTAATGTTGAAATTGCTAAACGTGCTTTTTTTTTGCAATTGTTTGCGAAATAGTAATGAACCCTTCGTACGCGAGTCCGACTCGCTCTTGGTCTTATTTTACTTTTTTTTTCAGCTAATTTGCTCTAATTACGCGGTATCCTTATAAAATCAGGTACATCTACGAACGAATAGACGTTTATAAATTCTTTGATTCGAATAATAATGCCTTTACACAAAGTTTCAAGTAACGCACTCAAAAATTTTTTTGATCTACATACAAATTTTCAACCCCTTTTTCACCACCTTCAGGGCTGAATTTTCAAAAACGCTGAAATAAGTTTTCTTATTTTTTAATAAAATACCTTTTTACAAAGTTCCTAATTCCTAACTTAAAATACAACTTATACCCGGTATAACCTATCACCCTCTTTTTAACCCCCTTAGGGGTAGATTATAAAACGCTGAAATCACTTTTCTTGTATTCTAATTATATGCATTTATACATAGTTTAAAATCCCGCAATCAAAAAAAAAAATTGATATTCATACAAATTTTCAACCCCTTTTTCACCACCTTCGGGGCTGAATTTTCAAAAACGCTGAAATGTCTTTTTTGTATTTTAACAATATGCTTTTATATAAAGTTTCAAGTCACGCACTCAAAAAAAAATTTTGATCTTCATACAAACTTTCAACCCCTTTTTAACCCCCTTAGGGGTATAATTTTCAAAACACTGAAATCAATTTTCTTGTATTCTAAGTAAATGCCTTTATACAAAGTTTAAAATCCAGCAATCAAAAAAAAAATGATCTTTATACAAATTTTCAACCCCTTTTTCACCACCTTTGGGGCTGAATTTTCAAAAACGCTGAAATGTCTTTTTTGTATTTTAATAATATGCTTTTATATAAAGTTTCAAGTCACGCACTCAAAAAAATATTTTGATCTTCATACAAACTTTCAACCCCTTTTTAACCCTCTTAGGGGTATAATTTTCAAAAACACTGAAATCTCTTTTCTTGTATTCAAAGTAAATGCCTTTATACAGTTTAAAATCCCGCAATCAAAAAAAAAATGATCTTTATACAAATTTTCAACCCCTTTTTCACCACCTTCGGGGCTGAATTTTCAAAAACGCTGAAATTACTTTCTTGTATTTTTAGAATATGTTTTTTGTTAATTTTTTTAACCCTTTTAGGGGATGAATTTTCAAAAATGCTGAAATTAGTTTTCTTTTATTTTATTTTAATACCTTTTTACGAAGTTTCAAGTTCCTAGCTTAAAATAAAATTTGAGCACCAAGACAAACTTTCATCCCCCCTTTTAACCCCCTTAGAGGTTGAATTTTTAATTACGATCAATTAATGTTATTTTATTATTCTTATATATGCCTTTATAAGAAGTTTCAAAGAATTTGTGATGGATTTAAACTTTCAACCCCTTTTTAACCCTTTTAGGGGATAAATTTTTGAAAACGCTGAAATTATTTTTCTCGTATTCTAATAATATGCCTTTATGCAAAGATTCAAGTCCCGCACTCAAAAAAATATTTGATCTCCATACAAACTTTCAACCCCTATTTTACCACCTTAGGGGATGAATTTTCAAAAACGCTGAAATTAATTTTCTTCTTTTTTATTTTAATACATTTTTACGAAGTTTCAAGTTTCTAACATTTAAAAAACTTGTACCCCATACAATCTTTCATCCCCTTTTTAACCCCCTTAGGGGTTGAACTTTTCAAAATCGCTTCTTATCTCTTGTACACTATATAAGTGCAACCTAATGTGCAAATTTCAACTCTAAAGCATTTGTAGTTTCGGCTCTGCGTTGATGAGTCAGTCAGTCAGGACACTTGCATTTATATATATAGATTAGAATATGCATTCTACAAATTGTTTTAATTATAAGTACAGTCCGACAGCAAATTGTAGAAATTAAAAAGTGACGTCCCTTTTTCTTAGATTGAATAGAAAGAGACGACACTACAGTATACCTACACTTGCAATTTACACTTAAATAAAAAGAGGTCAGCACTATTGGCAGTATAAACTTTACTCATGATGCATATAAAAAAAAAAGTAGCGACAAGGTTAGTGCGGAAAGTTTGTATGCTACGTTTAGTTCGTAATTGTGCTGTGTAAAATGACAATGATATTTCGAAATAACTTTTTTGTATCCTTTAGAAAAAACCTTTGAGTTAAAATTAAAGGTAAGCTTATGATATGAACATTAGTTAGAAAATATAACAATAATTTAATTTTATCTTTAAAACTTAGATTTGTAGGACAGTGCAAATAAGTCAGTACAAATAATTAAACGCAGTATTTATAAAAAAAAAGCAAATGAATCAAGGCGCGATTTAAATCAAAAGATAGTAATTTCAAATTTGTTTGTGTAATCTAATTACATACAACAAAAATTAGTTCAGACGATTCTGATTCCGAAATAGACGGTACTCCTCCACACTAAAAAGCGGAGGCAGAGTTTGTACTTCCGCCTAAATCCAAGGAAAGATATTAAAAAAAATGCAAGAGATTCATTATATTATATGGAAGTGTAGTGTTGAAACGTTGTTGTGCACGACGCACCTCTTTTTATAGATTTATACTTTTTATAGTTATTTTATTTTGTAAGCTTTTGTTTTATGTATGACTTTTAGTTGTCATTATACCTTAATATCCTGAACCAGCTCGTTTGATTTCAAGTCTGCTGAATCTATCAGCAACATTTTTATGTGGTCCTTCTCCCGTGAATGGATATGGTACGAACACGCGCAGCTACGAAAGTAGCGGACAACAATGAAGGTAAGACCGTTGCGGAGAGGGAGCTGGAGTCGCCGCTCGCGCCCACCGACCCTCAAGCCTCTGCGGCATCCGCATCCCTGGCGCCTTCCCGTCCCGTAAGTTTGTCGTCTCGTTCCTCCGCCACGATTGTGTCCAGACGGTTGGCCGCGGAGGCGCAGCACGCGCGCCGCCTCGCCGACCTGGAGCGACATACCGCCGATCTGGAGCTCCGCGTTGAACTCGCCGCCATCGAGGCCGACGCAAGTCAGCGCAGTTCTAGGAGCAGCCAGCGCATAGACCCATGGTTGAGCAAATTGGAAGCCGTCTGCGACTGCGCCCCGAGACCGCGGTGACATCCCCGCAGCTGCCCGCAGCAACAAGAGTGCGGAGGTTCCACAACTTCTTAACTCCCTACAAGTATTGATAGATACTGTTAATAAAGGCAATAGCCACGCATCAAATAACGTTCCTTTACCCCGTTTTGACGGCCGTTCGCACCTAGATTGGCTGAGCCTTAAAAAGGCTTTTCTAAACACAAAAGGCTCCTACAATGCCGTGAACAATCTAGCAAGGTTGAACGCGGCCCTCGCTGGCGCGGCGCGCGAGGCCGTGGCGGCGCTGCTGGTGTGGGCGCGCGAGCCTGGCGTGGTGCTGCGCGCGCTCGACACGCGTTTCGGCCGCCCCGAGCTCATCGTGGCGCAAGAGGTGGCCGTGGTGCGCGCGCTGCCGCGCGTCAGCGCAGAAGGTAAGGATCTCGCTATTTTTGCTAGTCGTGTTCGCAATTGTGTAGAAGTTATTCGGTTATTGGAACATACGGAATATCTCTCATCGCCGGAACTTTTTCAGGCGATTATTTCGAAAATTTCTCCACTATTGCGATCAAAATGGCTAGAATATGCCGCTCGATACGAAGCTAGCGGTCAAGCTAAACTAGAAATCCTAGCTGATTTTCTAGCGCACGAAATCGACCTCCAGGCTCGTTTCGGCATGATTCTTGAGCCGACTGCTACATCGCACGTGGCAGATAGTAGACGGGCCAGGGATCATGTGCACGTCGTCGCTGAAAATAGACCCGCTAAATCGAATTCAGGTTCGCAAAATATGCGTTCATCGGCGACTGCACTCAAAATTCGTTCATGCGTTGTTTGTTCGCAATCGCATGAATTGACTCACTGTGACAAATTCATGTCACTTTCAGTCGATGACAGATGGCGGTTAATAAAAAAGAAAAGAGTCTGTCATCGATGCCTGAAAGTAGGTTGGCATAGGCTGAATTTATGTAGATCTAGAAATGTATGTGACATTGACGGATGTACGTTCCGTCATCACGAATTACTGCATAATCCAAATTACGAGCGCGCCGCCGCCGCGCATTTGGAGGTAGAGGACGACGAGCCCGTTGCGGAGCTGTCCAGCCTCGCGCCGTGCGCGCCAGCGCCCGCCGCGGCCCCTGCTGCCGCGCTGGCCCCTACTTCATGCGACGTACTGACTCATGCGTCTACTTCTGCTGTGTTGGAAAGCCCAGCGATGTTTCCGTCGCCTCGACCGTTGTTGAAGACCGTCGCTGTCACCGTGTCCGGTCCTTTAGGAAGCGCGGATTGTCATGCTTTGTTAGATGACGGGGCTTCTGCTAGTTTCATCGACGCGGAGATAGCGACAAAGCTAGGTATTTGCGGACCTGAAAGACAAATACGTTTAAATTGTGTAGGCGGTCCGAGCAAGAGCACGACGGTTCATTACGTAGATTTTTGTATCAAAGGTCGTCACGCTTCAGAAACGCACTTCATACGTAGAGCCCGCGCGATTGAAGGGTTAGGTATCGCGCGACAAAGTATCGATAGACTACGCGTGTCACAATATTCGTATCTTTCTGACATCGCGGAAGAATTCTGTTACGACGACGTAAAGCCTACGATTATTATCGGTATCGATAATTGGCACTTGAGCATGTCTAGAGCTACGCGTAAGGGCAGTAGGAATCAGCCAGTTGCCAGTCTTACTCCTCTCGGTTGGATTTTGTTTGGCTTTGGCTGCAGCACCACCGCGCCGGTCAACGCCGTCAACCACGCAACTATCAGCGAGCCCGTGGTTGCAGATATTAGCGATCGCGCAGTGTTAGAACAATTAGTTCAAGAGCAGTATAGTCTAGACTCGAGTGGTATTTCGAAACGCGAACCGCGCAGCTCCGACGACGAACGCGCTGTCCAAATTCTCGAGCGCACAGCCCGTCGCCTGCCCAGCGGTCGATACGAGGCTGGTCTAGTTTGGAAGGCCGACAATTTGCTAGTACCTGATAGTCATAAACTTGCGTTGTCTATAGGTTTTTAGGTCTAGAGAAGAAAATGTCCAGGGATCCTATTTATGCAGAGCGGTACGGTACCGTCAGAATATACACGATATGATTCGGAAGGGTTACGCTGAATTGTGCACGGAATTGCGCGACAAAATGTCACCAGTTTGGGTTCTGCCACATTTCGGTGTAATCAATCCGAATAAACCGCTTAAATTAAGGGTCGTCCATGACGCAGCCGCTAAAAGCCACGGTGTTTCATTGAATTCGCTCTTATTGACAGGCCCCGACTTACTTCAGCCATTTTTGGGCATTCTTCTTCGCTTTCGTGAAGGAAAAGTAGCTTTTACTGGAGACATACGTGAGATGTTTCCACAGATTAAAATTTGTGTAGAAGATCGCGACGCGCAAAGATTTTTGTGGCGTGACAGCCCTAAAGAACCGATTAAAACCTATCGCATGTCATCAATGATCTTTGGTGCCGCTTCAAGCCCTTTCACTGCCATTTATGTCAAAAACAAGAATGCTGTGGAATGGCAAGACCGCTATCCAGACGCAGCTCGAGCCATTATCGTCGATTATTACATGGACGACTGCATTGTAAGCGTAGATTCTGTCGATGAGGCCGCTAAGCTTGCAGTCGAGATCCATAACATTCATCGACATGCTGGCTTCGAGATGCGTTCGTGGGCCTCAAACAATCTCTCTGCGCTTTCTCTGCTGCCAAAAGAGAGCTTGGTTGAGTTGCCTGTAGCTAGAAAAGAAGTAGATGTTGACTTGGGCCACCTCAGCATGCCTTTGCGTACGCTTGGGCTTATTTGGCAACCCATCGCTGATACGATTGGTTTCAATACAGGCATAAGGCAAAAGTCGTTGTCAGATAAGCTCACTAAAAGAGACGTGTTGGCTCATGTCATGCGCGTCTATGATCCTCTCGGGATTCTCGCGCCAATCGTGGTAACAGGACGTATTATGTTTCAGGACGCGTGGCGCAAGGGTCTCGACTGGGATGAGGAACTTTCGCAGAGTGACAGCGCAGCGTGGAGACTTTGGTTTGAAGATTTACTCGCTGTCTCCCTTTTGCAGATCCCACGCTGCTACTGTCCGGGCGAGTTCCATGTAGATAAGCGAGAACTTCACATCTTTTCAGACTCAAGCGAAGCTGCTTTCGCCGCAGTCGCATATTGGCGATTTATTTCAGAAAATGGGGATGTGAAGCTTGCGTTAATATGTAGTAAAGTACGTCTAGCCCCCCTGAAACCAAATTCGATATATCGTTTAGAGCTTCAGGGTGCTCTTATAGCAGCTCGACTCGCTGCGACTATTTGTGAAGCCCACAGGCAAAAACCTGTCAAACGTATATTTTGGTGCGACTCCATGACAGTGTTGGGATGGCTTCGCAGCGAAGCGCGCTTGTACAAGCCATTTGTCTCGCATAGAGTAGGCGAGATTATAGAGATAACGGATGTGAACGAATGGCGCTGGGTACCGAGTCATCTAAATGTTGCAGACGATGCAACTCGCGTCAAACGAGTCACGCTATCTCCAGAATCACGTTGGATATCGGGTCCTGAATTTTTACTCTCTTCCGAGTGACCCTGCGAGCCCTGCGCACCTGATTACTCTGGCATGAAGGAGGAGAGCAAACGTTCAGCGCGCTCCGTTTTAGTTCACCTTATTAGTGACGTCGACAAGCATGAGCCACTCTCAGCCGAGCCCAGTCGTTTCAGTTCTTGGCTGAGATTAGTGCGTGCGATAGCAAAAGCGCATAAGTATCTCACATTATTGCGAATGCGTAGTCTTAATCAAAGGGGTTTATGTGTAGACAATTTAGTTCGTGCCGAGGGAGGGATTTTAACCTTCATGTTTCAGCCTGTAGGTCAATTGCACTCCTTCGCCGTCCTGCGCTCTGCTCGCGCGCCAGCCGCAGAGTTGACTGCCACCGACATGCGCCTTGCAGAGAAGCATATTTTGCGACAATCGCAACTGAACACGTTCCCCGACGATATGTCGCATCTCCGAGATCGCCCTGCACAGCCCTTGCCGCGCACCAGCCGTTTGTCTAAATTATCTGTTTTTATCGACGATGATGGACTGATGCGTTTATCTGGCCGAATTTCGGCAGCTTTTGAAGTACGCGACGAAACCAAACGCCCCATCGTCCTCGATGGAAGACACCCAGCTGTACGTCTACTTGTACATTATTACCACTGGACGGCCGCCCATGCGAATACAGAGACAGTTGTCAACGAAATCCGACAAGACTATCACTTACTGAGTCTACGAAGTACCGTCCGCACAGTCGCTTTCCACTGCCAGTTTTGCAGAATCCGCCGAGCAATTTTTTCCGTCCACCCACTGGAAATCTACCTGAGGTACGATTGGCGCACCACAAGCGCCCATTTACATACACCGGGCTGGACTACTTCGGACCGATTCAAGTCTCCATTGGTCGTAGACGAGAAAAAAGGTATGTCGCCTTGTACACGTGCCTTGTTGTGCGCGCTGTACATCTAGAAGTCGTGCACAGTTTGTCGGCCGACTCCGCTATTATGAGCCTCCGCCGTTTCATAGCCCGACCAGGGACACCTGCAGAGCTTTGGACGGACAACGGAACTGCCTTTGTTGGGAGCAACAGAGAACTGCAAGCCCTTTATGCTGACGCAACGTCCCAGTATGCGGCGACGGAGAAGATAAATAGGCGCTTCATACCCCCCGGAGCTCCATTCATGGGCGGGGCCTGGGAAAGACTTGTAAAGACCGTCAAAGTGGCACTCAGAGTGACCTTGACCGAACGTGCCCCCACAGACGAGGTGCTACGCACGTTACTAGCCGAAGCGGAGGCGCTTGTCAACTCGCGTCCTCTAACGCACGTTCCTGTCGACCCTGAAAGCGAAGAAGCGCTAACACCTAATCATTTCCTGCTCAGCTCTTCTTCGGGCCACCCGATTCCAGCGGTACTCACAGACTCCGACCTAGTTTCGCGAAGCAGCTGGCGCAAAGCCGTAAGATTTTAATTTATACTTTTTATAGTTATTATATTTTGTAAGCTTTTGTTTTATGTATGACTTTTAGTTGTCATTATACCTTAATATCCTGAACCAGCTCGTTTGATTTCAAGTCTGCTGAATCTATCAGCAACAGTTGTCCTTCCAAGCTCGGCTAAATTAATTTTTGGAAGGCAGTTCCAAAAGGAAAGAGCCAATCTCTTTCCAAAAAAAAAACAACTGTGTGAGATAAAAATAAACAACTAAAGTTTCTCACCACCAAATTAAATGAATAAACTCGTTAGATGAGTATATTGTGACCTAGGAAAAGGATGCCTTTCAATAATATTAATCAGGTGACCTACGTGGAATATTAAAGGAAAAATTTGGTAATTACTACAACTTTATTGTATAACACTAGGCTATGTACAGACTTAACCTATGCCTGCTTTGGCAGGAGACTTATAGAACTGTTTAATTCTAGGACACGCTTATAAAAGTAGCTCAGCCAGTATCACTGGGTGTATAATATGTTCGACTTAGTCTATATATCAGACCTAAATTTTAACAGTGCCAACAACGTTATTTAACTTTAAGTGAAATCCTACTTCCCTACGTTTTTAATATCTAAAGGAGACTGACACGCACCTTGCTTAGTCCGTACTCAGAACCAGTCCTGACTGATGTCACTTCCTTTGCAGTGTGCTCGGGACCCCAGCTACGGAGGGATTCCGGCTATGCTTCTGTCTCGATCACGCAGAACAGGACCAGGGCATTGAAGAAACAGGAATTTATAGTGACAGACCCGATGCAGAATTAAATTTGGAAAATGGTATATACCTTAAGCCATGAGGTAAGTTGAGTTGGATGTGTGGAAAAATCTAATTTGACCACAATGTCATCTTCTAAATTTGTGTTTAATTTAAATTTCCAAAAACAAAAGGTTCATCTCAATTTCATTTTTATCTTTCATTTCTCAAGTTTTTATTACTGATCTTAAATTTTAAATTCATGTTTTAAATCCCTATCCTCGCTGAAATAGAAGTAAAATCCTGCATTAGAATAGTGCAATCATAAGACACAATGCTTTACATTTGAGCAGAGAGGTTATGATAATCTGCTTACCGGAGCGACTCCAAAATCTTGGGTTAAACTGCCTCCGCAGAAGATCTCCCACCCGCCATCAATAATGTGGCTAAAACAAGGAACCAGCAGTTAAAAACTGAACAAGGATACAAAGACCAGAGCTGATTATATGTAAGATACTACTCACGATTTTTAATCCCGAAATAACACTTCCACAGAAATCTCCATCGGAAATGGCGTCGGTGCGCCAGACTCACGACACAGCGGCTCGCACCAGGAGTCAGATGAAAATGGACCAAAATTTCGGAAATTCGTATCAAAACGGATATGTAGCTTCTACAGACTTCAATGGTTTCTAGTAGTAAATAGGGTTGCCTATTTTGGCCGAAGACTACCCAATCAAATCCCTGGTTCACCTTTATTTAATTATATGAATTAAGAAATAACATATACTGTATTTTAATACTTATGATTATTTTTCTTACACTTTATTTTAAATTACTATATTTTAATAATGTGTAAATAATATTATCAAATATATGTTATTTCTGAATTTTACCCTGTCATATGAAATATTTATCTAGCAACCCTGACCTATGACAGTTTTACTCCTGTTGCTAGACTAGAAAAATTATATATTGTGTTGACTTCCGGTTCGTGACTTAAGATGGCCGCATGCGTTTAAGTTTTGTTGTTCGTTATTTATTCATTTTTGTTATTCAATGTGTAGTATTGATAGCGTATTGTGCAGTGATCTAACGTATGAGTGAATAGCTAATGAAGAATTCAACTTGAAGCGTTCATAGCCCTTTCTGGGTCAAGGCCTGATAGTCCGCGTGGGTTTTTTGTAAATCGCTATCACTACAAAAAGCAAAACCTCACCGAACAACGGCATGCTCTACGAGCAAACTCGAAATTGGCGAAATCATCATTAACTTTGATGGAAGCCATATTTTAAAATTAGAATTAGATTAGAATATATTGTGTTGTCCTACTCAAAAAACAATAGAACGTTTAAGGTATGGTTATAAATGTAACAATTACGACCATTATACAAAATATCAAAAATACACCACGTGACAGTGTGCGTATATGTAACACACTTTCTCTTCATGTAGATGATATATAAATGCATTGTATGTTAATTCGACTCACAATAAACCTTATACTCAAGCAACGAACACATCTTTTACTCTCCACATCACATGGCGATCCTGCCAATGCGGCCTTGTGCTGCACTTGCGGCGCGCTGCGCCGCCAGTCAAGGACCATCGAAAAATTAAATTAAATAAAGTTAAATGAGTGTTTAAAACAAAAATGGTGATCTTGAAACCAGTGAACTATTGAACAAGGATTTGGAAATCTGAACTTTTTCATCTTCGTGTGCTTTAATACATAAATATGCTTACATCTACGAAAAAGACTTCAAAATAATTATTGAAAAAAGCAAACTGTGAAAACGTGAAAATGTATAATAGCAAAATGTGTCGCGGAAAGAAAAAACCCTACAGCACAGTGCAAAAACTCGAATTTTAATTTAAAAAAAGCAAAATCTATAAATCTATAATAAAATTAACTGAAATCTATATCGGAAACGGTGATGGAGTGTTGACTGCTGCAGGGAGTTGTTCGTGTCGTGAGGAAGGGCAGCATCATCAGGACATGTTTGGAGTAAAGCAGGACGTCGAAAAATAATAGCAACGTAATTATGCTGAAGAAATTACCAAATTTTTTTTTGATTGAAGACTAACTGACTTATCGTGTCGTATAAAATAATTTTATAATGGGCACCGTATCCATTATCTGTGTTAAAATTTATAAGCAAATAATTTGGTTTGTACGAAGTTTATGCAGCTTGATGACGAATTTTTATAAAGTACTCGTATATAATATACCTAGTAGTTTTAACTTTCAATAATTGTATCATAAAAAGCTAAGGTATTCATTTTATCAAATTAATATTATAAATCACGCAAACCATTTATATCATTTCTTCAGTTTCAGTTTCATTTATTAACCATACAGTAATATGTTCATTACATGGTAAGTCAGTATACATTTATAATTAACGATAAAATTTCGTAATAATATTTAAAAAACATTAAATTCCAAAAATAAAAACAGTCATTACTTGTAAATCATTAATATCATTTTTTAATACACAGTGTCATGTCCTTGAACGATAGATATTCAGTAATAGAGTAGAAGGCATGATTTTGAAAGAACGCTTTTACTACGCGTTTAAAGGAGCAATGAGCCAAATCACAAATGTCTACCGGCAATTTATTAAAAAGTTTAATTTTTAGGAATATCCCCTGCTTTTGACATTTTTTTAAGCGTATTCTCGGAAGTACAAGCTTGTTCTTGTTCCTGGTGTTGTAATTATTACAATCAGAGCGTTTAATCAGTGTGTTTGCCTTTTTGTGAATTTCGAGCACCGAGTTGTAAATGAATAATGAAATAACCGTCATTATTTCAAGTTTTTCAAAATAACATCTGGCCGACGTGCGCTGGTTGATTCCGCACATGATTCTTATCGAGCGTTTTTGAAGAACCAATACTCGGTTTATTTCAGCAGCATTTCCCCAGATAGTTATGGCATAGGTGAGTAAACTCTGAACATAAGCATAATACACAGTTTTTAATGTCCTAGGGTTAACTAAGGGCTTTAGTTTTAATAACGCGTAATTTGCAGTTGCTAACTTGTTACAGAGTTTGTCAATATGCCCGCTGTGTGATAGTCTACTATCAAGCTCATAGCCTAAAAAACAGGTGTTTTCTTTATACTCTATTTTGGAATCGTCGTTGTTTTTTCTCGAGACCTTATATTTGAGAAATGTACTTTTTTCCTTATTTAAGACTATGCCATTGCATTCGAACCATTTCATCAAAATGTCTGTTACATGGCTCAGACGTATTTCCATTTCCGATTGGTCTTTGTGTCTAACCCCTACATGTGTGTCATCTGCAAAGAGGCTGATCTGTGCCCACTCTGGTAAGTTTGATGGCAGGTCGTTGATATAGATCAGGAACAATACCGGGCCTAGAATAGATCCTTGTGGCACGCCTATATTATTTTTTTCTGGTGGTGATAAGGCATTATTGACTTCGACGACTTGCATCCGGTTTTCCATGTAACTCGTCATCATTCTGAGTGCGATGTCATCAAATCCATAGCGGCGCAGTTTAAGCAGGAGAATTTCGTGGCGTATGCAGTCAAATGCTTTCGACAGGTCACAGAACATGCTTGCGCATTTCTGTGACCCATCCAAAGACTCGAGTACGAAATCCACAACTGTTCTAATAGCCATAGCGGTGGATTTGTCCTTTCGGAAACCGTATTGGCTATGGGAGAATAGGTGATTCTGTTCGAAGAATTCGACTATTCTGGTCTTCATCAGCGTCTCTAGTACCTTTGAGAAAACGGGTAGGACGCATATTGGTCTATAGTTACTTGCATCTTTTACGTTTCCTTTTTTAAAAATTGGTTCGACTCTTCCTGTCTTTAGTATGTCCGGAAATATTCCTTCTTTGATACAACTATTTATAACAAACAGCAGTAATTCCATTATGTTATCATTATATTTTATGATTTTTAGTATCCTTGTGTCCATGGAATGTATATCTTTTGACGCCTTATTTTTTATTTTGTTAATGGTTACATGCAGCTCTTTTAATGTTACATGGTGGAATTCTAGTTTTCTTTCAGGGGGTTGGACTGAATTAACATAGGTTTGGCATTGTTTAGGACTTATTTGTATATCACTCGTTATGTTTTCTGCTACTGTTGAATAAAACTTGTTAAATATTTTTGCCATTTCTATAGGGTCATTTATACTGGCTCCATTTTCATTAAGTATTGCTTTAGTCATATTTGATTTACTTATATTGCCACGCTTTGTATGTTCCCTAACTACTCTCCAGGTTTCCTTTATTTTGTTTTTAGATTTCTGTATTCGTCTTGAAATTCCGAGTTTTTTGGAGCAAAGCATCACTTTTTTAAGTACCTTTTTATACTCCTTAATTCGTTTTTCTCGCAAATCGTCTGGAAAATGAGCCTGCAGTATTTCCATTTTATTTAAGTTATCTCTAGAGGTCAAAATACCCTTTGTGATCCATGATACATTTTTTCGCTTTAATGTTATTACTTTTTCAGGGAAAGCGGTATTATAATAATGATTTATACCTGTTACCAGCGTATTCATTTTATCATTGGCATCTTTTGCATTTAAAATAGTGTGGTTTATTTTACTATCTAAATTAAACATAAAATGAAAATAGTTACAATTAGTCTCATTAAAAACTCTACTTTTACATTTATTACGTAAATTGTCGTTTATTTTAGTATTTTTATGGTCAAAGTATTTATATTTTAGTTCTATAAAATTGTGATCAGATATTTTATCCTCCAAAACTCTGCCTTCTACTGTATTTTTTGCAATATTTGCAATAAGGAAGTTGTCGATGCAAGTCTTACTATCTGATGTAATACGTGTTGGCTTATCAATTACGCTTCTACATTTGTAACTTTTTTAATATTGTCTTAAAATTAGCCACTTCTTTTGTGTGTTTTAGAAAGTTTAAATTGAAATCACCTGCAATAACAATTGGTTTATTTTCATGACATAACTTGTGTAGAACTTTAGACATAGTGTCTGCAAAGATGTTGTAGTCATAATGAGCACGATAAACTGCTACTATAATCATTTTTGGTGATTTCGTTTCGATTGCAGCCAACTCACAATGTAATTCCGAAGACAGATTAGTTATATCATTACGCTGCCGATATGCTATATTTTTCTTAACTAATATTGCCACTCCGCCATGTTTGTGTTTCGTCCTACAAAATAAAGCACCAACTTCATAATTATCTACCTTAAATACATTTTGTTGCTGCTCCGTGAGCCATGTTTCAGAGAGACATATTATATCACTACTGGTCTTACAAGCAATTAATTCTAAATTTTCGAGTTTGTTTCTAACACTTTGAACGTTTGCGTGAGTTATGGTTAATGTACTCGTACTTCCTTCCGTACAGTCCTTGTCGATGGTAGTTTGAGTAGGTGTGTTCTTTGTTTTATGGGGATTTTGTTCGCCACCAATAACAGGAACTAAAGTTCTGTGTCTGGACGATGCCCCCGATAAAAATCCAGATCGAGCTTCTGTTCCTCATTGTAACATTCAAATCCCGTATCCATAATAATCAGTGGAGAAGTTTCTCTAAAGTTTTTTATTGCAGCCGCCATTGCCCTGGAAATTGTCTTTTTACTAGTGTATGTAGCTCTTCTAGATGTTTCAGTATAGGCCTGATTGTATTCCATGTATTTTACGTTTTTATTGGCACTAGCGATGTGTTGTAGTTTTTGATTAAGTGTGTAGATTTCGTGATTGTTTTTATCGTCGTATTTAAGAGCCCAGATTATTAGTTTATACTGTTGACGGCTTTGTTTTTCTATGATATTTCCGATCCGTTTCAAGTATGCGGTTTGATAATCTTTAATAGTGTTGTAATCACTTAGAAGCAGGGTCACAACATCATTTGCGCCGAGATTATTGGTCAGGTATTCAAAACTTTTTAGAATTTCAGAGTGTGGCGCGAAGGGATAGCAATAGTTCGATGTTGCAAAGCCTAGATTTTCGTTTGCCATATGTATTCCAAGGTTGCAGCCAATCACGTCCGAAAATATGACAACCTTGTTTTCTTGTGTGCTGTTATTTTGGAATATGTAGTTTGTTTCAACTTTTTGTTTCATATCTGATCTTATTTCACTTGAAGCTGGTTTCATTATTTCCGGAGAAGCAACTTCTAGGTTACTTATTTTGCTATTTAATGTGTCATTATGAGCAATTGATATTTTTAATGATTTCTCAAGTTGTTTTATTATTTTTCGACTTTTGCTAATTTTTTTGAATAGAGAGCGGTTTTTATATATTCGACTCCCTTTGACGTTATATGGTAACGTGGGATTTGTGTTCTCTTGATATTTGGACATATGACTCTCTTCTACTACTTCTAAAAATCTTCGCTGTAGCTGGTTATACTCATTTTGAATAGAAGACAATTGCTGTTTCAATGGCAGAATTATAGAGTTGTTTAGATTGCCGATTTCCTCATGCTCTTCGATTAATGTGTGGTTGTCTTCTGTCATATTGATTAGGTCATTTTGCAGGTCAATATTTGTAGATAGTGCGTCAGCGAGTCGTTTTTTAAGTGCTTGATTCTCCCTGCACATGGATTCAAACTCCAAGCTATTTAGGTCTTGTTCGTCCTGGAGGGTTTTTATCAGTGCTTCTTTATCTTTAAGCTTATGCTTCAGGCTACATATTAGTATTTCATAGGTTTTTAGGCCGTTGTCCTTTTCCTTTATTTGCTTTTCATATTCAGATATTATTTCATTGAGATTTTTCCTCATTGTTGTTCTATTCTGGATGGCTGTTTTATGCGTATTCATATTTAGAAGTATCCAATTTTGTTGTATATATATAGAAACAACAAAAATAAATTGAAAAAAAAAAATATCGAACAAACAAAAACAAAAAGAAAAAGAAAAAAAGCAAAAATGTTTATCGTGTCAGGATTTGATCCATGGGCCTTTTCGACGTGCGCACGCTTTCACACAGCGGATTGAGCCGTTGAGCTACAACGGTCAGATATCTGTCGACGAAAACATTGTACTAGTTCAAAAGCACTGTTGTCTGTTAAATCGAGTTTTTGTTCAACGCGTACCCACCAGACTGTTCAATTAATCACGTCTTCGTATGTCGCTATTGATTTGCATTTAACTTTAACACTCAACACTGATACTTTGTAGCACTTGCAAAAATAACTCGTATGTTTGAATGTGGTTTGAATTCAGCAGTTTTATCTCACTTGAATAGTTTATTTTGATTGTATATACATTGTTATTTCTTGGAGTGTTTTTTGTTTATTTCTTAATTAAAACCGATTTTTACGCGTTGCTAACACTTTTATATTATATTTATATAGTTCTAACTTGTTATTTTAAGTACTGGTTATGATTGGATTACTTTGCCATTTTTAATTAACAAAAAATCACACGACACACATTTTGTAAGTTTCTCGGGCGGAGGTGGCGCCCTCTATGTCTATCTTTTATGATGACATTGATGACTATTGAAATTGTCGTGCCTTACTAGCGTCTTCGTAACGCAGACGCTAGTAAGGCACGACAATTTCAATAGTCATCATAAAAGGAACGGTATGCAATCGTCTGTTATTTCATATCAAGTTACTGATTCAATGTGTAGCTTTGTGCACTGTTTTAGATTATTTAAATTTACACCGTAATGAGTTGATTTTTATGAACAGATTATTTTACAGTTTTTAATATGATGAATGCCAATCGTTATCTTCGGCGACCCGAGAGGCGCAGTTGAGCGAGTAGGTATATCTATGACTGTATGTTTAACAAGGTACACCAGGATACAGGGCAGGCAAGGATTGTGACGAATCTTGTACACATGGAGTGATAGAGTATATGGACGTGTGAAAAGAAATGCCTGATGTGAATAAATAAATGATAATATGAAGTATGTGTGCGCGCACTTAAATAAAAAAACCCTGTATCCTGAACAATTAAATAAATATTATAAAGCCGGCTGCAACATAAATAAGTGCTGTGTACCTTGGTACTTGATAGTATTGCCAAAGTTGCACGCTAAATATAATTAATAAAAGAGGAATAAATAAGTAATGACGTTAAAGAAAACGAGAGAATAATAACAGCTGTGACAAATACTTAAGTATGAAGTTAATTTCAGAAAAACGACAAATATATAGGTACCTAATATGAATCCTATGATAGATGAAAGTACGTACGAATTTAATCGAATTATGACAATGCTAGCATAAAATATACTGAAGTAAAGAACCTACGTAGAAAAACAATTGTTAAAGAACTGTTAGTCTTAAGTAACATTTAGAATAGAACCTAAGGCTAGGGTATTACGTCATCATTAGTTTTGTGAACATTTTGTGGAACATAATCATAGTAAAATTATTTAGTATAATTATGAAAAAGAATTTAAAATATCAGACTTTTTATAATAAAATTTGTAGTGTAGCGCCGGCTAGCTCGTTGATTGGGTTCTATTCTAAGGCTATGTGGAGTGAATACGCGACACAAATTAGATCTGACTTCAGTTTATTCAATAAGTAGTTGCACCTTAGTACACATGGGGAACTTATTAGAATATTGTGCAGTATACACTTGTGAAAACACAGAATTACGTTTAAGTTAAGGCAAGGGACACTAAGTGTATCGCGTCGGTTGTCGGACTGCGCGGGAGCGGCGGGAACGTATATCCAACCGCTCGCTCACGCGCGGCACGGCACGATTCCGAGCCGTGATTGGCTCTTGCGGTGCAGCAAGGGTTTCGTCCAATCCGCGAGTAGCTTTCGCCCGGGGCGACGTTTGAGTAGTGCGCGTTATAGTAGTATTTTTCTTTTCAAAAGCTGTTTAAATTGTATTCAATAATTTTCTTCTTTTATCAATTGTTTAACAATAACGGAAAAAGCGAGATTAGTTCATAGTTTACTTTATAGATAAAAACATGTATTCGACATTTATAAATATTCTCACTGTGGAGTAACTTAATAAAAATAAAAATGTAGGTATACTGTATGATACATTATACCGTTTACCCGACCAGTATCAGTACTATGTTGTTATAACAAACGTCAATTACATGACACAATACATACATCAATTACAATTATGTTGACGGTGTCCTCGTGCCGCCAATGCTCGCGCACGTTCACGCATAAGATTGGCTATTGTAGCCATATGAGGGCACACGATAGGGCTAATCACTAGAGCCTCTAATCACCGGCGTGGTACCTTACCTAGCAGTCACTGTAGCCGAAACCAGCATGGGAGTATATAACAGAACATTGATTAATACCTATTATAAAAGAAATCACAAGTATTCAGCAGCCAAAATATGTAAAAGTTCTTAAATCAAGCTCCATGTGACAAATATTGTCATCTGGAGCTTGATTTAATATCTTTCCTGGGATTTAGGCGGAA